>CM053568.1:85539174-86018427 GCA_028646485.1 Cryptoprocta ferox | reverse complement strand
AACGTTTGAGCGAGCGCCCGGCCGTCCGGGAGGTCAGGGTGCCAACGTTTCAGGACTCTGTGGTCCTGAAGGGAGGCGGTGGTCAGGGAGGAGGGGGCGGGGAGGCCCTGCCGAGGCGGTGGTCAGAGGAGGAGGGGGCGGGGAGGCCCTGCCGAGAGCTCCCGGGGGATGGAGGGGCCGCAGGAGCGTTCTGGCGCCGTCTGGCAGAGGAAGCGGTGTGAGTCCGCAGACGGGCTCATGGGGCGGGGGCGGGGGTGATCGAACCCTGGGCAGGTCGGGCGGTTCCCGGTGGAGGTCGGGGTGAGAACACCCAAGTGGACGCGCTGTCCCCAGGCCGTGCTGAGGCCGGCTGCCTCCTAGCCGGATGTAGTAACAGCTCGAGAATGCGGGGAAGAGACTGTCCCGACAGCAGCCTGCCCCCTGGCTTTCCTGAGCTCGAGCACGGTCACCCCCTACCCCTGCCTCTACAGGGGCGAGTGCTGATGACAGCTTGAAACGGACTCCTCAGGCCCCAGGCTCCGGAGGGAGGGGGGGCGCTGCTGGAGGGCACCGCCAAGGTCAACAATGCACCTTTGGGCCAGAATCTGCGGGTTTCCGGGGTCTAAACGGAAGCCCTCGGTGATGCCGATGGAGGGGGAATGAAGACCACCATCTTCCGGACAGCGGAGATGGGCGGCTCGTGACTGGCTGGTTTTCCAACATGCAGATGGACCTGGTGGGAAGCGCAGAACCAGTGTCCATTTCTAGAAAGGACTTTATGACTGGGTGAGGTCACCAGACGGAGGTCTGTCTCGATGGGGGCTGTGCGATCCTGTCCTGAGACCTGTCTGTTTATGCCTGTCCCGGCGGATTTAGGCCTGATCCCACATGGCAGCTTGGGGCCCCCGGAGGTGACTTCTCACCTTCTTTTAATACCCTGGCATTCTGTGATTAGGAGGTACCAGCGGGACTGAGATAAGAGGAGCAGCCACAAACCAACAGAAGTGAGGTGCCCGGGGAGCCCTTGCCCCGAGCCGGCACCCCGGCGTCTAAATTCGGGCTGGTGCTGATGGAAGTCCCGTGTTTCGGATGTGCTGCTGACATGGGGACAGGGCTGGGTGTACCTGACGGCCGACGGCCTCGTGGGGAAGCTGCCATCCTGGGCACCTGGGCCACGTGGGCCTCTTTATCCTAAGAGACCTCACGTGAAAGACACGATGCAGAGGGGCTGACGTGGCTCCCGTTGACAAAACCACTTGCAGGGAGTTCTTCTGACCGTGAGGACAGTACAGTCACGGCTGCGAGATCTCTGTTCCAATGTCTCCGTTGCGATGGGAAGAGCTCAGAAGCTAGGCCTCCCCACCAGAGTTTAGTTTCCAAACTGTGTGTCTGTAACTGCACGGTTAGGTTGGGAAATCACTGCAGTGTGATCAGCGGTTTTTACAAAGGTGAAATAGGATGGGAGGGCGCCTGGGGGGCTCAGTCAGTGAGCGTTCAACTTTAGCTTATTCAGGTCACGATCTTGTTCTCTGTGAGTTCGAGCCCCGCGTCGGGCTGTGTGCTGACAGCTCAGAGCCTGGAGCCTGCTTCAGATCCTGTGTCTCCCTCTCTCTCTGCCCCTCCCCAGCTCACTCTCTGTCTCTCTCTCTCAAAAATAAACATTAAAAAAATAAAAAAGTGAAACAGGATAAAATAGAATACACCAGAGTGCACTAAACCCTCTTCCCCCCACCCGACATAAAACCCAGGATACGGTGATGCTCAGGTTCTGTCCACTTCTCTGCTGTGAGCGGGCCCCTTGCCCCTCACTTCCCACCCCCACCCCAGCCCTGTCCTTTCTCTGTCTCCCATGCAGGGGCTTTCCCCCGCATTACAACTGGCCACCCCCTTCACTCACGTTGACGCCCAGATGTCACCTCTTCTGCGAAGTCCCTCCTGACCCTGCTCCCTTCATCTCGACCCTTGACCCTGCTTCGGTTTTGAGATACTCATCCGCACCTGCTGTGCTGGTACAGCCCTGTGCCTGCTGCCGAGGTCTGTCTCCGTCCTCAGGTCATCATCTGTGCCCGGGAAGGTCTGTCACCATCTCTGCCGTCCGCCCAGAAGCTAGCACGATGTTTGGCACATGGTAGATAGTGACAAGTATTTGTTATTACGCAAGGATGAAATGGTAGCCACCCTTCTGTCGCTGAGTCGTGAGGGGACCGACCACAATAATCCAGGCCCGATGCCCAGAACATAGCGTTCAGGAAATACTGGGCATTATTCTGTTTTAACTTGTCTGCATTTTCAGGGTGGGTGTTCATTATTGAAAAAAATTACAAATATGTCTTCCTGGGAAAGAAATATATCTTGTTTCCCCAACGAGATGGAGTTTGGGGGGATGGAGCCATGCACTTTTATTTTTTTAGAATGAAAAAAATTATGTTTATTTATTTTTGAGAGACAGACAGAGACAGAGCACGAGCAGGGGAGGAGGAGAGAGAGAGGGAGACATAGAATCGGAAGCAGCTCCAGGCTCTGAGCTGTCAGCACAGAGCCCAGTGTGGGGTTCCAATCCATGAACCAGGAGATCATGACTTGAGCCGAAGTCGGACGGTTAACCCACTGAGCCCCCCAGGCGCCCCTGGAGTCATGGACTTTTAAAAGCCAAAACTGAAAGTCGAAGCGCCCAGAGACTACGGAGATTGACTGAAGGCTCTGACGTGGTTTCCAGACGCTCCCGCCACAGGAGCCCGGCAGGGATGTGCATGTGGTCACTCATGCTTCATATTTCTGAGGTATTTATGGAAACGGTATTTCCAGAAACGGTATTTCCAGAATGCACTGAATATTTTCAAATCCACAGATTCCTGGGGGTCCCCTCGGCTCATTTTTAAAGTGCTGCGAATTCCCTATTTGGAAGGATTTGGGGGAAAGGCGTCTCCGGATGCCAGAAGCCGCTACGTATCACCACAGAAATATTCATCTCTCCTCTGTCAGCTTCATAAAAGAAGCACTTGACGCTCACACGTTCACGCCGAACTTAACTGTGTGGGCATGACCTGGTTGTCGTAGATGCCCTTGACCTGGGAAGGAGCCAGGGTGGAAAGGAAGGTGCCCGGAGAAGGCACTGGAAGGAAGCCGCCCCAGCACACTCCTGGTGGGAACGTTTGGTCTCACTCAGCGCTGGGCCAAACCACGTGTGTTTCTCGTCGCTAAGACGCAGCCAACCTCAGCGGCCCGGATGGAAGATCTTTCTCAGGTTGGTGTCTCAGGCGAGTGCAGGGGACAGAGCTGGCGGCGGTCGGAGGACCGGGGGACAGCAGGGACATGTCCACATCCTGCTGCCAGAACGGGTCTCCAGCTACCGAGGTCTTTGTGCAGTTACGCGTGCTCGAGCATCAGCCTGGGGACCAAAGGCTGCTTTGGCTTCCGCTGTGTCCCGATCAAACATTTGGGGGAAAAAAGTCCCTAAGACACTTAGAAAAACATACCTCCTTTTCCTTCCCTGAACTCTTTACTCGTTTGTTGCTGTTGTTTGCCCCCTGGTCCCGTTCCCCAGGCTTCACAGACGCCGGGCATCGGCGTCCTCCCGCGTGCCGGGCACCCGTGCTGTGTGCTTGCGTCCGTTACTGCCGTCACCTCCTTCAGGAGCTCTGGGAGGCTGGGTTCCTACGTTCATCTTACAGGCATGGACGGCGAGGCTTCGCCACGGTTCCGTGACCAGCAGGGACGAGGTCCCGGGCACCGGACGGCACACAGCAGCCTGGCGCCTGCAGGACCTTCCAAGGAAGCAGGTGGAGGTTCCCTGGAGGACCCACAGCCTGGGCCACACATGCATCCCACTTCCAGGAAGCGGAATGGTGACACCAGCCCGGGGAACGGCCTCTCTGCCCCCTCTCGTCTCCCGGGTTGGAGAGTGGGTCCGGAGGCTTCCGGGAGCTCGGCTCCGGAGACGCTGTGTTGCACCTCACCCTGGGGAATTACGGAGGCTGGAAGCTACTCCCAGGAATTGATTTGCATCTGGGCGTCCGTGCCAGTGAGCAGAGCTGTGGGGCGGACTGTGGTATGCTGAGGTGCCCAGGTGCCAGGAAATGAAGGGACATCCCTGGGAGCTCTGAGCCCACCTGGGACCCCTCAAACCTAACACAGCTGTGGTTTGGGGAGACAGGGGCCCTGTGTCTCCCAGGCTCTGGGTGTTCTTGGGGTGGTGACAAGTCCTAAGGAAAATGACAGACTGTGATTTTGGAGAGAATGAAGGGGAGTTTTATTCCTAATTTTTTGAAAATGTTTATTTTTGAGAGAGAGCAGGACAGAGCCTGAGCAGGGGAGGGGCAGAGCTGTCAGCACAGAGCCCGAGTAGGGGCTCGAACTCATGAAGGGCGAGATCATGACCTGACCTGACGTCTGAGCCTAACCGCCTGTGCCACCCAGGTGCCTCGAAGGGAATTTTTATTCTTAACAGGAGGAAGTTTGGTCAGGCCCCTTGTTGTGAGTCTTCAGTCTTGCCAATGACACGGCCAACACCTTCGACACTGTGTTTGGGCTTGAAACAGCCTGTAGGAACAGGCCAGGTAGAGTCCGCACGGCCGTGTTTCAGAGGCGGGAGGTGGTCAGTGTGTGATGGAGGGGAACAAAGTCGTCTGTATGTAACGGGACAGAGAATTCCAACCACAGGTCCTGGGGGCAGAAGCCCCTGAAGGTCACCAGGGGCAGGTGAAGGAAGCCCTCTCCCACAGAAGAGGAGGGTCACCTGCTGTGGTCTTGCTGGGACATGAGGACCGTCAGCCCAAAACATGCGGGAGCCACCTCCGGGGCCCAGGACTTCACTGGCTCTCTCAAGGAGCTCCCTGGGGTTGTCCTCACCACACCTTCAGTCCACACCCAGGCCCACCCGCTCACCCAGCGGGTACTGCTGGGTCCTACCTCATGCCACACAGAGCCGTGGCTGTGGGCAGATGACCAACATCCTTGCTACGGGGGGCGGTCCTTCAGGGTAGGGCTGGCCCACGTTTTCTACAGACACTTTAGGCTTTGGGGTCCAAGGGGTGCTAGCTGCTCAGCCTCAAGAAACCACAGACAACCCCCCCCCCGCCCCCCACCGGATGTGGCCATGTTCCAGGTCGGCTTCATCTGGGAGCTGGGTGGCCGGCCCGTCCGTGGGATTCAGTTCAGGCCGTGGTTTGCTGATCATGCTCCAGTGAGCGAGATGGGAACAGACTTTGTACATTCAAGTTCTACCAAGTTTATTTTTCTAATGCCTTTGCAGGATGTCTGCATGCACCGGGCTGGTTTCGGAGCGTTCGGCCCCCGTCCTTGACCCCTTGTCGGCTGGTAGGTAGAAGTCAGGACAGCAGTGGACGTTCCTGCAACACTCTGTCTGTCACGGCTGCGCTGTCACGTTCCCAGGTCCGCACGTCGAAGGCCTGACCGCCAGCACAGCAGAACGCGGCCGCACTTGGAGACAGGGCCCTGAGAAGTGGGTAGGGTACCTGAGGTCACTAGGGCAGGTCCTTGTCCCACATGACTGGGTCCTTGCGAGCAGAGATCAGGACACAGATGCTCACAGAGGGATGGCCACGTGAGGACACAGGGGAAGACTGTGTCTACACGGCAGGAGGGAGGCCTCCAGGGTGGTCAGCCGTGTGCACGCCTGCCTCTGGAACTCCCAGCCTCCGGGGTGGGACAGAATAGTCTCTGTGGCTTCAAGCACCCCATCTGTGGTGTTTGCTAAGGTCACCAAGCAAGTTTGTGGACCCGCCGTGTCCCCAGTGTAGGAGACTTCCAACGGTCAGAGCAGAGGAATGAGTGGGCCTCTGCCCCCAGCCCGTCCTCTAAGCACTGGGAAGGCTCCCGGGCTCCTTCTTCGCAACATCCCCAGACAGCAGCGGCCTCACCGACTTATTCGCTCCTTTGGGGATGGGACCCATTAGACGGACAGAGAGCGTGTGGATTGGAGGCTGAGAGCCCCTCCCAGGCCGCACAAGGTGGAAAATACACCTCGAGCCAGTAAACCAGTGTGAGAGCTGCCCCGCCGGCGCGCCCCCAGCCGTCCCCGGCTCCAGGAGGGGCCCGGCCTCTGGCGGCAGACGGCCTGCGGCACAAACACTCGAGCCCGTCCCGGCGTCAGAGGAGCTGATGGGCTGAACTCCAGAGTCGTTAGGAAAGCGCCCAGCCGGCCACTGAGGTTCCTGCCTCGCGGGCGTCCAGCCTGGGCTGCTCACGAGCGCGGCGTGGCCATTTCAAGAAAAATAATCCAATCAGTAGCTTCCAGAGCTTATGAAGGCTGAGAATCAGACTCATACGCTGTTGGGTTTTTTGGGTAACTAAAGTTTCAGTTCCAACCACTGCGGTAACAAAACACCAGTGGTAATTCTGCAGGGAACGTGGCAACCTTTTAAGCAAACAGGGAAGGAAATTCGTGTTCCAGGGGTACTTGGGCCTGGGGAGGTTTTGATAAGGAGAGGATTCTTACGATCAGTCCTAAAAAATAAGCTGTTTTATAAGCTGAGAGTCCAGAGCAGCCAGGAAGTCCCATTTCGATGTCTGGGAACCCCTCGGGGCGTCTGCTTCTGGGGCCACCACCCCCGGGGTGGGACCCTGCCAGCCTCGGCTCTGCCCTTCCCCCGCCTCTGCCCCGATGGCTTGAGCCCTGCACAGGTCCGGGCTGAGTTGCTGGCCACGTTCCTGCAGGAAGGCACGTCCCCTCCCGGCTGGCTCTGGGATGTGGGGGACGTGTTGGCTGTCCTTGATTGCCAGGCTTGCTCCACTCGAGTGCGGTCACACGTCTGATGCCCCTGAGATGCTAATCCCTCTGCCTGGGTGCCTGGGTGTCTGGGCACCCGTGGGTGCGTGGCTCCAGGAATGGGGAGCAGTGAACACAGCACGCACGGGTGTCTCGTCTTAGGAAGCACCACCCACTCTCTCTGAGGTCCGTTCTTGGCTTGACCTACCCAATGGGGGTGGCCTTGGCGGTTGTGAGGGAAGGGGGTGACTGGCAGATGCCTTGGCCCTTTAAAAACACGCTTAGGTTACTGTGTTCCAAATCGAAATGGAATTTTTCCTGATTTAAAGTTTGGTATTTTATTTACAAAATTTTTTAAACATTTATTCATTTTGGAGAGATAGGGGGTGAGGAGGGGCAGAGAGAGTGAGAGAGAGAGCGAGAACCCCAAGCAGACTCCGTGTTGTCAGTTGAGAGCCGCACGTGGGACTTGATCCCATGAACCATGAGATCACGACCTGAGCCAAGATCAAGAGTCAGTTGAGCCACCCAGGCGCCCCTAATATGGTATTTGGAGTGAGACAGCAAGCGTGTGTCACACGGCTCGCTCTCGGCGCTCTGCTCCGCGGGGGCCTGGGGGCCCGGGGTGGGCGGGGGTCTGCAGCTAGGCTGGCCAGGAGGAGGCTGCATGGCCTCTGGGGGTGTGGTGGAGCCTGGGCTGTGTCCCATCAGACAAGGGGCTGTGTGGGGATTTGAGGGCCACGGTGACCTTGGCAGAGGCCCTGAGGCTCTGGAGGGTGTGTGTGCCCGGACCCGCAGGCCCCACATCTGTTACGATCTGGCTCTTGGAGAAAAGTGAACTCAGGGGTCAGCATGCCACCAAGGCTTTGGACGGGTTTGTGGCAAAGGGAGGCTCAGGAGCTCGAGGACCAGGAGGCCAGGGGCTGCGTGTGTGCGCCATGTCCCTCCGTGTCCCGCTGTCCCTCCCGCGGCCCCGTTGGCCATTAGGCTCAGCATGCCTCGTGGTGCTTGGCTAAGAAGTGTGCGCGGGGAAACCGAAGCCAGGGCACGTTTTTTTCAGCCTTTCCCTTCAGGCTTTTGCAGAAATAACTTTCTACAGACAGGCCCGGCCAGGGACGCAGGCGTGTTTTGTGAATGGCTGCATTCTCCCCGGGAAACAGCGTTGGGTACCAGGCGGCGCTGCTTGGCACGACCTCCTGTGTGCCCGGCCTCCACTCCGCGGCTGACTCCCCAGCCCCCCGTCAGTCTGGAGGAGAGCAATCCCAGCACAGAAGGAGGCCCCCCACCCCTACGGGTCCCCGGCTTGTCTGTGCCCCGGCCCCTGACCCCTGCTGCCTGCCCCGTGGTCCTCCCCCCCCCCGCCCCGGAGGATGTCCTTGGAGCCCAGGAGGGAGGCAGGACGAGGGGCTGCAAGCACAATCGCATACCCACGGAGCTCAGCCCTGCATCTCAGCCCCTCCCTGCCCGATGGAAGCCCTGAGGACCAACCTGAAGCAGCGTCCTGACCCGGAGGGAGAAGGGGAGGGGCTTGGGAATAGAGGGGAGGTTGAGGCAGCAGCAGGCGCTGAGGCACTTGCCAGCTTCAGGCTGTTTGCACTCACCAGAGTCTCTGCGAACCTCCCGCTTTTCCTGGCTTTGCCCAAGCGATGCCCGCAGCTTGGCCTAAATGCGTCTGAGTAAGTTTCCGCGGCTAGTCCCCCGACAGCCTCACCTCTGCGGAATGGTCTCATGCTACTTCCCCTTGATTTGCAATGTACAACACTGTCATCCCTGTGCCATCAGGCAGAGGCTTTTCCTGGTTTCGTTCCCGACCCCTGCCTCCCGTGTGAGGCCTATGTCCTAGACAGTTCCTGTGCGCCCCGCGCCTTCAGCACCTTCGTGTCTGGGGCAGACCCATGTCCTCTCACTCTGCAGGTGACCGCGTCACGCAAGGCTGGCTGCCTCGAACAGCTGCAGAGGCCGTCCCGTCCGCACCGCCCAGCGCAACCTTGCAGAGGCTTGGTTGCAAAAGCCCCGGGGCATGTCCCTGCGTGGACTTGCCGGTGACGCATGTATCTCCCCAGAAGCGCACTTCCAGGGTTCTTGGTGACGAGTGTGCCCGGCTTTACCAAGCAGTGCCTGGTTGCTTCAGGAAGGCCGGTGCCAGGGCAAGCGTGGGCCTCAGCCATGGGCGTGACAGTTTCTGGGTACCCAGACTCTTGCTGTTGGCTAGTTTGCCGGTTTCTAGTGGCCCGACTTGTGCGGAGAAACAGAGCCGCCCCTCATTGCTGTTGTGGCTCGAGGGTCTCTGATCAATGGTGACTTCTGTTCATTGAACTATGAGGCTGCATATTTTTGAAGCTACGTCATGACACGCCTACATCCTCAATTCTTTACCATTTTATTTTTAGATGATTGTAGAGTGACTTGTGCAGTTGTAAGAAAAGGGACCCCATGGACCCCGCAGTCGGTTTCCCCTGATAGTAACATAACGACAGTGTGGAACACAGCTGGGAGGTCTACAGTTGAACGATCCATGGACTTGACTCAGACGTCATCACTTGCAAGGGTCCCGCGTGCTCCATTTCACGGGGCACAACCAGAGGTCCCCCAGCCCGGACCACACTCGTCCGCCTTCCATTCTGTAACTTGTCAGCTCAAGAGCCCTGCAGGGATGGAAGTAGGTTGTGCGCAACCTTCTCAGAGTGGCATCTTCTCTTCACAGTTTCCTTGAGACCCACCCGGCCGTTCTGCGCCCTTTCCCATCTGTTGCTCATCAGCCTGCATCATGTGGATGGCCCTCCGCTTGCTCACCGACGGGCATCCGGGTGTTTCCAGCTGCGAAAGCCACCATGCCTCGTGTGTGCGCGTCCACGTCGATGTAATTTTCTGTTCATCCAGGATAAACGTCCCGGAGCCCCATTGCTGGGCCATGCGGTACGTGCGTGTTTAGCTTTATAAGAAGTCGCCGTGCCCTTCCCAGAGCGGCCGAACCAATTCGCCTTCCTGCCAGCCGTGATCCCGTTTTGCCACATGCTCCGCAGCATTTGGTGTGATCGCTGTTTCCAAGTGTCACCGGTTCCGGGAGAGGCCGTGTCCCTGAGGCTGGGGGCCATGTTCCTGTGGCTGTAACTGGCTGCTTGTCAACCACGGGCTCTCTGTCCTCACACACCAGGCGGCCGCCCCCCTCTGAACCTCCAGGACTTTGTCACAGGTCTCACATTCGTGAACCTCGCTGCAGCTCCAAACACGGTGCCCTGAAAGCCTGGGGTTCTGAGCTGTACTTGAAGAACTTTGAAGAAGAATGTCTCAGAAGGAAGGGCCTTCTTCATGTGGGCCGTTTGGACCACGGCTGGCCACACTGGCGGGGGCCTGCGGCCCCGCAGGGGTCCCTCCCTCTGCAGAGCACCTCTCCAGAGGTTTCCTGGAGCCATGAGGCTGGGGTTGGGGGGTGGGTGGTGCCTTGCCTGCACCTTAGAGCGCCTTTGCATTTCCCTCCTCTGGAAGGCAGCCTGTCTCCCAGGTCAGGACAGAAGAGCAGGGAGAAGGTGAAGCCTTTCCTCTGTCCCCCAATCGACCACGTGGCTGTCGCTTGCTTCCCCAGCATAGCCCACTGGCTCCAGGGAGCGCATATGGTGTCCTTGGAGGCTCAGAGTGCGGCTTTCCTGGGCCAGGGCTCCCGCGAAGCCTGAGCTCATGTTTATGGTGGCCTGACGTGCGTTCACGCCCTTCTCCCTCAGAGGCGGCTGGCCACGCGCCAGCACGCAGCGCAAGGCGGCCAGCTACCTGGATCTCACCCAAGTTTGGACAAGGAAGCCTTAGACTGTGGCTGGGGCTTCATCTCACACGGACGAGTGGGAGTGTTAGTGGGATGCACTGATGTAAAAACCTTGAGAAAGTCTTGGACGTTCACTCATGTTCCCTATTCAACCAAAGTGTCATGATCTCAGGCACTGTGTTAGACCCTGGAAACGAAGCATGGGGTTTACTTTCTAGGGACTGGAGACTGGTCAGTGCCACCAAAGGCCACTAGGAAGGTGACGGTTTCAGACAGTGTGCGATACGTGCGTGGGAGGAAGTAAAAATGGACCACGTGGGCGAGGATGTCCAGCTGGGGCTTGGTTACTTGTCTACAGCGGGAACCAGAAAAGCCATTTGAGGAAATCGCGTGTGCTCGGAGCTGTGCAGGGCGAGGAGGGACTGGCAGTAAAAATTCGAGAGGGAAACGTTCCTGGTGGTAGAAAAAGCAAGCGCCGGGTTCCTGGGTCATGACCGGCCTCGGTCTTTCTGAGGAATAGAAAGTGGTGGTTGTGGTTGGAACCCGGGGAGCGAAAAAGTGAATGAGAGATGAGCTCTTAGACGCGAGCAGCAAACCTGCGCGGGAGAGTCCCCCGTCCCCCCGCGCACGGCTCAAATCCCCTGCAAGGACTGGACCACGTTTTTGTGCCTCTTTGGGTTTAAGGTTGCAAGGTTATGTGCAGATACGGACTGCAGGGGGGAGGAAAGAATTCGGGGAGATCGGTTAGGGGGTCAGCGGTTTTGCAGGGCAGGAGACGGTGTTGGCCAGGACTCTGGTAGCAGCGGGGCAGGAGGGATGAAATGGATGGGTCCAGGGCATAATTTGAGGCCGTGGCTGACGAGACGTTCCACCGGTGAGTGACCTGGGTGCCTCCGGCGTCGAGGGGCGAGCTAAGCGAACGGCGTTCCTATTTCCTGAGGTGGTGAGAGCCAAGGAGGGCACAGACTCAGTGGGTGGGAATCCAGAGCTCACTTCTGCCACATCGGGCCTGCCCCCTGCGCCCGAGCTGGAGGAGGATGGCCAGTGGTGAGCGGCTGTCGGCGAGGGAAGTGCAGGGGTGCGGGGGTGGGGGTGACCCCAGGGGGTGGAGGGCGTGGACCTGAAGCCCAGCAGCGGCCCCGGACAGAGGACTGGTGTGCGGCTGGACCTGGGGTTGGTGCAGATGTGGTGGCTGGAGGTAGGGAGCGGAGGGGACAGAGCCAGTTTGGCACGTCAGCTTTCAGGGCGGCGCTGTGCTGGGTGGGAGGCAGGAGGGAGGGGGTGCAAGGGGAATCACTGGAAGGGGAAAGAACTCGAGATGGCCGAGTCTGGGAGTTCGACTTTGCACAAGGTAGGTTAAAAGTATGCCTTCTGGGGCGCCTGGGGCGTCCAACTCTTGATTTTGGCTCGGGTTCATGGGTTCAAGCCCCACAATGGACTCTGCACTGACAGCATGGAGCCTGCTTGGGATTCTCTCTCTGCCTCTCTCCCACTTGTGCTTTCTCTCTCACTCTCTCTCTCTCTCTCTCTCTCTCTCAAAATAAATAAAGAAACTTAAAAAAAGTATGCCTTCTGGCACTTTCCAGAATTGTACATCATTGTGGAACTAAGGCCCAACTTAGGGTGAGGTCTCATTTCCACCAGGTTAAATATGTCTCTGTCCCTCTTACAAAACAGCTCTTATTATTATTTTTTAATTCTTATTATAAAACATTTGAAAAATTAAAAAATAGTATCTCAAAATCTGACTACCCAGAAATAATAAATAGTAATAATATTGAATGTCTTACAAACACATGCACATTGTGCAATTTATGGATTTATTTATTTATTATTTTTTTTAATGTTTATTTATTCTTGAGAGAGAGAAACAGAGCATGAGCAAGGGAGGGACAGAGAGACAGGGAGACACAGAATTGGAAACAGGCTCCAGGCTCTGAGCTGTCAGCACAGAGCCTGATGCGGGGCTTGAACCCACCAACCGCGAGATCATGACCTGAGCCAAAGTCGGAAGCTCAACCGACTGAGCCCCCCAGGTGCCCCTATGTGACATATTTATAATTTTTGTTACATAATGCTTTGTCGTGGTTTTTACACTCAACATATGGTGTATATTTTCCTATGTCATTAAATGCCCCTTCAGGGGCGCCTGGGGGGCTCAGTCAGTTGAGCATCTGATTTTGGCTCAGGTCATGATCTCACAGGTTGTGGGTTCAAGTCCCACATCGGGCTGTGTGCTGACAGCTTAGAGCCTGGCGCCTGCTTCCGATTCTGTGTGTCTCTCTCTCTCTCTGCTCCTTCCCCGCTCTCTCTGTCTCTGTCTCTCTGTCTCTGTCTGTCTCTTTCTCTCTGTCTCTCTCAAAAAGAAATAAACATTAAAAAAATAAACCCCCCCCCCTCTTTGGAGGCATCATCCGTCTCTTTAAAGTTTAGGAAGCGGAAACACAGGCCGTGTCCCCACTTCTGCGGCTGCTCTGTGCTGTCCCTGATCCCTACCATGTTTTACGAGCTGTGGTGACACTTCCCACCTGGGAAGGATGTGGTTCTTCGCAAGCGTCGAGGTCACACGGCTGAAGTCACAATTCAAGAGAACTGACAGCCTGAGAACATTTTCCTGGAAGCAGGCCCGGACTGGAGGGGAGTCACAGTGACGAGAGTCTCCTTGCTCCTCTGGATGTTTTCACTCTTACTTGGTGCTTTCCCTCCCGACGTGCTCGCAGCCTTACACATACATGGGGGAAAGGCAAGCCGGCATAGAATAAAGACAGCGGGGCTGAGAGGACCAGGCCGGTCCAGCAGCATCCGGACAGGATCCTTGGTGAAGCAAGGCTGACTTGTATGTTTTTCCTGCCCACCTGCAGCCGGGAGCTCTGGTCGGGGTCCAGTGGACAGAGCGCAGGGGGGAGGAGGGCGGTCCGGAAAGGATGGGCTGAGCCCAGGAGGCCGGCTCCTCCCCCCACTCCCTGATGCTTTGGCCCCGGGACACGTCAGGTGGACCCTTTGAAGTTCGAAGCCTGCCAGCTTCAAGGCACACTGGCCAAGGAAATGGGCGTTTCTACGGCTGTTGAAAAGATGAGTGTGTCCCTTGCACACGAGCTGAGCGAGGCGGCACCCTATGAGAGGAGGCAGGCAGAGCCTGTGATCCAATGCGGTGCATTTTGTCATTAGCAATATATGATTTTATTAGGTAGGTTTGACCAAGGAAACAGAACTGCTTGGAAAAACACAGAATAAGGGGTGTGTGTGTGTGTGTGTGTGTGCGTGTGTGTGGAACCGCAGTGCTTTGGCCTGAGCCTGTCCACTTATCTAGCTCAGCGCTCGGAGAAACGACACTGAAGGGGAAATTAATTTCTCATTGTAATTTAACTTGGGAGACAATGGGGAGCATTGCATGTTTATGAGCAAAGTCTTTCCGGGGGCGGTTTTGCTTCATTCTGCAGGGTTGATGAATCTGCAGTGTGCAGATGGACTGATGTTCTCGAAATAAGGAGGAGCTGAACCCTTCCAGCAATGTGGCTGCAGGACAGGCAGCGCTGAGGAGGTCCTGTGAGGGTCACCGGTATGAAGCAGGAGGGGGGTCCCTTGGCATCCAGACAGAAAAACAAAGTCACCTCCAAGTGGGAGAGTCAGTGATTGCAGATTTCTCGAGAAAACGTGGGGATCGGAAAGTGCAGCTGGAATCTGGTCCCCGCCGGTAGGTGTCCGGGCGGGGGTGCCGTGGGGTCCTCCGGCGTGCCAGTGCACACGGAAAGCGTCCACAAGGTCTGTTAGATGCAGGACTCGAATGGAGAATCTAGTCAGGAGCTTACTCCAAGGACCAAACGAGGCGGTGGTCATTCGAGGGAGGGGACGGTGGGGTCAGCTTTCCAAACCTCCACGCCATAGAGGCCGGGAAGGTGGGTGGCGTGTGAACCCGCCTGAATCTCCAAAATGGGGGGATTAGGGATGCAGGGGAGGGGCGTGGGCTCGGACAGGAAGCGGTGAGCTCAGCACTCGATGGGGAAAGACAACAGGTGTTGTCTAAGCTTTACAAAGCAAGAAAGAGTTCTCAGTAGATTACTTCGAGTTATGAATGTGACACAGGCAAGGATGAAGCTAACTCTAGGACTTACGGAAACACACCGGCACACACACACAGACCTTGGACAGTGTCGAATTCTGTGTCACCCAGATTTTTGGGGGAGCGCCAAAATGTTGTTGAAAAAGAAATGCTGGTAGCCTTTGAATATCCGAAGGCACTCAGATCTACATTTACATTTAAGCAACTGGAAATCAAAGACATGTGCTGCGGTGTGGGTGGGGTAAAGCTCAGCGCGGTATTTTTGGAAGAGCGTTCTTCGAGAGCTGGCAAATGTGAGAATGCACGCTACTTTAATTCCACGGATTCCATGCGCTCAAATATACTGGAACCGTATCTGACTTGTGCAGATCTTTGTCCTCCTCAAGTCACATGATTCAGTGTGACCATGTTCCCTCCATAATCGTTTCAAAAATTGAAATTCTGGGAACCATAAAACCGCCCATCGCTGAGGGACAGATTAAACAAGTTGTTCTATCCATAAGATGAATCTTAGACCACTTAAAAAAAAAGAAAAGTGTGGATCTGATTGTACTGATATTGATGACATATTTTTAATTATAACAGAAAGTTGAAGAGTATGGATTATACAGAAACATAATTATTAAATTGTATAAAGGGTGTGCGGATGTAAGATTTTGCACAAACACCCATTTTATAAAAAGACACAAGAAAATGTCAGTAATGTGTTTACCCCGGGGAGGGGTGGGGAGGAGAATTTTATCTTTCATTTTACCTTTTGAAGTTTTGACAGTTGGCATTTACTATGTTTTTTGTTTTGTTTTGTTTTGTTTTTAATTTAATCTTTCCCCTCCTTTTTAAAACTACAGTATGCTTGACACACGATGTTACATTAGTATCAGGGGCACAACATGGTGATTCAAGTCTATATACGTTACTCATGCTCCCTAGGTCCGTCCATGTCACTGCAAATGGCAAGATGGTATTCTTTTTATGGCTCAGTTACATGCTATGTCTATATATCTATCTGTCATCTAACTATCATCTATCCCCAAGTGAAATACCACCTACGCTGTTCTATAGACCTCTTTTCTCACAGAACACTAACCTTGAATATCTTTCAAGCACGTCTGTCTCATCCATTTCAACGTCTGCCTGGGATTTCCAATATGGTGGTAGCAAGGTAAATTTTTGGAAAATAGGAAAACCTTCTTGAAAGATTGGGGACCAGCGACTTTGAACTTGCTTCCCAGCACAAAGACGGGCTGGGTGCTGGCGCTCTGCACGGATGGGGTCCCAGGTGAAGGTTCCAGGAGTGGGGAGTTGATGTGAGCCAAGCCGGAACCCTGCAGCCTATGGTTTCCCCGCTGCCCAGTGTGGACCCCAGAGAAAGCCCGTTCCTGCTGCTCTCCTGGCGGTTTCTCTTCCTTGTCCCCCCAGGCACCGTGTGTGTGTGCGTGGGTTTGCAATCACTGTTACCCAAGTGATAGGAAAGGCTGTCCTGAGTCTGCCTGCCCCGGGGTAATTGGACGGGCAGGGACCATCTCTGAAACCACTGAAGTCATTGCTTTGAGAACGAACTCGAGCTGCTCTGTCACCTCCGTCTGCTCTTACAGCCCTCAGCACAGAACACGTGCTCCTTCCTCCTGCTGGCCCATGACATCACAGGCCTGACCCCACCCCAGGGTCGGGACCTTCAGGAGGATCCCTGCAGGTCCCACGTCCAGCAAACCTACCCTGCTCTAGGAGGTCTCACCCAGACACCCAGAGCCTGGCCACGGGGCAGCTCGTCCCCAGGGAATGTGGTCCTGCCGCCCCTTGGTGGCCAGGTCACAGTGCAGCAGGCCACGGCAGGTCCTAGCTGCTATTGGGGTCAGCCGGGCACTCTTACTAGTTCCTGCTTTTGTTTCTTATCCTTGCCTTATCCAGCGCTGGAACCAGGGCGAATTTCCATTCTGCTGGGAAGGAAGAGAGAGAGCCACGGCTGGGAGTCAGGAGGACCCCAGGGCTGGGGAGACGAGGCCTCAGCTCGTCTGTCTTGACGCCCTCTGTGCGGATGGAGAGGAGAGGAGGGGCTAAGCTGGCCTGCGGGGGCTCCACAGCCTTGCAGGAGGCTTTCTGTGCACGCCGGGGGAGCAGGACCACCTCACACCCCTGAGCTCGTTTGCTGCCCCGAGGGGCTTGCGCGCATGGAGGGGGTCCAGAGTAACTGTACTGTTTGGTTGTTTCTTAATCGCTCGTGTTCATGCTGATCCTTTTGTGTTTGGTGGTGATTTTTCTTGCTCCGTTTCCTGTCTCCCCTGAAGGTCCCTTCTTTGTCATTATTCCTGAATGTCAATCTGGCCCATCTTGCTACCACACACCTTCGTGGTCTAGATGTTGGTGGCGACCTGGTCGCCAAGGAGCCTGGGGCCACACCTCACCCCAGAGCGGCCGAGTTCGCCTTTAGTTCTGTGAAGGGCCGTGGTGTCGTCTGGAGTGACAAGGAGGGATTTGCTACTGTCTTGATGGGCTCACTGCTGAGGAACTCTCCAGGGCCGGTGGTGGCCCCGGAAGTTTATTTCTCTCTGCATAAACCTGTGCTCTGCCTTCTTGAGCACCTGCCTCCCAGGATGCGTGAGGGGAAGAGCAGGACCACTCTGTGCAGGGGCTCTTGAAGGGCCTGTCCTACAAGCACCGCACTCACGTTCCAGAACGCAAGGGAGGCTGGGACCATGGTCTAACTATGTGCAGGGGAAGGAAATGGGCCCGATATGGATCAGACGATGCGGGCGTAAAGTCTGGCTCAGCCTGATCTCTTCACGTCTCCAGGTCCTTTTTCTTAGGCTGCTGAGTGTGGAGGACAGGGCGGGACAGCATAGGGTCCCTTCTTGTGGGTTAGAACTGCTGATCTTCCAGGCCCAGATGAGACTCCCCAGTCCAGCCTGGCTCTCAGGCTGAGCCCGAATGCGCTGAGGCAGGTGAGGACCATTTCAGAAGAGCGACTTGTCCCTACTGGTGAAGCTTCCGGAAAGGGCTGTTTGTCAGACTTTCCAAGCAGCACCTGCAGACATGCGTGCTCTCTTACAGCTCTTGGGGTGAACAGGGGGTGTCCACAGAGCATATGCTGGGCGAAGCCTGAGCAAAGGTGGTGAATGAGTGAGGACACCTGCCCGCCACCGCCTTTAGCCCCTTGCAGACGGGCCGGCATTGGCAGGTGCCAGCTGGCCGTGTGACAGTGGTGTCCCCTGATTTTCTCTGGTCACTAGCACTAGAAGGACCAGCAGACACTCTCTCCAACGTGAACACGATTCTTCGGTTCGGCTTTATACACAGATGCATACTGCTTTCTTTTCCCAACATAAAATATATTTTCAGTGTAGAAATGGCTTACAAGCATATGTAAGTACAAAGAAGACAAACCAATTATTACAATCCAACCCCCTGATTTTCTATGTACACGTATCCATGACTGCTTGTGTCCAGGACATAGCTTCTTCCATAGTTTAAATGATAAAAGTGGTAGCGTAAATGGGAGAGGCATAGAAGGGAACATTCATGAATTTTAATCATCCCCCTCCAGCTCTGTTTTGAAACTGTTTTAAAAGGCTGAGAGTCCAAAGTCAGCAGGTTGCTGGGAACCTCCCCTACGTTTTCTCTTCTTAGCCCAGAGAAAGCATTTCTACCTCTCCACACACGGTGGACACAGACTTGGAGAGTGAGCGAGCCTTTTACTTCTTGATGAAAATTGAGACATGTCATGTATCTTGTTCTGAGACTTCTTTCCACCAAAAGCGCACTGTGAACCTTCCAATCCAATGCCTCGGAGCATCCTTTCTCTTCCTACGGATCAAATCATCTATCACAACCAGATGGTCATGACTCATTCAGCCATCGTCCTGTCGATGGTCATTTGGGTGCTGACTGGGCCTCGTGGCACCTGTTAGCTGCCCATCCAGCTGCCCCGTTTCTTGGTGACATCTGTGTGGCTGACACAGGGACATTCGGCTCCCGAGTGGCGTGCACCCACATGCTTGTTCTCCTGCAGAGCACCCCGCCCCCCTGGGCCAAGTCAGGGTGTGACCTCACTCCTTTTGAATTTTCTCCACGCCAGATCCCATCCCTGGGTGCGGCCGTCCCTTCCCCTGCTCTATCCTTCCAGGCTTTGCAGAAATAAAAGAATTCAGGGGACACGTTCTTGTACGAAGTCTGTTTGGAAAATTCATGGGCTTTTGGGGGGAAAGGGCTCTGCTTTTTTTCCTCAATAAGGGGAGAAAAGCCAGGATGATTAATCTATAGGTGGAATTAATTCTTCCAAATTTCTCTTTTGTTCAGCGGAAGTGTGGGCTTGGCGAGAACATGACGTCACGCCTTGGCTCCTGCCTATTTCCTGCCACAAGTGGCCAGGCTCTCGAGGAGTTTGCTGCAGGCCCTTCCCTGCAGTCTCCCTGGGCTGGAACTTCTCTGCCCCCCACACTCCAGCAGCTCCACTCGCATCTGCAAAGGTGACTTTGCCAGGTTTTATCAGTGCTTTCCTTTTAGGGTAAAATGCACAGAGGTGGGAAACCTTCACTCTTCTCCACTATTTTCAGCTTGGAAAAGAAGGTGAAGGTCAATATTTTAGATTTTTAAATGAAAACGTCCTGTGGCATTGCTAGCACACAGGCCTTAGCGGTCACCCCACAGGGCAGTGTTCCCACAGATGGCCCCGCGGCCGCCCCTACGCACGGTGAGCAATACTGCTCACGCCGGTCACCATCGACTGCCCTGAACATTCATGATGTCACAGTTTCCTCATTTGCTCATTTAGCACCCAGTATCCAAGTGTTAAAAGAACAGAAAACAAGTTAATATTTGCAGAGATTAGAAGGCATCGAATTACTGACATTGTCTACTGATCAATCTGTTCATTAATCCATTATGTATCCATATCTATCAATTAATTTATCATCTATCTATCTATATCCGTCTGTCACCTATCATCTGTCTATCTGTCTATCCATCCACCAATCCATCCACCTACCTAGCTATCCATCCATCTCTCTATCCATCCATCTGTTATCCATTATCTGTATGTATCTCTGTATCTATCTATCTATATCATCTATATCTTTCCCCCTGAACTTTTTCTTTGAAGACTACTGGATAATGCACTTTAATAAAATAAGGAAAAAAAATAGATAACATGGAAATCTGGAAAAAGAGGCCCAACACAGGGGAGAGAAGAGAAAGGAAAAAGAGCTTTTTTAATGCTTGGAAAAGTTCAAAGGAATTTAACAGATATGTTGCAACTTTTAGAAAGGCTACTGAGAAGTGCCTGGAACACTGAGCAAATAAAAACACAAGGCGATTTTCAACTTCCGGGAAAACTCATAAAGGCTGTGTGAGAATGGAGGCTGTCCATCCATGCAGCAGAAAACAACGTACGCACCATGTGACTAACGCACACTGGGAGGCGGCCGGCGGGGTGCGGGCGTGATGCGAGAGAACGGACTCTCTCCATCTTTAACAGAAAGTCAATAAGATCCCCTAAGATGTTGACTAATCAAGAAATAGCAGGATGGCATATTACACAAATATACAGAAATAAATGCCAGGAGAAAGTCTTTATAGAGATTGAAAATGTGTTCCTGTAGGAAGTAGGGAAGGTTTGGGCACGGAGCCCAGCGCTTTTTAAAATAAGCTACTTAGATCTCTTTGATTTCACTATGTGGACGTACTTGGCTAGAAATAGAAACCTAATGCAATAGCAGAGAGGCGCAGAGAGGAGTGTGTACACACAGCTCCCAGAGGCCTACAAAATGTGAAAGGTTTGCCGACGGGATTTCATGTTGCCTTTTTACTAGGGAGCCTGGCCCGTGGGGTTTACACTTATGCTGTCGGAGCTGGGAGGAAGCCCTTCTCGTCCTTGGGGCCGTCCAGACTGTGACCCTGTCTTTGGAATCCTTCTGTGTTCTGTGACGGAAGCTCACCGCACTGAGCCTTGCCCTGCTCATCCTGCGGTGAGGACAGACTCCCCCTGTCACGGGGCGGGGGGCTCAGAGGGCCCAGGGAGCCCATCAGCGGAGGGAGGGAGATGTCAGTCCCCTGTCCTTTGGATAAAGCTGCCACTCTCCACCCAGGTACTTAACCGGTCGTGCACAGTGAGCTGTTACCAGTTGTTGGCCTCACCCCCTTCCCCATCTGCTGGTCTGAATCCCATCCCGCACTCTCTGCTCTGGCCTGTGGGAAGGCTCACCTCCAGTCTTCTCTCGGTATCCTAGTCATGATTGTAATGTAGCGAACGCGATGCAGAAACCGAGGCCAGAGATGGAAGTAAAAAAGCCTTTATTGGGAGCGCTCTCGGGTGAGGTTCCTTGGTCCGTACAGAAAGGGGCCAGGGAAGTCGAGCCCAGGAGTGGGGTAGCGCGTTTTTTATGGCATTAGCTGGGGGGGTGGGGGGTGGGGAATGAAGTGTTCCGGGTGAGGATGTATCCGTTGTTTAAGGAGGAAGAGTTAAGTGAATGGTTTCCTTGAAAGTCCCCGGGTGGGGGAGGGTTGAGATAGTGAGTGGCTCTTGTCTGGGCGCCTGAAGGTCACACCTGCCTCCTCGGCCAAACAATGACATCCTCCCACTGTCCTCCCCACGGGGGAGACACAATGTGAGTCGTGGGGAGGGACCCCAGCCCACCAACTCCCCCCTCCCAAACTTGCCTTTGGAAGTAGGGTGACCAGTGACACACAGAGGAGCCATTTGGGGCAAAAGAGCAAACGGAACGTGAATGTCAATGCTGGCGGATCAGAGACAAAACTGGAGACACAGGCCCAGGAGGGGGTCGTGCAGGGCAAGGGCAGGGTCTGTGGCTGACTGGGGGAAGGGTTGGGAAGGGGTCCGCACTCCCCTGATACCAGCAATGAGTGCATCGCCTGTGATTTGTGATCTGGCTCCTTCGGGGTCTGGGGCTTCCCGATCCTGGCCGCTTCTCGCTCTCAGACACGACTAACGGGGCTGCCCTGTTCTCACCTGGGCAACAGCAGCCCGTGACCGGGAGGCAGAGGAAGTGGCCGGGCCTTAGACTGACATTCAGCGAAAGGCCATTTAGAGGCTGGTGTAAAGTCCACGTCGTATCAGATGAGGTAAAACCCCAGGCCTTTGCAACACTCAACTTTTTTTTTTAATCCGAGCCTATTTTGAAGTATTAATACGGCAAAACATTTTTTATTTTTCATGTTGGTAAAGTTTACTTATTTATTTTGAGAGAAAGAGAGAGTGCAAGTGGAGCCGGCACAGAGAGAGAGAGAGGAAGAGAGAGAATCCCAAGCAGGCTCCGCACTGTCAGCACAGAGCAGATGTCGGGCTCGAACCACAAACCCTGAGATCATGACCTGAGGCGAAATCAAGAGGTGGACACTCAACCGATTGAGACTCCCAGGCGTCCCAGCCAAACATTTTTTAAAGAGCGCAGGAGACTAAGGAAGCTGGCCTCCCCACAAGCGGAAGCCGGTGCACAGGACATGGGGTTCCAGGAGCAGAGCTGGCAGAAGGCAAGGGCAGGACCCCAGACACACAGTCCCGGAGCTTTGGTGGTGGACAGAGCTGTGGGCAGCTCTGTGCCCACACTCCCTCCTGGGACCTTTGTCTGGGTGAAGTGAAGACATCTTGGGCCAACGCTAGTCAGCAGCGTTTGAGCAGAGACTTGGTGAAGTAGAAACACCGTCCATAGGAGCTCAAGAGCGAGGGGGGGCAAAGAGCAGGGGCCACCACTGCAAAGGGCCTGAGGTTTGGGAAGCTTGCTTTGGGAGTGAATGGAACAGAGTGAGCGTGGAAAATGTGGAGATAATCCAAATGACCCCAAATGTCCCCTCTTGGTCCCTCCAATGACAGGTAGGAGTCTGTTCAGTAGGGTGCAATCTACAAAGCCAAGCCCCCATGCATATCCTGCATAAAAGGTGCTCAGAGACCTGGAGCTGACACGGGGAAGGGGGAACCATGCGGGAAGGGTGCTTGGGGACCAGGGGGAAGATCGGGGAAATGGAGTCAGGAGATCACCCATCTGACCTCTCCAACACATGGGCACGTCTGCGAGGGGGGCTGGCAGGCAGGAGGCGACGGCTTCCTCCATGCGGCTCCCGTGGTTGGACAGTGGCTGCCTGTGGTCGCTAGATGCTCAGCAGAAGGGAAGGGCCTCTGCTTCTGTCCACCAGGGACACATGCGGTCTCCAGCCCCCCGGACTCAGGCCAGCGTCCACTGGTAGGCAGCTCGATCCCCAGACCATCCGGGCAAGGGGAGTGTGGGATGCAAGACCTGAGCTTGACCGAGCTGAGCGTGGAGAAGGGCAGCATCACGGCACTCAGTGGAGAGCTCGGGGCCCGTGCACACCTCCCTTCATGGGCCACGCTGTCTTCCCACCTCACGCCACTGTCCCACACTGGAGTCCCGCCACAGGTCCAGGTTGAACATGGGGCAGAGGCTAAATTTGAATTAGAGCTTCTGGCCACTTGTCCTCGATCCCTGTCCCGTGTAGCCTGTCGTCCCTGACTGTGCAGTTGGGCCACCCCTCGAGAGAGTGACGTGAGGTGGCAGGCGCGCTTTTCCCTCGGGTGTCCTCCGCCAGAAAGCACCTGCTCTGTGTAGTCGCTTCCAGGGAGGCTGATGTTAAAGTGACCGCTGCACTGAGGGGTCACCAGAGCGGGACTCAAAGGCTCTGAAAAATGTCCTCCAAGGGCAAACTCCACCAAAAAAGAAAGGTACCACCGTGCCAGGTCCTGACCGGTGGGGACGTTTCTCAACCTTATTCACTCACGGGTGAGGGTCCCAGCAAGATGGGGTCCCCTGCGGAGTGTGCATCTGCAGGGCCGGGGCAGGGCCGGGGTCCCTGTGGCTGGGGTGGCGCCGGGCAGAGGAGCAGGGGTCGCTGTGTGCTTTCGGGTGATTTGTTACACCAGCGAGGTCAACGGGCAAGCTTTGATCACCGGCAAAGTCTCCGAGATCGTTGTCTACAAAAGCGGCCGATTCACTGATTCATGACATCCAGGTCTCCAACGCCAGCGGGCGTCCAGCCGAGCAGGGGAGGCGAAGGCGGGAGGCTCGCCTCAGCTCCGACGTCCCTGCTCAGGCTTCCCTTGGTTTTCCAGCATGTCCGTGACTCCCATGTGCTCCCTTCTGGGACACGCACGTGATCACGGAGCTCCGTCGTGAGCTTGCTACGTTCACCTGACTCACGGCGATGTTAATTCATTTGCCAAGATAGTCGCCTCGGGGGAGAAAAGAGCCAGCTGGGAGCATGGGAGCAGGTGCACCCACCTCCCGGAGGGGAGAAAATTTGACGCCGTAGGAAAAGGACGGGGCCAGACATCCACGCCTGGCCACACACAGGCAGTCATGGAAACGCCTTCCGTCGTCCCCGTGCTGCCTCACCGCCCTGTGGGGTCACCCCCTAACCTGCTGCGCCGTGCAGAACGGCTGGTCCATGGGAGCTGGTTTGATGCCTACTTCCTGTCCCTGAAGCCACCATCCTGGGACATCTCTTTTCTGCCTGTGTTTGTGAGGCTGGTGGGCCCGAAGGGCACTCATGGGTACTGAGCGGCTGGTCTTTGGAAGTCATGACACAGACCTTATGTCATGTGTCCCTGCACCAGGGCTCCTCTGCATCTTGGGTTACACACATGTCCCTGCACCAGGGCTCCTCTGCATCTTGGGTTACACACATGTCCCTGCACCAGGGCTCCTCTGCATCTTGGGAACCAGCAGCATCCTGAGAGCACTTCTTTTTCTGTCCCTCGCTAAGGCCCCACTTTTACTCTGAAGGAGGTGTGTGTCGTGTGGCCTTCTGTCCACGGAGGCCCTCGGAGTAGCATCTGGTTGGGAGGCTCTGCAGGGGTGGCCGTGGGCGGCCCTGACCTGCTGCAGTGGGCTGTTCACAGTTCACTTGCTCATTCACCCACTCAGCGCTTCTCGAGTGGCTGATGGAGGTACATTGGGAACATTCCTGGGGGAAAGCCTCGTCCCTGGGCTCAGAGGGTCAGGGCAGCTGGTTGGTGGGCCGGCGGATGTAACTCCGCAAGGCTGAGTGGGAAGGAGGTGGGAGGGAGGTGGGGGCCTACAGATCGGAGGTTCCCATGAACCCCCCTCAGGTTCACTAATTGGCGAGAGAGGCTCACAGAGCTCAGGGAAACATGCTACTTACTAGATCACTGGTTGATTATAAGACGACAGAACTCAGGAACAGCCGGATGAAGAGACGTGCAGGGCGTGGCAAGGGGAAGGGGTGCTAAGCTCCCGTGCCCCCTCAGGATACCGCTGCTCTCCCCGGATCTCCCCGAGTGCACCATCCTGGAAGCTATGGGAACCCGTTCTTCTGGGTTTTTATGGAGGCTCCATTATGCAGGCTCGGATGACTGTACCATTGACCATTGGTGAGTGATTCAGGTCCCAGCACCCCCTCCCGTCCCCAGAGGTCAGGGGTGGGACTGAAAGTTCCAACCTTCTAATCGAGTGGTTGGCTCCTTTGGTGACCAGCCCCCATCCTTGGAGGGGCTCAAAGTCACCTCGTTAACATAATAGGACAGCTCTGTGGCTCTCACCATGTAGGAAAGCCCAAGGGTCTCAGGAGCTCTGGCCAGGAGCGGGGACAAAAACCAAGTAAGTATTTCTTACTATAAATCACAGCATCACAGCGGCTGTCCTGTTTGCTACTGTGTCCAGCACCGCCGGCAAGGGCAGTGCACAGTCTGTCTGTCCCCAGAAGTCTATGCAAGGGGCAGCGAGCCCCTGTGGTCCTGGGACCCACAGGGAAAGCTCCTGGTGCACAGCGGGACACTGCTTTGCAGAACTTGTCGCCACAGTGACTGCTGTTCCAGGCACCATCATCACGCACGTTGTCTCAGCTGAGATGGGAACCCCACAGAGGCCATGCAGCGCCGGGGCCACGTGCCTGTGGACAAGGAGAGGGGCAGGGATGGCCGTTGTGGTTGGAAGCACCTTGCACGCATCCTACTGCTGCGAATTTCATCTCATTGTCGTATAAACTTCCACCGCTGGGCATGGTTGGCGCCCCTCTTCCCATTACACAGGGAAGAGACGAGGGCTGGGAGGACGGAGGGTGTCCCGGGCCCCACAGCTGGCCCACGGAGGAGCTGATGCAGGCGGTCGGCCCCTGGGAGCCCCTGTGCTGGCTCCCGGGGCAGGAAAAGCAAGAGTATGTCTGGAAAAATGCATAAGCAGGTCCAGGGTCCCCTGCCTCTGCTCGTGGGGCTGAGTGCTCCTAGAAAGAGCCAGAATGGGAGCCATTTCTCTACGGCTCTGCCGTGTGACCTGCCAGCTTTCCCGGGGTCCACAGCTACTGATTAGGACCGATAGAGATCCCTAACTGTCCGTCAGCTCTGGGGAAGGGCTGGGACAGAGTGGGGGAAACAAGTGATTTGATTCCGCATGTGGCCAGGCCAAAGGTGAGGTGGGAGTCCTGGGACGGTGTGGGGACCCCAGGATCACTCACACTCCTCACGGACCAGGCCTGTGTCAGGATGGCCAGCTCAGCTGGGACAAGACAGGGGCACCGACCCTGGCCTCCTCATAGCTTCAGACCCACCACCGAGCCTGTGGAGTGAGTTAGAGCCCACCCCACCCTGCAGGGGCTGTCCCCCCAGAGTCTTCTGGAGGCTCAGTCCACCCTACCTCTCATCCTCTCACTTGCATACGTCGAAGGGGCAAACCACCTGCCCTGTCGCAGCCACACCTGCACCATCAGCCCCACACCTGCTTCTCCCTCTTCCTTCCCACAGATCCTTGCTCTGTGTCCTCACCTGTTGGGGCACCTTCCATGAACTGAAAGCAGACCCTCCCCCAGGCCTGCATTCCTCCCTCAGCCTCTCCTCCCTGGGGGATGCTGGGCTGGTGGGCTCCCTGTTCCCCAACACCATGTGGGGGAACATGCCTTTCAGCTAAACTATCCCCCCCTTTGCTGCTGCCACCTTCTACCTCCAGCTGTCCCATCCAACTGAAAGACTGACCAACTGCTAAGGCCATCGCTTGATTCTGCCATTACATCTTGCTCCCCCACCTCCATCACTGCTAACGTCAGTATGCACTTTCTGGCCACATTGTCCCCACTCCCGGTTGGCTTGTCCCACTCTTCCCACTAGGGCCATCTTGGGTTGACACTCCCTTCCCTTCACTCAGCTCTGGTTGTCACTTTCCTCTGTGTCCAGATTAGAGTTCATGGGTTCTCTTTTCAGTAACACATTTGCTAATACCCTGAGCTCCCTTGACCTGCTTTTCATCAAGCCTGATAGGCGGGACGCCTCCACCCTGGGTGAACCAAATATTGACTGGCTCTGTTTGTGCAGCCGGGAAATGAAGACAGTTGCAGAAGACCAAAAACAAAGTAGGTTGATGTCACTGTAGACTGGAGATCAACTCCAAAGAACGTCCTGATTGTACCCCGCCACATATTCAACAAAGGATCATATCCAGGACAAAGAACTGGAACCTTTCAACAAGTGAATGACGAAAAATCCAACTGTAAAATGGAAAAGACTTAGACATTCACCAAGGATGATATCCTGATGGAAAATAAACACATGAACAGGTGTTCAACACCACTGTGCATCAGGGAAAGGCAAATGAAAGCACAGTGGCCGCCATTACATGTATCAGGATGGCCGACATACAAAAGACTAGAGAACCAAGTGCTGGTGAGGACGGAAAACAACTGGACCTCCCATTCTGAGAGAATGAAAATACTAGATCCACTCTGGAAAATTCTTTGGCAGTTTCCAATAAAATTAAATGCACAATAACTGCTTGTGTATCCTGTGAGCTGGCAGTTGGCTCCCGGGTGTATACTTAAGAGAAAAGAATGTGCATCTCCACCAAAACTTGTCCATCAATATTCACAGAAGCTGTATTCATTGTAACTAAAAACCAAAAATGACTCACACATCCATCAACGGGAGAGCAGATAAACCAGTCCACTCAATGGACTTCAGCACAAAAGAAGAAAAAAGAACAACTGATAACACACAAAGGCAGCATAGGTGAGTCTCAAAAGCAGAGGTTAATTGAAAGAGGCCAAATACAGAACAGCACATGCTGCATGACGATTCCATCAGGTGCAGGCTGAGAACCTGCAAACTCATCAATGCATAGAGCGCTCAGAATGACGGCGACCGCTGGAGGCGGTGGCTGAACATTGACTGGGGAGGGATGTAAGAGAACTTTCTGGGGAAAGGGAAAAGGCCTGCAGCTTGATCGGAGTGGTAGTTACGTGGGTGTATACGCCTGTCAAAATTCATGAAACTGTATTCCTAAGCTTAGTGCATTTTATTCCACGTAAATTACATCTCAGTGGAAAATAAACCCTGCCCAGCGGTACCATAGTTCTGGGTTATCTTCCACGAGAAACGAACGCGAGATGTGTTGTTCAACATCTTTACAAGCATTTCATTTTCAGGTGTGTTTTGTTTTGTTCTGTTTTTGGATTTTAACCATTGTAATGTGTGTAACAGCTGGCTTCCCTCCCAGAACAATCTATCCAAGAGGTCAAGGCAGAGGTTACAAGACCTTTATGACCTCGACTCAGAAATCACTTGTGCAACTTTCTGTTGGTCTCATGGGTGATTCATGGTGGGAAGGAATCATGTCCGTGAGTGTGAAGACCAGGAGGTAAGAGTCAATGAGGATCAAGTGGAGGTTGGCTACCACATTCCCATGGATGAATTTTTTTCAGATTTGGTAAATGTGCTGCACCAGAATTAACTGCTATTAACTGCAATTTCTCCCAATTGCATCCGAGTTTATAGGGTGTGCATATTGCATGGCTGACATATTGACTGTCTTCCTGACCAGGTAAGAATCAAGCTTTACCTGGGACTCACTTCCTCGGGTAATTTCAAGTCCGACAAAAGTAAATGCAGGCTTCTGGGATGTGCAGAATGGTTACAGAAATACTGGTTATTGTTCTGGGAGCTCGTAACTGGCTTGCTAACTCTGCTGAATGGGAGGCCAGGTCCTCGGTCACCCATACACGCTTGGCCTTTTCAACAAGGAGCCGCATCATGGATTTGGCCCTGCGGAATTCAAGTTCTGAGGTCTTCAAGGTTCTACATCCATTCCGGTGAAAGGTAGCCCAGGTTTAACACACACGAATGACAGCCAGGCCCCTAGATCCGTGGTGCTGATCCCAAACAGAATAGTTTCTGTGGGGGCTTTAATTTCTTTGCACTTTTAATTTACAAGGACAAGATAATTTGGTTTCGGTCTTTACTTCCTTTGGTCTTTGGGGTTGAAGTCACCCAGAGAATTTAATTTCTCCTGAAGAACTTGACAGTGGGAGAAAATGTTCCCTTAAATTGGGACATTTCTAGGCTTCTGCAAATTTTTTGGGGATTATTTAAATTTTTGATTTCGTATTATTGAGGACTCTTGGTGAATTAGGTGAAGGTAGACATAACGTAAATGGATCTGTGTTGGGTGCAGGGTGGTCTTAAAGTTAATCTAGATAATATCTCCTGAATTGTTTCAGAGCTTTGGGGTCAAACGTTTCCTGTTTTTGTCATTTATGGAGGGCTTCCTGTCTGTTTTGATGACGACAGGCCAACTTGTTTGCCTTGACTGTCTCGGCGTGGGCTCCCCCCACCAGCACATCACTGCTTCCCCAAGTCAACTAATTCTTGTTTTGAGAATCAGCCAGGCCACCTGACTGCAGACACTCACCCCCATTGTCAAGGTCAGCTTCACCAGCAACGCATGCGCTGTTTTGGCCGGCAAATGCTGGTTCCTCTGACTTATTTACCGGATGGCTCCGAACTCAGTGAGAAATGGCGATGACGTCTGTTGGGAGCCCTGGCAAGGAACCAGTGTTGCGTCTCTTCTGATTTTCTCCTACCCCCCATGACAGAGAAGGGGATGGAAGCCACCAGACGGTAAATCGTTTTTCCCCTAAACATCAAGCACACAGACCCACATCCGTGGTCACACAACCTGCCTCCTCCCCTTGTCATCTGGAGACAAGCTGCCCTCCTCCTATAGAGCCAATCAGTGCCTCCCTCTGCTGAGTACCACCCAGTACTTGGGTCCCTTGTCCTCCCACATCCTCAGCTGGGTTCCTGCAGGAAAACTCGAAGCAGGCTCAGCGTCTCTTACGAAACAAACATGAGCAAAATGACAAAGCTCTCCAGGCACCATCTCTCACTGTGCATCGACGGGGATTTCTCACAGATGTGTATGCACTCTGCTTCTCCTCTTTTTACCCCCAGGCCCCAGGCAGCCTCCCCAGCCTGGCATCCGCCCTCACCACTGAGAGGCTGCGTGCGTCTGCGGGGAGGCTGTGGGGAACCGCCTTCCCCACTCCTTGTCAGAGGTACCAGGGGCAGCTGGCCTCTTCTCTCTGGGCTGCTGACCTGACGAGGGAAGCGGCTCAGCTCTCGCCATCCTGTCTCTTGTGCATCCTGCAAATCCAGTCCAAACATTGAGGCCGCAGGGCAGACATAGGAAGATGGGCTCCATGCATCCTGGTGGGGTCGACCAACCCCCTAACCGCCGTGCCCTCCTTCATATGTGACGTCACAGACCCTTCTATTTTCCACATCACCTCACATCGAGGTTTCAGTGACTTGTAGACATTTCTGTGTTCTCTTGGCTCCAATTATCACTGACTTACAGACGATGCGCACGTTGGCATCACCACGCTGGACTGATCCTCGGAGTGTGGGGTGCATAAAGCGTCAGTATCTAGTTATGTCAAAGACTCCATTAGGGCACTATGCCTGAAGGCCATGTTAGGATGTGCCCCCTGACACCTGTTACCCTCCCACACGCACTGGACCGTGTGCTGCCCACGCCCCTCGAGTTATGTGAGTGGAGACCTGGCCGCCCTCCCTGGTGGTCCCCTTCACTCACCCTTCCTGGCCAAACCCCCCTTTCCCTCACCTTCCCAGCCAAGCCTCCACCTTAGAACATCTCTCTTATGCAGTTTTTCCTCTCGTCCTCATTGCCTGCCCTCCAGGACAGGCCATCACCCCATCTTCCAGCACTGGACTCCCCGATTGAGTGTCTGCTGCCAGTGCTACACTGTCTCCCTACATAGTAACTGCATGGCCCCGACCAGGCCTGCTCTCATTCGTTTGCCATCACGTTTCCAGAGCCCAGCGCTGTGCTGTCACCTAGAATGTGCAGGTAAAGACTTGGTTATCCCAGAGCTGGCCCCTTCCAGAGTGTACACACCCTGGGGGCGGGGAGGAGGCTCGCATACACACAGTCCCAGAGGGTGGCCTAATTTCTCAGGCCTCTTTGTTCCACAGCTGGGTCAACTGACTTATTGATGCAAGAAGTATCTTGTCCGATCACGTCCTCGTTGGGTACCTGCTAGGTATCAGGCCCTCTGGGCAGATAGAGAGGACAAGGTCCACGGGGCCTGCGTCAGGGGTGCAGGTGGCCGAGGGGAAGTGCCCCTTCATGCAGCAGGTTCTGGTAGCAGGTGCACATAAAAGGGAGGTGGAGACAGAGCACGGAAAGTCACCTGGAATGTTGGACTGTCCTCTGGCAAACGAAGTGCTCAGCATAGCTTTCGGTTTGGGAAACAGGAGGTGGCCCGTGGTATCAGCCCCATGATGATCGGGGTTCCACACGGTCCCGGTACTGCCACTGACATCCCTGGGCCCGAGGCCAGTGGTGGCTGCTCCATCAGCAGCCCCACCCACCTGTATCTTGGTTCGTGGGTCACGTTGGTCAGACACCAGGGAACAAGTGGGTCACAGTGTCTTCTCTCTGAACAGACGTGACTTGTCGTCAAGACTGCTATACACTGTCCTTCCACTGTAAGCGCCGAAGTCACCATGCGTCACGCTGAGTGGCCCCACCAGCAGGTGCATTTCAGGGTCATCCTGTGTGGTGAGCTTGGCCTTAGTGGGTGAGGGGAAATGGGGGCAGGGGAATCACAGGCTTGCCCAGGCACTGGAGGCTGGATCCTCATCTGCAGGCAGCCGCACAGCACCTGGAGAGAGCCATCGGCCCCCCAGTCCAAGGTTAGGGCAGAAGCGAGGATTCGCAGCCACCACAGGAGGTGCGCTGGGGAGGTGGCCTCCTCAGGGAGCAGCCCACTCAGGAAAGGAAGGGGGAAGGCCGTTCACAGGAGAGAAGTGGCTGAGTGTGGGGGGTCCTTGCTGGAGTTGGGAAAGGAACATTTGGAAGGCGCTTGGGCCCCACGCGGGGACACTTCCTTCCCCTGTCACGCTGTGCAGAGCTATGACAGTTTTGGATTCAGGCCATGGCACATTTTTAGGGAAGCAGAGCCAACAGAGGCAGGGGCCTTGCCCTGTGACCAAACTGTCCCCAAAACAAGTGAGTGGACTGAGCTGACCCCTCACGTGCCGAGACAGAATGTTTCTGTTTTAGTCACACCGTGGGTCACTGACCACAAATGCTTGTACACGTGGGGGCTGGGAGGTGATGCCCCCCCGTAACTAAAGCTCTTGGCCCACCCCCTCCTTCTTTAACTGTCAAAATATAAAAAGACGTGGGTACCCATAGAATCTTCTTTCTGAGACTGAAGCTCATTTCCCAGTCGCTAGCTTGTGTCCAAGCATGGAGAAAGATCGCTAAAGGGAAGTCATGCGAGGGAGAGATGTCTTTTCCCTGTAAAGCCTGTCGTGACAGCCACCTTCTTACCTGGCTCGGTGGGCTGACTGGCTGTGGGCTCTGCTCCCGCAGGTGGGGACCCGCTCCCAGACACACAGGGGGCCGTGATGCACCTTCAATCTCAGGGCTCCACCTCACGCACACAAATGCAGACTCTACCATCCCCGGGAGACAGACGGGTGGGAAGCCTGAGATAACCCAGGAGAATGCCGGAATTTTCCAAGCAGCAGCATCTGGTTGGCTGAGAAGCACTGGGTCACGTGCCACCGCGGCCCCCACCCTCCGGGAGGGTTCACCCACTGCTTATTCTACCTTAGCTCCTGAATCCCACCACCCACCTGTCTCCCTGGCTCTGGGCTGTTTTTACTCTAAATTCAGATGCCTTTGGTCCGCATTGTAGGGGAGCCCTAATTCCCTGAGCGTGCAAGAGATGGGCAGCATGTGAGGGGAGGAAGGGGGAGGGAGAGGCAGGGGAGGGAGGGCCATGCTAACATGAGGTGGGCTGCCGAGGCACATTTCCTGGAGAAGGCACGGGACTGTCACCTTGCAAACCCCAGATTCAAGGTCCTGTCACCCAGTCAGCCTTAGTCGGGATCAGGACCCACAAACCTGCATTCTGACTTCACCGCCCCACATTGCAGGGCGCCGTTTCCTGCCCAGCCCGAGCAGGTGCACAGGCCTGCCCTGGCCCCAGCTGGCCGCCGTGCCCCACTGGGCCCCACTGCACATAGCAGGCATTCACGCTTCTTCTGTGCTCGTCACGCTGGCTGGAATCCAGCTAGAGGGTGGGGGTCTCACCTTCGCCCTCCCACACTGAAATAACTGTGCGCATCAGGAAGGCCCTGCCAGCAGAAGTCAACCGTCCGTGGCCAAGCAGCAGTTCCCCACCAGCTGCCTCTCACCCAGGAGGTGTCTTTCGGTCCTGAATCATTGGCTGTGGCTTGTTGGACAAGGGACAGTGCAGGGGTGGGACTGATTCTTCATCAGCCTGAGGCCGAAATGACCTCCCGCTTCCTAGTTGGAAGAAGGCAGGGACTCTGATGAAAAGAAGAAGCAGAAATGGAACATAATTTATCACAAGATAGGCAGAGGCATAGAGACCCCGCAGGGCTCCCAGGAGAGCGGGTGGCCCGGATCCAGAGGGGCGTAGTGGAGGCTGGGAGCCAGGACGCACCAGCTGGCACAGGAAGCCCCGGCCATTCTGCTCCTCCTGCATCTGCAGCAAAGGCCGCCCTCCAGCCCAGACTGAGTAACTCGGGCCACGGGAGGACGTGGTGGTGGCTCTGTCCAATCTGGGATGACCCATCGGCTGGGAGGAAGCCACGTCATAGGAATCCCGTGGGGGCCTGGGCGATCCTAATATCGCATATTGATTGAGGACGCTGGAGAAGCCGGTCATCCGTGGTAGATCTTCCAGAAGGGCAGGCCTTGTTAGAGGTGTGCCCTTCCCCTGGTGAACGTTTGTCGGTCATTCTGAAGTGCATTTGGGAAGGTCAGGGATGTCCATGTGCCGCCCCAGGTTGCCTCCCTGTTCCTTCCAAGGTCAAAGTGCAGAGGCTGGAGGACACGGGTGCCCTGTGCCAACTTGGTGAAACGTCATCCGGCTCCTGTTCCTCTGTTCGCTCTCGTGACAAGGGCCCCATCATGGGGCAGTTTCTTCTCGTAAACATGCCTGGAAAGGGGGGCGGATAGCTGTCCGCAGCCAGGTGGTGTTCTGTCCATACCGAGTGGCAGGTGGCCAAGGGGCGCGAGGTCCCTGCTGGGCCTCGTGGTGACCATGTTCCTGGTGCTGGGCACGTGCCACCGCAGCCTTGTCCAGAGCCTGACGTGTGACAACATTCATGGAGAACCTTCCTGTCCTCACTTGGGTCTTCTTCCACCTCAGCGTAATCCCTGTTGTCATCGATGCTCTCTTCTTTCTCTCTGCCCTCGCCTCTGTCTTCTCCACCCTCTTCTGCAGAAGGTCTGCATTGGTCTGGCGAGCGTCGTCTCTCCAAGCTGAGATTATAATCATATTTTTTGTGATGCTGTGGACGCACAAAGTTGAGAGTTGCGTTGAACTCCACAAATCGAGGCTCTCTTGTGGAGCATGGCAAACAGCCATGCTGGGTGCTGCCCCGCGGAGCAGGGAGCTGGCATCTCATGTCCATGGCCCAAAGGATCTGAAGACCTGCCTGCGGCCACGGGAGTGACCTCAGAAGCTGGCCCTCCCCACGCCAACCTGGAGAGGAGCAAACCCCGGCCGACCCCTTGATTGCAGCCTGGGAGTGACCTTGAGTCAGAGACACCGGCCAGCCTGACTCCTGACCCACAGACACCATCAGATGATAAATGGTTGCTCTTTAAATCCCAAGTTCTGGGATTTAAGTTACCCTGGGGAGGGGCGCGTTCGCGGCGCACACCCTTGGGGAGGGGGCTCCCCTCCATTTTCGGCACACACATTTGAGGCACCTTCAGACACCGCGGTTATTCAGTCTACCACGCGGCCCTCAAACCGCCTTTGTCACAGGTGCCCAGACCTGATGGTGATGTCAGCAACAAGCACTGGTGCCGTCCGGGACCGCTGTGACCAGTTATAGTCACTGTTCCCAAGTGCCAAGGGCGGAGACCTGACCTCCCCATTTACAGTCATTCGGCATCCCCTGTGCAGAATTCCTAAGCAGGAGTACCGCGCTTGTAGGGCGTAGTTTCCAGAGAAGCCTGCAGCAACAGCTCCTGCCACGCGCGCGGTCTTCTGCAAGGTGGACTTGACACTCCCCCACCCGGACGTAGCGTCTACTCCCCACCCTAGAACCTGGGCTGCCTCAGGACTCCGTGTGACCCGCTAAGCTGTGGGGAAGTGAGGCTGGGTGGCTTGCCTGGATGGGGGTGACAGGGCCGTGCCCCGTGCCGGGTCTTCAGGGTCCTGGCTCGAAGGGAAGCCAGCCTCCACGTGGGGGCGTTTGGTTAGCCCAAGACCGCCATGCCAGGGGCCTGCGCACACACTTCCGTTGACCGTCCCAACTCTGCTGCCACCCGGCCTGCCTGCCGGCCTGAGAGCGAGCCACTGTGAGCGGCCAGCCTGGCAACTTCCAGGGGACCTCGGCCTCCAACCCCATAAAAGGCCTCTCTTCCCAAATCTCAGACTCGCAAATCACAAGCAAAATAAAACAGTGGCTTTTAACGACGGAGCTTGGGGCACTTTGTTACGCGGCTCTACCGTTGAACACCTACTCAAGCTGGAAACACAGCAGTTCCACGCTCTCAGCTTAATGACGACGAATTCTAGCTTTCCGGAGGTCACATGCCAAGACCTAAGGAGTGACGGAGAATAGACCCGGAGAGAAAGGCCGTCCTTGGTATTTGAGCGGAGGTTTGAAGAGAGGGTGAGGCTAGCTGCCCTCCCACGGCGCGGGCAGCGCATCTAGGCGCAGCGACGGGCCTGCGAGTTACACGCAATTCCGCGGGAGCACAGAGTTCAGGGCAGGCTGAGGGCCTCGGCCAGGGGGAGGGGTCTGCCGCGGATGAAGCGGATACGGCACGGGGACCGATTATTCAGAGTAAAAGAACACTGCTTTTATCTTGATGCCAGTGGGTGAGCCGCCAGAGATTTGGGGACGTGCTTATCTGACTGGTGTAAACATCCATTTGTTGGTGAAACAACTTGCCGATCGACTGAGTGGAAGCAGAACAGAGTTACGGCTCCGGCAGCTTCTATTTAAGGCCTTGTGACTCAGCCGGTTGTGCTGCAGAGATTGCTGAGGCCTGTGCCCTCCTGTAAACACCTGTCACTCCCCTGCTCTGCAGAAGCGCCGGGCTGATGAGGCCACGCGCATGGAATGTACGGGAGCTTCACGGAGGAGGGGACCAGATGCGCTGCAGACGTCGCTTTCGTGACCCAGCCGTCTGGGAGTCCGCTTTCCAGCAAGCCCACGGGGCCAGAAGTCAGAGGCTTCAAAATAAAGGAAAAGAGAGGAAGGTGCCTGGCCCCAGAGAAAGCAGGAAGTAGATGCGGAAATGGCTGTAAGGTTAGAGATAACACGAAGCAGGATGCGCCTGGTCGTGAAGGAGGCTTCGTGCCCCCTGGAGGGAGTGACAGCAGTGGTCGCGAGGCTGTGCACAGGCCGCCAGAAGTGAGCCATGCCGGGGGGTTGGGGGGGTGAGCAGGAAATAAAGGGACGACAGCAGACAGGCAGGAAGTGGCAGAGACTGGAGGGTCCCGGAGGGCAGCAAGAGGAGGGAGCGGCTGGGCTGCCCCCAGGGGGCGCGGAAGGCAAGGAGGAGGGTGTGCGGTCCGGCCCAGCCTCTCCGTGGCCTGAGGGTCCTGCAGATGGTCCTGCAGATCGGGGGGCGGGGTCTTCCTCTTCCACGATGCGGAGGCGGCAGGGGTTTCTAAGCAGTGGAATGAACAAAACAGATGATGTAGGGGGAGCTGGTGGTGTGGCTGCACGGGTGTAGACTGGTGTGCGTGCGCCAGGGGCCCAGGGCACAGGTTAGGAGCAGTAAGAGGAGGCCGCGTGGGACTCAAGAACGCGATAGCGTCGCCATCACATCACGGTTCCCACCACCTCTGGCGGTACAGTCCCTTCCCCGAGTCCTCCGGAACCAGGCTGCCCCTCTTTACAACACACATACCCCTGCGGAAGCCCCAGTGCTCTTCTGTGGCCCCTGCACCCACCGGAAGGTGCCGGGTCCGGAGTGACAAGGGGAGGGGACGCAGGCCACGGGGGGGTGCTGTCCTCTGAGGGTGGGCCCCTGCTGCATCGCTGTGCACAAGCTGGGCTCCCTGAGGTGAGCGCCGGCGCACTGGCATGGGCCTGGGACCCTGCCTACAGTGTGGACGCCAGAGGGCTCTTGTGGTTTCCAGAAAGTGCATCCTTGCTCCTGTCCCCTTGCCCTGCCCGGCGTGAGGGGACAGTTGCCTTCTGTTCTCATCCCCAGGCCCAGCACCCCTCCCCCCTGCTGCTTGTCTCTCTGCACCTCTCCCCCCGCAGTGGGGCTCACTGCCTCCCTGCACCCCTCCCCCCGCAGTGGGGCTCACTGCCTCCCTGCACCCCTCCCCCCGCAGTGGGGCTCATGGGCTCTCGCTTAGAGAACCTTCCTGGAAGCCCTCCGCCTGCAGTGGCAGGGTCGCAGGAGGCCACACTGAAGCCCTTGGGTTCCAGTTCCCTTCTTCGTCGTCCTAAGGAAACGGGGCAGCCATCTACTTGAGGAACGTGCGAGTTTCCCATCGCTTCAATTGGATGCGCTACCCGAGGCCCAGAGCCTCGTCTCTACATTTGTTTGAAAAGGTGGACCAGTCCTGGGAGCAGTGACAGCAGTGTAGATGACACTTCACAGAGGATCAGCCCCGAAAACCTGAACATGGCATCTGTGTTGTAAGTGGGCACAGGTGGCAGAGGTGGGTCGGGGCCGACTCCCCGAGGCACAGAGCAAACGGGTCCCTGTTTCCTGCAGAAGCAAGCCGGACACTAGTGAGGCCACGCTCGGTACTGCTGCTGGGGGTTGACATGGGCATGAGAAGCCTTGCACTTAGGGTGGTGGCGGGTGGGACGCCACCAAGGACACGTGATGAGACTGTGGTTCGGGGAGAAAGACAGACCCAGGCACGGACAGCATGTGGAGCCTGGCAGCGGTTTGCTCGGGGAGGCTCGCAGACCAGGGCTGCCCGTGGACAGGCCGGGACACGTGGCATGCGGCCGCCTGGCGCTCTGCTTGGAGCCCGGCTCTGACGCCCCTCTGAGCGGCTTTCTTGTTACTTCCCAGGGAAACACTGCGCACACACACCCGTGCACCCCGACCTGCGCTAAGACGTCGCTTTCCTTATGAGTTCCGCTGTTCCGATCTCCTTTCCGGAGGCTCCCGGCCAGATGCACCTGCCGAGGTTGTCAAGGGGTGCTAATAGGTCTTCTGCTGGGTCCGAGCACCTCGCCACCCAGAAACAAAGGCACCACTGCTCTCTCTCTCTCTCGCTCCATGAGCTCTGAATTTATGCCAACACCGTGTCAAACATCCGGCAGGAACGAGAGGGTGAAGACAATTGGCTCCGGAGGGTGGCCACGTGCGAACCTTGATGACTTCCATTACTTGCTGCTGTTCCCGGACACCTGCTTCGTGTTCCCAGAGCGCCAGGGCAGGGAGGAGTTAAGTGCACACGGGCTGAGCTGTTGTGCCCTGTGCCATCTCCGCTCTGCACACGTCACAGCATTTTTATGATAATTCAAAACACTTTTCAAAAAGACATTAATGCGAAGCAGATTTCTTTGTGTAACCAAGATGGAAAGGATGTCGTCTGACAGAAGTTCTCGAATCCAAGGACGATGGAGGGATCAGGGGGGTGGCGCGCCTAGGTCTGTCGTAATTGGGCGAGGTCAGGTCCTGACGGTGCATCTGCTCATCTATGCTCCACTCCAGGGTCTGACAAATTATGTGCAAGGACGTTTCCATTTGTTGTTGGATGGGAGGTCAAACTGATCCTCAAAGAAAGTGTTCTCGAAGACATTTCACATTGAATAAAGCTGCCAACATTTGAAACAGTGCATGAGGGGCAGGGGCCCATTAGCCTTTGGGGTCCCCTAACGGCGTCTGCAGTGGCCGCCAGCCTCCCCTTCACAACGTGCAGGCCGGGCTGAATGCAGACGCTTCTGCGGGTCTGGGGCGGCCGGGGCGGGGGCACCGTCTGCAGAAAAGGGACAGCAGCATACGCGTCACCTAGGCCACCACTTGTCCCTGTGCTTGTGGCTGCTTTGGATCAGGGTGTTCTAAGTTAATACATACCTGGTTCCTCTGCGCGTCTTGTTCCAATGCAGCATCTCATTCCCCGGGTTCGGGGCACAGCCTGAAATCCTGCATTTCTAACAAGTGCCCGGGATCCGTGGACCACACTTAGCTCATGTGATCCTCACAACAGAACTAGGGATTAAATACTATTATCCTTTTTTAAATGTTTTTATTTATTTTTGAGAGAAAGAGAGAGAGACAAGGCACAAGCAGGGGAGAGGCAGAGAGACAGAGAGGGAGACACAGAATCCAAAGCAGGCTCCAGGTTCTGAGCTGTCAGCACAGAGCCCGACGCGGGGCTTAAACCCACAATCCGTGAGATCAGGAGTCAGATGCTCAACCGGCTGAGCCACCCAGGGGCCCCACTATTACCCTCTTTATAGGTGGAGCTCACAGGGCTGCCTCCCAAACCAGGCAGTCTCCCAGTGGGAGCGACCGTCTCTGCCCACCAGGCATGGAGGAGCCAGAGCAAGCGGGGGGAGGCGAGGGGAGGTGGGATGGGCGGGTGGCATTTAGCTCCCTCCCATGCACGCTACTTGCTCTTTGCTTTCTCAGGAAGGAAGTCGGCATGGCGGGGAGGGAGCCGAATCCTCTCCCTAACCACGTGCACCGTAAACGCTGCCCCCCAACAGGGCCTGCCTCCCACAGAGAGAAGACCAGCGAAGATCCAGTCTCTTAGACCCCAAATGTCCAGGAAGCTGTGGAAAGTCACTCGTCACCCCAAGAACAAGGAAAACTGGAACTTGAATGAGAAGCGACAATGGGCAGACCCAGTGCTGAGGTGACGCGGAGGGTGGGCCATCTGACGAGGACCTTAAAGCGGCTGCATCCTCAAACTGCTGGGACAGACAACTAGGAATTCTCTTGAAGCAGCTTTAAAAAAATGTGTCAGCAAAGAAATCAATAATATAAAAATGCATCATGTAAAAATTACAGAACTATGTTACAATCACAAAATTACCCCAAAGCTTGCTGCATGGGCCCAGTGGGAGGAGGGAATGACAGACACTCTCCAGGCACCTGTGCAATGATGACAAGAACCTCCATGGGCGTGACCGCAGTTCGACAAAGGGGGAGAGATCGAGGCTGGAAAAACATCGAAGAAGTAATGGCTGGAAAGTTTCCAAATTTGGCAAGTAGGTGAAATGGAGACATTAACGCCAGGACCCTTCCTCATTAAACCCGTGATGTCAGGTCCCAGAGTGTGACGCCATGATGGGCTGAGCATGGGGAGTCCAGAGGAGCCGTGTGACAGACAGGGGTGCCGCCGGGCACCGACCCAGCTCCTGGGCACACCGAGTGAGTCCTCACTTTCGGGTCAGGTTGTCGGCTGCAAGAACAGATGGGGATGTGCTTGCCCAGGGAGGGCACAGGCTAGCTGGGGAGGGGACGTGTTGGCACCCCACCACGGTGGGAGACCCCGGACCCGCCTGTGCTCCGGAGACTTGCCTGCATTCGCTCCGTGGATCTGCCCTTCCTCGGCCATTCTCCCGGATACACGGCTGTGATATCTTGTGGGGCGAAGCCCACCCAAAGGCGTTTGCATCACATCCTTGACTAGTGTTTATCCAAAACCGTGCGGCAGAAATAGGTTTGGTGTTTTGCCAGGTGCTGAGGGGGCGAACGGGTGAGGAGTGGGGAGCGCACACCTTTCCTTCCCTTGATCTGGGATCCAAATGCGCCCTTCATCGTTTGCCCCCGAGACGCACTAGAGTTCCTTAACGTGCTGGCCACACGTGTGTAATGTGCTGGCTAAGGTCACGTACGAATGAACTGCGTTTAAGAGAAGTAAAGTTGTCAGCACAGATCCGACACGGACGTGGTGAGTCTGCAGTGACTGTCCTCAGTGAGCAGGTGGGCTGCAGGGACAGGCCACCCACATCACAGGGCTCAATGCAGTGCAAGCACTGGTCACTCAGGGCACAGCGCTGCATGGACTGGAGGCCTCCTCTGCTCTTCAAGGTCTTCTGGGACTTCTGGCTCCTTCCCCCTGTGGCTCAGCTCTTGGACTTCTCCCTTCTCACCTGGGGGCGATGCACACACCTGGGGGTGATGCACACACCTGGAGATTTCACGGGTGGGTCTGGGAGGCAGGACAAGCCACTTCTGCTCAGGGCCCACCGTCCAGAGCCCAATCATGGCAACTCGAGTGCCCCCAAGGGAAGCGGCTAGATGCCTTACAGGCTTGTCCCGGGGAGACAGGTGAGCACACACGTCAGTGAGAGGAAGCTGCTCCTGCCACGTCAGCTGATCCCCCAAGTCCAGGAAACATCCATCGCTCAAATGTGCCCATAAACAGATGGGGAAACAAAGGCTCTCTGAGATCATCTGTACCAGCCAGGATCTGCCCTGACCGCAGTCCCAAGCCAACGGTCAGCCCGGCTGCAGACGCGAGCTGTTCACCACTGCCAAGGGGGACCGCTGCCCCCAGCGAGGCCCTGAGTCACGCTGCTGAGTCAGGTCCATCTGCTCGGGGCACCGCCGCAGAACCGGGCCCCCCGTGTAGGGGACAGGTGCCGAGCCAAAGAGGGCCGACGGGGAAGTCCCAGCGTGGGCATCTGCTCTTCCCTGAAGTCCTCTGGGCTGGGCCCACAGCCGGGCAGGCCTCCCCTTCTGTCTTCCTCAACAATAGAGGCTTCCAGACACTTCTGGCCGCCACAGCCTCCCCTGTGTCTCTCTGAGGGCCTTGGGCGCCCCTCAGGCCAAGTTGGGGGCCGAAAGCATGGCTTCCCGGAGCTCTGCTGCGACTCTCTGGGCAGATGCCACGGTTTCCAAGGGGACGAAGTAGCTCGCAACAGCAGCGTCCGGATGATGCCCAGAGAAGCCTGGGCCGTGCCCGGGGGAGCCAGCTCAGGGCGAGCGGCAGCTTTGCAGATGAGGCAGAAGCCCGGCACGAGAAAGCGTGAGGCTGGCTGGCTTGGGTCCACGTGAGCACAGAGAGCCGCGCTGGCAATGCCGAGGCCGTCTGGCTAGGCCGGAGCACCCCACGCCACCTTCGTCTGCCGTGTGGCCCGGGGGGGTGGCCCGATCTCACTCCGCTCCTCTTTCCTCACCCGAAAAGTACACACTGTCACCTGCGGTGTCAGGAGGAAGGACCCAGCGAGTCGTGTAAATGCTTGGACAAACCTCACGCCTTAGCGATGCCATCGGCTGTTGTGATTCACTGGACAAGCCCTTGCGCTGGAGGACCCGAGCCCGCATGCCCTGGCACTCCCTCCCCGAGGCACAAGCATGTAAGCATCTACACCTGCGCCCGCTAACACCACAGTCACCAGCCACACGAGGCCACCGTCGCTGACATCAGAAGTCTTTGAAATGAACTGAATTCCTCCATGTTTAATAGCCACGTGTGGCTAGTGGCCCCTACCTCCGGTGTCCCCAATACAGAATATTTCCACTGTCACACACGACCCCTGTGCAGCACTGACCCAGACAGAAGCAGATGGACAGGGAGGTGTTGCTTACCTGCCTGCCCTCCCAAGTCAGGTGGGAGTGTTTCTGGGACCCCTCAGGGCGCCGTGGTGAATAGAGGTCGCAGGTGGGCGGGCAAACCCAGAGACAGATGTCTGCCTTTCCAGGGAATGTGGGGGGTCCAGGGGGCACAATGGGGACCCAGCCGACACCCCATGGCGTTCGGTGTTGGAGGAAAAGAATCGGCATGGCAGGTGGGTGGTCAGACCCAGAACAAGCATATCTCCTGAGCAGAAGGGGGGGGCTGAGGCTGCAGGAAGAAGCACCCACAACAGCGGGCAACAGCAGAAGGAAAGCAGTAATAACACGAAGCCTGTGGAGCGTTCCAGGCACGTTTTAAAATTCTTTTAATGTTTACTTATTTTTGAGAGAGACAGAGCCTGAGCAGGGGAGGGCAAAGAGAGAGAGAGAGACACACACACACACACACACAATCCAAAGCACAGAGCCCGACGTGGGGCTCCAACCCACAAAGCGTGAGATCATGACGTGAGCCGAAGTCGGATGCTTAACCTCCTGAGCCACCCAGGCGCCCCTCCAGGCACGTTCTTAAATGACAGGTGTGAACTGATGCATTCTAACCTGTCAGTAACTGCATGGGGAAGGTATGACAGTTATCTTCGTTTTCCAGACGAGGACACTGATCCAGGCAGGCTGGGCTCCCTGCTCAAGGTCACACAACGGCGGAGACGCTGAACGGGGCTTGAACCTGGGCATTTGGGCTCCAGAGCGCTCGCGCTTGTCCGTCGCTCTGGCGCCCGAATTGCAATCTGTGTCTCTCAGACTCTCCGGTTTGGAGTCACGTCTCGCCACGTCTGGTGGTATGTGTGTGCCCTTCTCTGGATAAGCTTCTGGAGATATTCGTACGTTTTCTCTGATCGCATGTGTTTATCAGAAGTCACAAGCAGGTGTCTGCTGCCTTCTTCTTCTTCTTCTTCTTTTTTTTTTTTTTTTCTTTTTCTTTCTGATTTCTTTTTGGCCTAAAAAAATGCCTCGGGAAAAATACAACATACATCTCTCTTCCACCTTTTCTTCAAAACTAGGACGCTCTAGCCACGGTCTGCCCACCTTCCATGGCAGCCGTTAGCTGGAACCGAGCGTCAGGGCTGCATCCAAGCAGCGCACCCTCTGTCCTCACCCCCAACCACCCCCACATTTCTCCTGCTGGCCCTTTTTTTTTCTTTTTACAGCTTTAGAGAGATATAACCGACCTCCAAATAATCACACAGACTTAAAGTACACAATTTGGTGAGTTTGGATATGTTTACACGTCTCTGAAACCATTACCTCAATCGAGATAATGAACACATCCATTGCCCCCAAATTTTCCCATGGCCCCTTTTTTATCCCTCCCTCCCTCTTACCCCCAGGCCGTCACCGGTCTGCTTCCTGTCACTGTGGGTTAGATTGCCTGTCCTGGACTTGCGTATTCATGAAGTCCTACCACACACTCTTTTATCTGGCTTCCTTGGCTCATTGCAGCTATGTTGGGATTTATCGGTTTTATTCTTTATGCCAGTAATCTATTCTTGCTTACTCCTCCTGACTGCCGAGCCGTATTAGTCTGCTTATCCACACTCCCATGTGGCTGGACATCTGCGTTCCTTCCGGCCAGCCACCCGCTGATATTAGAATTTGTCACCTACGTGTGTCTGGCTGTTGTTGGGACAGATCCGTGGGCACAGAGCTGCAGGGGTGAATGCACGGAGAGCCAGAGGGAAGCGGTTTTGCTCTCACGTGTAACGCTATGATATTAGAATTACCTGGGACACTGTGCTAGTCCAGGAACTTCCACGCCGATTATTTTTGCAGTCTCAAATCCTGGTTGAAGGTAGGTCTGGTTGCATGAGGATGAGCCCCATCCTTGCAGGACAAAAGCCAGACAGGTAGCAAGTTAACACCTCCCCACGAGCCCCTCAGACAACTGGCAGCGTGTGTATGTGCAGCCGTGCCTGAAGCCTGTTCTGTGGAAGAGAAGGTGGCATTTCCTAGAAACCGGGGGGGTGGTGGTGGTATCAGTTCTTACTCAGTACAGACCGCGAATGTGTTTAAAATGTGCTGATGGATGGACACGTATCCAGGTTACAGGTGTGGGAAGTGGGGTAAAGAGTGAGGCAGCCCAGCGTGGGGAGGAGGGCACCAGGAGAAAGAAAGTGTCACTGAACGGTTACCAATTTCGGTCTGGGGTGATGGAAAAGGATGGAAACAGGGAGCAATGACAGCTGCACAGACTCGTCCGTGTGAGGAATGCTACGGAATTGTACACGTAACGTGGTCAAAATGGCAAAGTTTAGGTCAATAGATTTCATCACAATTTGTAAGATGCAGTTTAATATAGCCCAGCCCACTGAAGGCTACACCTTAAAGGGAAGAATTTAAAGTTTGCACGTAGGTGGATCATAGCTCCATAAAGCTGCCTTATGGATGAGGCATGAGGCCTCGCTCGCATGAGGCCACCCTCAATTATTTCAGGTTTTCTAACTTCCTTGCAGAGAGGTGTTCGGCAGAAACGCTCATCCCTGGGAAAGGGCGAGAGAAGGAAGAGCCGTAGAGTCATATACGGAGTTAAGAAGCAATGCCTGGCGACTTTGCAGGCGTTTCAGAGCAAAGTTAGTGGATGGGAGTGAGGGTGTCGGTGGCCCCGTGATTTGGGCTGCAGGAGTGAGCAGAGACCCCGGGAGACCTCAGCCATCAGCTTCTCCCCGCGCGGCTCCCCAGCCCGGGTTTCACTCCTTGTCCCCGAAGGATGACAAGTCCTTGAAGGTCCGGTGGACCCCGAGCGACCCCCCTGCGGTGTGAAGTGATGGCAGGTCCCCCATTGCGGTGAGGTGGCCAGGTTGTGGAGAGGGGTTCGCTCACAGATAGCTGTGTTTTGTCTACTTGGCCGTGGCCAGAATCGATTTTCCTCCATGTGGGAGAAGCCGGATCGATCTTCGGAGCTGGCCAGCAAGGCAAGCAGGTGCTGGCGAAAAGCCAGGGCCAGAGACAACAAACCTGTTTTCCTGAGTCAGAGAGGGCAGGGGGCAGGGGGCGCCTGGCCACCCAGGCCAGCTTATCCACGTAAGGGTGGCGGCTCCGTCCCCCACCGTGTGTGCGGGCACTACCGCACACAGCACTGCGGATACAGAGCCTCTTTGGAAATGAGTTCTGTAGTTCCTCAGAGCATAAACAGAGTTCCCAGGGAACCCGGCCCTTCGACTTCTGAGTGTATATTCGAGAGAAATAAAAGTGTGTGTCCACACAAGCTCTGCGAATAAACAGCACAGAAATGGCTTGTGGATTTTGATAAAAGCATTAGAGGGACGCCTGGGTGGCTCCGTCGGTTGAGCGTCCGACTTCGGCTCAGGTCACAATCTCACAGTTTGTGGGTTCGAGCCCTGTGTCAGGCTCTGTGCTGACAGCTCAGAGCCTGGAGCCTGCTTCCGATTCTGTGTCTCCCTCTCTCTGCCCCTCCCCCTCTCCCTCTCAAAAATAAACATTAAAACATTTTTTTAAAAAGCATTAGAATAGCCCCAAAGTGAAAAAGCCAGTGACAAAAGCCACTCATTGTATGATTCTGTTTACTTGAATATCCATCCAGAAGAGGCGAACTCAACAGAGACAGAAAATAGACCGCTGGTTGCCAGGGGCAGGGACGGGCCCGGGCGGATGGGAACAAGGTTTCTTTTTGGAATGATGACAATGTTCTAAAATTAGATTGTGGTGATGGTTTTGCACAGCTTTGTAAATATACTAAAAACCACTGAACTGTATATTCTAAATGGGTGGCCTTTATGGTGTATCAATTCTGTATCAATAAAACCATTTGAGAGAGAGAGAGGGAGAGAGAGAGAGAATTAAGCCTCATTACTCTGTGTTCCCAGCCTTGCACTTTCCCCGGACGCATATTGGGATTTAATCTGTCTGTCTGTCTGTCTCTCACACACACATAATAATCTTTCTCTCTTCTCTTCTTCTTCCCAGAATATGAGTCAGATGAAATCCTGCTTCCAGGGCAGGGAGACAATGTCAGCCTTGTTGAAATCTCAAGTGGACAGGCAAAGGGAAGTCGACCTGCAAAAGCAGTTCCCAGAGGGAGGCGCCTCGTGATAAATGCGTACAATAAGAAACTAGAAAGAACTCAAACACAGGACCCAACGTTACTCCTCAGGGAACTAGAAGAGAAGAGCAAATAAAGCCCCAAGTTTAGTAAAAGGAGGGAAATAACAAAATCAGAGAACAAGAAAATGGGAGAGAGACTTAAAAATAAAGGTTATGAAAAGAAGAGCTTTTTTTTTTCTTCAAAAGATAAACAAAATAGACAAGGCTTTAGGGAGACTTAGCTACAAAAAAAGAGACTCAACTAAATAAAATCAGAAATGGAAGAGGATACATCGTAACTGAGACTCGTGAGAGACCAGGATGAATGAAGGTAAGACCTGAAAATATAAAACCCCTAGAAGAAAACAACAGTAGTCACCTCCATGAAATTCGACTTGGCATAGATTTTTGGGGATTTGACACCAAAAAAAAGCAAAACCCTCTCCTCAAAGATAAACAAGCAGGACCACATCAAACTACAAAGCTTCTGCAGAGCAAGAGATGCCATCAACAAAATAAAAGGGCAATCTACAGAATGGGAAGAAATTGCAAATCCTATATCTGATGAGGGATCAATACCCAAACTACATAAAGAACTACTAAAACTCAACAGTAAAAACAACAAATTACTCAATTTATAAATGGGCAGAGGACCTGAATAGACATTTTCCCAGAGAAGACGTACAGATGGCCAACAGGCACAGGAAGAGGTGCCCAAAAATCACTCATCATCAGAGAAATACAAACGTCAGCCATGATGAGCTATCACCTCACACCTGTTAGACAGGGCTTCAAAAGGACAGGAGGTCCTCGGTGTTGGCGAGGATGAGAGAAAAGGGCGCCCGTGTGCCCTGTTGGCGGGGATGTAAATTGGTGCAGCTGCTCTGGAAAACAGTAAGGAGGGTCCTCAAAAAAATCAGAAAACAGAATTCCCCTGGGATCCAGAGATTTCCTTTCTGAGTATATATCTGAAGGAACAAAATCACTATCTTGAAGAAATATCAACACTCCCATGTTTACTGTGGCGGCATTATTTACAATAACCAAGACCTGAAAACAGCCTACCTGTCCACCGATGGATGGGTGGAGAGAGGACATGCAGCGTCTGTATACACCACAGAATGTTACTCAGCCATAAGAAAGAAATCTTGCCACGTGCAGCAAGGTGGACGGACCCTACGGGCATTATGCTAATCAGACAGAGACTAATAACGCATCATACTACTTATACGTGGAATCTAAAAAAAAATAAAACTCATAGGAACAGAGAATAGATTGGGGGTTGCCAGAGGTGGGGTTTGGGGTGGAGGAAATGGGTGAAGGTGGTCAAGCGGAGCAAACTTCCAGGTATAAATAAGTAAGTTCCGGGGTGGAACGCAGCCTGATGGCTGTAGTTTACAATATCGTATTGTACTTGAAAGTTGCTCTGAAAGTAGATGTTAAATGCTCTCATTAGAAGGAAAAAAAAAGTAACTATGTGAGTGTTGGATGTTAACTCAACTTATGGTGATCATTTCACAATACAGGCGACCTTTGAACAATGTGGGGTTAGGGGCGCAGACCCCCCACCCCGCACAGTCAGAACCCCACATGGAACTTCTGACTCCCTATGTGCTTAACCACTAACAGCCTACGGTCCACCAGAAGCTTTATCGATAACATGAATGGTCGGTTAACATGTTTATTTGTGTTGTACACGGTATGCTTACAATGGTGTAAGCTAGAGAAAGGAAAATATTAAGAAAATCATGAAGAAGAGAAAAATATATTTACAGAACTATACTGAATTTATAGAAAAATTCTGCAGGTAAGTGGACCCACACAGTTCAAACACATGTTGTTTAAGGATCAACTGTATATACATACGTTGGATCTTTATGCTGGATGCCTTAAATAATATGTTACACGTCAGTTCTGTATCAGTGAAATTGGAAGCTTGCACTCGATTGTGATGATCATGATACTTTGAATTTCATAAATAAGATATTTTGGAGAAAATAAAATACAGTTAGTCTTGACAGCAGATGAAATCAAACACATTTCTAGAAAAATATAAATTCTCAATATCGACCTAACAAGAGACACATACCTGAGTAGATCTAAATATCTAGGGATAAAGGCATTACCTATGATGATTTTTGTGTCTTACTCCTGACGTGAAGCAATTGCTGATACAAAGTTCTAGGCTCCAAAATTTTTTATTTGTCTAAATTGTACGAATTGATCTTTTCTTCTCTCTTTTTTTAAATGTTTATTTTTGAGAGAGACAGAGTGTGAGCAGGGGAGGGGCAGAGAGAGAGGGAGACACAGAATCCAAAGCAGCTCCAGGCTCCGAGCTGTCAGCACAGAGTCTGATGCGGGGCTTGAACCCACGAACCGTGAGATCGTGACCTGAGCCAAAGTCGGACACTTAACCGACCGAGCCACTCAGGCGCCCCGAGGACTTTTTCTTTTTTTTTTTTTTTTTTTAAATAAGAACACTATTTATCTGATCTTTAAAGATGCTGGGAAGGGGAACCCAGCACTTCCCCTGAGCCCTGTCCAGACTCCCCTGCTCTCATCCTGCGGCGCGTCCCAGAGGGTGTCATCCAAGGGCTCTTGGGGCCGTTGATGGGACTTTGGCCTTACTGCCGACTCGTCCGGGGTCAGCGGCGGGCAGGCGGTCCTAGCTGTGACCTCGGCTCTCCGTGGCCCCGTCACACCTCTGTGCGTGTCCCGTCCGGCTGTTTAAATTCATGCATGTGTGAGCCCAACCATGTGGGTGCATGTCGGCGCCCCCGCTGGCTGGAGCACGAGCGTGTGGGCACCTTGGACGATCAGTGCCGTAACGGCGAAGGTTGGTGGAGCGGAAGGCAGTTAGGAGCGTGTCTGGTGGGACTCCTGCACACTTCTTGCTTTCATTACACCAGTAAAACATGTACAGTAAAATCAGATAACATAGAAAAGCATCAAGACGAGGGGCACCTGGGTGGCTCAGTCAGTTAAGCGTCGGGCTCTTGGTTTCGGCTCACGTCCTGATCTCACGGTTTGTGTGTTCCAGCCCCGCGTCCGGCTCTGTGCCGACAGCTCAGAGCCTGGAGCCTGCTTCCGATTCTGTGTCTCCCTCTCTCTGCTCCTTCCCTGCTCACTCTTTGTCTCTCTCTCTCAAAAATAAATAACAAACATTAAAACAACTTAAAAAGAAAAGACAAGTAAACGCCAGAAAAGACAAGAAAGACAAGAAGACACAATGCTCTGTGTGTTCAATTCCTTCTGTTACTGTTTCATCTTTTAACGAACGTCAAGCCTGCTGCCTTTTACGATGGGTATTTGCTCCTTGACCAACCCGTGGTCTTCTGCAGATCTTAAGCCATTTTCATCGCAGAAGTACTAATTAAGAGGTCAGTTGATGATGCATTATTCTTTCCTCAAAGGCCCGGTCCCCTCACAGAGTGTGAATCCTGCCTGAGAGTAAGGCTGGAGCCTCAGGGACCTGAGATCGGAAGGAAGCCGAGTCACTAAAAGGGCACGTAAGTCATTTACTTTATCTCCCGGAACTTCTGAGTTCTGTGCTTTTGAAGCTGTCTGAAATAAATCAGAGAGGTTTAGGATTCCATTTCCTGTGCTCGCGTTGGCCTTTTGTGGCTGGCCTCCCTCCCTCTGCGTGAGAGAGCAATTCTCCTCCCACTCAAGGCAGGGCCGGACACTTGGGCTCCGAATTCCCAGCTTTCTGTGAGACTGGTCCTATGTCAGTATCTTCCCGGCCGAGCAGAACCAGCCTCTCTGGACGAGCAAGAAGAAGCCCCCGTGCGAAAGCAAGTCCCTCCAGGGTCAGCCGCTGAGTTCCCTGTCCCCCTGCGAAAGCTTCAGAGGCAGCCTCCTAGCTCTGCTCTCCGCCCTCGGTTTTGGTCCTTATTTCTTGCTGTCTGACAGGAGGCTTCCGTCCCCGCCGCTCCACTAAATCTGGAAGACTGGACGCCAGGAGCTCTCCAAAGGCTTCCAGTTTCTTTTGCTATATGTGCACAGACACACGCTTGTACGCCTTCCCCTTACTTGACATCCTCAGTTAATCACCCCTATTTCCAGATCAGAAACTCCAAACCATACCTCTATTCTGAGCCCTCACCCGGTATCCAGGTTCCTGGGGGACCCGGGCATCCCGATTTAAACAAGCCCAAGGCTTCTCCTGTTATGTGTGCTCCCGGCTCCCTGCACCAGGCTCTGGAATCCACACTGCTCAGTTGTGCTACATCCCACCCACCGCTCCCCGGGTGCCACCTGTCACCACCTTCCCGATTCCATCGGCCAACTTTCGAGCTCCCTCTCACTATCCCCACCCTAGTTCAGGGTCCACCATGTCCTCCTACATTTAAAAGGCACATGTAGCAATTGCTAAACACAACACACAGGGAAATAACGTAAACAAATGCGTTGATACCAACATATATAAAAATACACGTGTACAAAGGAAACTAAGCACGGAGAAGGAGAAGGACGCAGGTCGAGGCGGCCGTGGGGACCCGTCCCTGCGCACCACGCGGCCACCCCGCTTCTCCATTTCCCCGTATCTCTCACCAGCACCCCCCAGGGGGGGGGGTTCTCTCCCCAGCCCACTGTGCCCCTCCTTCCCCTCCCACTGCTCCGCCCAGACTGGCCTCTTCAAGGTCACTGGCAATGCTGGCAAGAGAAGATGGCAACGGATATGTCCCCGAGTGTCCCGTGTCATCAAAGGCATTTTCCTGTCAGCTGTCTCTGAGTCGGGATTCTTCAGAGGACGGGTGGGATGAGTCACAGCCCCTGCTGCCTTTGGAGCCCTGACAGTGGAGCTGCGCTACCTTCCCACGGTCCTGGGAAAATACCCCAGCCTCCCCATCCCGCTGGCGAGTGCTTGCCCGGCGCCGGAGCAGCTGAAACACCGGGAATTAAAATCGGCTCGTGTCTGCTCAGGTCCAGGCTTTGAGCCATCCCTGGAATGTGGCGGTGCTGAGGGGAATGACAGCCGCGCCCCGCACATTCCAGAGCAAAACCAGAGTCCCAGCGCCCTCCCTGAACATGGGGGGGTGGGTGGCACTCGTGAGAGCCACGCTCGGTCCCACGCACGTCACACAATCACTGGCAATCCTAGACGCAGGGGAGCGTGCGCATTTAAAACAAAACACGCTCTTACGTTGACCGCACGTTGAAGTGAACTTGGGGTATTTTGGGTTCAGTTTCAGTGTGTGAAGATGCGTGTGGAACCACCTCTCCTGGAAGGAAAGGTGTGAAAAGCTCCGGAATCCTGTGTTTTTTCAGCGCTCGTTTTCTGAAGAGGTGGAAAAAAGGACATAGATGTGAAGAAGCATGTGAACGAAATGTTTGTGTGCGTATGTGCGTGTGTGTGTGGTGTGGACGTGGGTGTGTGTGCAAGTCTGTGTGTGTGTGTGTGGTTTGTGTGCGCGTGCATATGTGTGTGAGGGGAGCGGTTGGGACAGAAGGACAGGCAGGCGACACTGAGTAAAGCATCACCCTCGGAGCCCACCGGCCCGAGTTCGAGTCCTCACAGCGTAACGCTGGGCATCGGCGCAGCTTCTCGGCGCCTCCTCTGCGAGATGGAGGCTGACACGCAGCTGCAGGTGATGGAATGTGACCGCGGCCGTGCTGACCCCCGAGCCCTGTGCCCTCTGACCTCCGTGCTGGAGGACGGAACAGCCCTTTCTGACTTCACTGGGTCTCGGTGGGTCCCGAGTCAGGGGCAGACTGAACCGCGTCTCCTGCGCGTGGACATGGAGCCCTCGCAGAGCTCTTTGACCTTCCACGGGCACCTGGCAGCCTGTACGCTGGTGGCTGTCCCTTCAGCCGGGTCCCTGAGCAGCAGAGGTGGGCGGGCAGCTGCGGCTCCGAGCTGTCCGTGCCCGGGAGCCAGAAGTAGACCTGCGAGGTCTGAGCACAGAGACTTTCAGTGCGGGGTCGCGTGGCATGGCCGGGTGCGTGACAGCCACAGAGCAGGGGCTTCCGGGAGTCACAAATGCCGATGCTGCTCTGCTGTGGAATGGACCCTCCTCTGTGTTTGTAGAGTGTGGCACACCCTGCCCTCACACCACCATCCACACTTACCTACGCTCCTCTCTTGGAGTGTCTGGCTCCCGTGAGGACGGAGGACAAAGCTGTCTTTCCGATAGGAGGTGGGAGTCAACACAAGTACTGTGGTTATTTTTAAAAATTTTTTAATATTTATTAATTTTTGAGAGAGAGAGAGAGAGAGACAGAGACAGAGCATGAGCGGGGGAGGGGCAGAGAGAGAGGGAGACACAGAATCCGAAGCAGCTCCAGGCTCTGAGCTGTCAGCACAGAGCCCGACGCGGGGCTCGAACCCGGGATCCGTGAGATCATGACCTGAGCTGAAGTCAGACACTTAAACGACGGAGCCCCCCAGGCGCCCCACAACTACTGCGGTGATTGACGGATGAGTAAAATCAAGCCCTGTGGCAAGCCCGGCACCATATGAGTTTAGACACAATACAGTTGTGAGAAGGTCCCTCCTTGTCCCTCTTCTCATCCCACCGACCTTGTAAGAAAGTCGCTCTGAATTCTGTGCTGTCAGAGTCATGGGACCCTCCCGGGGGACTGGCACGATGGCACTTCTTACCACTATACCCACGGGCGGCGCGTGGGCTGAGGGGATCGGCGGTGTCATGCCGCCAATGTGGCAAGCCATCTGCACCGTAGACCTTTCTCCTCCTCCCTACGCAAACCACCAGTGTCAGCTCCGTCCCTCCTGGGCGCTCACGGTCCTGGCGGAGGATGCCAGGCAGACAGCCACACACTGGCGCCCGTGCATCAGCCTGCAGGGACGGAAGGGCCCCGCCGCAGCTGGCAGCCCGGAGAGCAGCCAGATTCCATTGCCAACGCCAGCCGCACACTGCTGTCCCCCACCTGCCATGCTTCGCACCTGCCCAGACACGCAGCTCTGATCGTGTTACCTCCCGGCTCCTGAAGGTCCCACTCCTTGCATGAGTTTGCCTGAGGCATCACAGACCTGGTGGCATGAGTAACAGAGGTTTATTGTCTCCCAGTTCTGGAAGCTGCAAGTTCAAGATCAAGGTGTCTGCCGAGTTGGTTCCTTCTGAGGACACGAGGGAGAATCCCCTCCAGGCTTCTCTCCCGGCGTCTGGCGGTTTGCTGGCAACTTGGGTGTTCTCTGGCTGGTAGAAGCATGCCCCAGACTCTGCCTTCAGCATCGAATGGGCTCTGTGTCTGTCTGTCTGTCTCTGTGCCCCCAATTTACCTTTTTACGATAAGGACAAGAGTCCTGTTGGATTAGGACTTCCCCTAATGACCTCATCTTAACTTGATTGCCTTGGCAGAAACCGTATTTCCAAATAGGGTCACATTGTTTTTAATGTTTATTTATATTTGAGAGAGAGAGAGAAACAGAGTGCGAGCAGGGGAGGGGCAGAGAGAGGGAGACACAGAATCCGAAGCAGGCTCCAGGCTCCGAGCTGTCAGCACAGAGCCCGACACGGGGCTCGAACCCACAAACCACAAGATCGTGACCTGAGCCGAAGGAGGATGCTTAGTGGACTGAGCCACCCAGGCACCTCTAAATAGGGTCATATTTTGAAGTGCTGGGGTTAAGTTCCTCAACATGTCTTTCTGGAGGAGACACAGTTCAGCCCAGAATGCTCCCCTAGTTTGAGCAAAGTTGTTCACCCCCTTTTCCATCCCTTATTTACCGTCCTGCACCCCAGACTCCCCTTCTGTCTCCATCAGGACTATCCTAGCCGGGATGCTGCCTGGGAGATTCCACGTTCCTTCCAAAGCCTCTCCATCCGTTAAGACCCCGCCAAATCGCGTTCACACGGTTTTCCCGGTGATCTGTGTGAGAGTGTTGGGCTCGCTTTTCGAACATCCCACAGTCAGGCAACTACCCATAGACCTTCGGGTAATTCTTCAATCTTTGAGGACACGACCTGGACAAGAGAGACCGGGGGGGAGGGGTCCCCATGTGGTGAGTTATCAGTGGGGCCAAGGGAACAGACCTCCCAGGAGACCACATTACCTTCCTGTCTGCTCTCCCCACCCAAACAGCCCTCACCCTGCTCCTGGCTGCCCCCGGCATCACCCTCCGGGAGTGGACGTCACCACTGAGCACCGGAGCGGGGGACAGTGCATGGTGGGGCGCAGAGCCCGTGCACGGAGGCCCTCGAGGTGCCAGACAGAGCCATCCGTGGATGGAGGAGGACCAGGACCCCACGCCAGGGCTGCGGCCGCATCTTCCCGTGTCGACCCCACTGGGGACAGAGAGAATTCTCAATGCCGGTCTGCCTTCCAGGTCATTACGGAACTATATCCGTCCGGGAGGAGGAGCAGAAGGCACTGTCTTTAGCAGTTTGTGAGCTTGATTCACACCTGGAACCGGCTTGGCCCCGCTGTACTGGCGCGTCGCTGCCACGCTTGCTCTGGGCCCAGCAGGGCTGGAGGCGGACTCGCTCCAGGCTGCTCCCTCCCGTCCTGTGCGCGCTGCAGTTTGAGACCTGTCTTTTCTAAGATGAACGCACACGGATCGGCTCTGATATCACTCTTCTGCTCTCCTGTTCTGCGCCGAAAGTAATGAAATGTTTCCATGGGAGGGTACGGTCACCCCAATAAAAAGATGTGGGGTGACGCGGCGGGACAAGGATGATGGGTCCCAGAAGCACGCTTTCAAGCCAGAACGTCTCCTGCCAGAGCGAGAGGGAGGGTGGTTTTCGGTGCAGCCGCTGAAGGGCTGAGACCAATGGGGTCCCCAAGACGAGGCTTTGATGTCCCCAGACGCACCTGCTCGCGCTTGGCTGGGAACGAATGTCGTGCCCCCACGGGTGGCTCTCATCCGCCCGCAGATCCGACGGTGAAGGGGGTGACGGGAGCTGCGTCACACGGCCCCAGGGACAGGGAAACCATCACCACTCTTAGTGAGCAGAAGAGGCGATGGGCTGGCGGGCTGGACAGCGCCGCCCCGAATGCCTTCGGGAAATTTCAAAGGTGGATGAGATGCTGACAGCAATGCAAAGGGTGTCCACCGACAGGAGTCCCTTGGTCAGATAGAAACACCCGGATTCTTCCTTCCTGCACGTGGGAGGACTCTGAGGCCCCTCCCGTCCCCTGCGCCCTGCTGCCCGGTCAGCTGGGAAGACAGCGCCCTGCTGGTGGCTCACACCCCCTTCTGCAGGATGTGTCCCCTGCGCCCTCCTGTCCTGCTCAGGGACATGATGAATGAGTCCCCATTCCTCTCCACGGTGCATCTTTCAGAGCTAAATTAACTTCATTTCCAAAGACCCACTTAGGCAAAAGGATCCTCTTGCAAGCTTCCTGCCTCTTTGAAGTGCCGTCCAGACGCTTCGGCAAAGCCCCCGCCCCTTCTCTGCGTCCGGCCTACTTATGACTCAAAATATCACTCCTGTCGTGGTGTAAGGACCCCAGGACACCCCCTCGGAGAGTGCCAGCAGAGGAAAGCAAATTGTTTAGTACAAAATGGGTCTTGATCTCATTCTCCTCGGCTGGCTCTGTGCTAGTTGAACAACAGCTTCATTTAATCGAAAAGAACACGGAGTCCCGGGGACATTGTAGACGCGTGTTTGTCAGTCCCAACAGGCAATGGCTCAGTAAATGCTGGGATTCTTTTTTATAATCCGCCCGAGTCCGTGGAGCTTTGAAATAGAACTAGAAGGAAGGCAGCGAAGACCTATCGACCCCTAAGTCAGGAGGTGTTAACTGGAGGCAAATAGACCTCTGGGTATCTGGGAAACTGTATGCAAAAACTCGAGGGTAGATACACATATTAATCACCAGGTTTACCTCATGTGGCAGAGACTGTCATCTGCCCATCCAGGACCCACCTGCTTGTCTGCCTTGGACACAGAACCTTTATTTTCTTGGGAAAAACAATGGGTCCGCTACAAAATCCAAATTTCTCAGCCTCCGTTGCAAATAGGGGTGGCTGTGTCTGAACTCTGGCCACTTAGTCACGCAGCCTGTGTTGGATGGGGCTTTCGGGAAAGCACCTTAAAAGGGGGAAGGATCGGCGTGCTCTCTCTTGCCCTCCCACTTTGATCCTTCTTCCTACCTGGAATGCAGACATGATGGCTGTGCTCTCGCAGTCCTCTTGGACCAGGAGGTGGCCTCACAGTTGGAGCCACATATTAAGGATGGTGAAGTGGAACTTTAAAAGGAGCCTGGCGCTGCCTTCCTTGGTCCTGTTTTTGCAAGACAAAAAGTCATCCTTATCTGTAAGCTGGTGTCATAGGACTTCTTTCGTATGCAGTTGAACCTGATGCTAGCAGCTACGTCCCGCTCAAGTGCAAGAAATGTCACATTCTTTTTCTAAACCAATGAAAACTGAGATTCAGATGCCACTAAGCTGACTGGTAAGAAATTCAGTCTGAGCCAGGTGCATGGGACACTTGTGCAGGTCTCTGGGCTTCCTGTGACGCCCAGAACACGTGGTGAAGGCTTCTACTCTTTGGTTCAGCAGTGTGGCTGCTAAGAGGCCCATCCGGAAGTTTCTGGGCCTGGGGTGGGCACTGTCTCGGGCCAGGCACGCAGTGTGCAGCTCCATCAAGCGCCCATGGGTGCACTGACACCCCTGCCTGTCTGCCCCCGTCAGTCCCTGGGGTTTTCTCCGAGCCCCGGCACTGACCTGCCCCACCCCAAGACCTTGCAACTCACGCCCCTCCTAGAATTGGGGTCCCCCAGCCCCCGGCCAACCCTCTGCCTCCCTCCCTCCAAGCTCTCCCCTTCCCTTTCCCTCCTGGAAGACCCCGCGTTGTCACCCTGGGGGACAGCAGCTCTCGAGCCACAAGTGGACGTCTTCTTTGATGGTGGGCAGACCCAGGGCAGGGGCTTCTTACCTTGTCCTGCTCACTTGCATGGGAGGGCTTCCTGGGAGAGGAATCTTTCCACTTTCCCTGGGTTCACAAGGAAGGTAGGGCATCCAGGACAGGATCTGACAGCACCTTTAGAATTTCCAGAAACATCTACATCAACACCCTTTGATCACGCCTGTTCTAGTCTGCACAAGATATAGAATAGCTGTTAGGGGTAAGAGCTTAGAAAATTGAAAGACAAAACAAGGACAGGGCAGAAGGTGAAGTAGAAAACCAACAAGGCTTAAGACAGAAGGACTTGGATCTTCGTGCAGGAGGAAGGGGGAGCTCAGTCCCTCCTTCGTGGGTCCACAGCCCGTGCCCTCGCACAGTGACAGCAATTGCCCGAGTGAATGACAGCCTGCACCAGACATTCGTCCCCTTTTACAAGAACTTCCAGCCTTCAGGGCTGCCCGGGGGCTCGGTCGGTTAGGCGTCCTTGATTTCAGCTCAGGTCACGATCTCACAGATCGTGCGGGCTCTGCACTGACAGCACAGAGCCTGCTTGGGATCCTCTCTCTCCCTCCCTCTCGGCCCCTCCCCTGCTCTTGCCCACGCACGATTTCTCTCCCTCCCTCAAAATAAATAAATAAACATTTTAAAAAATAAGTTACATTATTCAATATTTTACGCCACGACCGTTCTACAAAGCAGCAAACATCCGACCTACACAGGTGCGACAGTCCTTGCGATCTGCAGTCAGGGACGATGCGGAGTTTGCGGTGAGGCACCTTGCATGCCAGGCCTCATAAAAATCCACCACCGGCCTCTTCCCTGAAGTCGAGGAAGAGGCTTTATTCCCCAAATATTTGAAACCACTGCTGAGTCTAGCCTGGGCTTCCTTTTGCCCCAGTCTCTTATCATCCTAATGCCATCGGCCATTGCTGTTCAGAAAACTCTGCCTCGGTTTTCCCATCTGCAGAATGGTTCACCCATAAGGGGGCCATGCCAGCATCGTGCCTGGTGGAAGCAGGCTGGTTGTTGTTGTGCACACAGCAGTGGGGACCGTCCGGGGACCTGGGCGCGTCGGCCCACGTGCTGACAGGCCGGCTCCCTGGCACACGGCACCTGCCGGGGAGCGGGTGACGGGGTTCAGGCCTGTCTGGGTGTGCAGCACATAATGACCATGTGCCCACAGCTTGTGTTGCTGGCTGCGGAGCTCGGTTTTGGGCGTTCGCCATCCGATTGCTGTGCCCGTCTGACTCACTCACCGGCCTAGAGGCGAGAGCCAAGTCTGAAGCACAAGAAACTGAAATCACTTTTTTTCGCAGGCGAACCCATCCAAAGGGCTTATTTGCTCTCAGCAGCACCTGCGGTCACAGGGAAAGGGGGCCCAGGCGCGCCTTCCCGAGTTGGCCCTTCACCCTCGTTTCTTCCGTCGCTAGCGCAGTCCCTTACAGAAAAAGGCAATTCGTCCGTGGAATAAGCTCGCTCACACAGAGCACCGCGAGGTCGTGGGCACGTCATGGGCACGAGTCAGGAAATTACCCTAAAGCCGTACTTTTGGATGGGGGACAAATACGTTCAAAGAGAAGGCACTCGATCTGCACAGACTGAGCCTGCGTTTTCAGACCCTGGTGGGTGCCCGAGTCCGTGGGTGGGGAGAGGGCCGAGAGGGGCCAGGGGCCACCAGGAGAGTGGCCGCCCACCGACCCCACCCAGGCTCCCTCCCGAGCCAGGTGCCGACCGTGGGCTGTTGCGGAGGAGGTGAGGGGGGTTCATCTCCCTCACGGAGGGGGCAGGGCTGGAGTCAGCGGCGTGCGGAGGGGCCGCGGGAGGGCAGGCAGGGTGGGATGGTGATCCCGTGGGCACCTGGGCCCCGTGCGTGTCCATGATGTCGCATCGTTGGACGAAGGTGGAGAGAGCACCTGGGGGTCGCTCTCAGTGGAGGCCGCGGTGCCCTGCCCGCAGCCTGACTCAGCTATGCGTTTCTCTGACGCAGGATTCCCTGGGGTCTGAATAAGTCAGATCAGGTGTTCCAGAAGGTTCCCCAGCAGGCAACCTGCTCAGGAAGGCCCCCTCCAAGCAGGCAAGTGCTGATAAAGCCTCCACAACAGCTGTCCAGGAAAGCACAGAGGCCTGAGTGAGGCATCTGTCGGTGTCCACGGTGCAGACGTGCCCCCCTGGTGGATCGGTAGCCGGTGGCACCAGGTCACTCACCTCGGGGTCGGGACTCCCGCTGCGCTGGGTCAGCACCCGCCTGGCAGGGAGCCGATGGGAGATGTGCTGAAGTAGCTCGTAAGCCAGGAGTCTGAGCAGGGCCTTGGTTTGTTTGATGTTTATTTATTTATTTTGAGAGAGAGAGAGAGAGAGAGAGAGAGAGAGAACATGAGCAGGGGAGGGGCAGAGAGAGGGCGAGAGAGCATCCTAAGCAGGCTCTCAGCTGACAGCCCCTGTCGCAGCGCTTTAGATCCCACCACCGTGAGATCAAGACCTGAGCAGAAACCAAGAGCAGGGAGTCAGCTGCTCAACCTACTGAGCCCCAGGCGCCCCTGCGGGGCCTTAGTTTTGATGTAATTTATTTAATTGTCAGTTAACAAGATCTAAGGTTTGCTAGAAGCCGGGCTTCACGGCTGGTTCATAAAACCCCAGCGGTTTGAGGAGCTGGCTCCCTGCTTCCTTCCCACCCGTGCCCCCCCCACAACCATCTGGACTCTCCTTCCCCGCCCGGTGCTCACACCCCTACCCTGTCCGGTTTGCATGGGGGAGGAGGCCCCCAGGTAGGTGCCCTGCGGAGACCCGAGCCCCTGGGGGCTGCGCCCACACGTCGGCCTGGGGCCCTTGGTGCCGCCCTACTGTGCTGTGTTTACACAGTCAGCTGTGTGGTCCCTCCCCAGTCCTGAGACCCCTTCCCTGCCTGCATCTCCTTTCCCAGAAGGTGTTTGTGTGTGTGTTTGTGTGACTATGGGTGTGAGTGGGTGTGACTATGGGTGTGGCTGTGTGTGTGTGTGTGTGTGTGCATGTGTGTGTATGAACTCTGTCCGGGTCCGGCCCTAGGGCAGGCTCAGGCTTGGGCGGGGTGCTGTTAGAAACAGAGCATGATCTTGCTGCTCAGGCGGGGTGGGGTGGTGGCCGGGAGCAGGTCAGCACCCCTGTCACCCGGAAAGGGAGCAGTGACCCTGTTGCTAGGCAGGGAGCCTGATCTGCCGAGAAGGGGGTCTTCAGGCCCCCCGGGAACCTGGGCTCCTGCAGCCACTCTCCACGTGAGAGCCACTGTGGCCAGCATCCAAGGGGCTGGGGTCAGGAGGTCGTGTCTCTGGAGGGGGTGCCCACCTCTCTGCAGGGAGGGGCGCGGCACAGAGGAGATGGGACCAGGGAAGGAGCCAGGGCCGGTGCTGAATCCCACCCCACCCAGGCCTGTCCCGCCTCGGGGCATCAGCTATGTTCCAGGACGCTGTCCTTGCTCAGGACGGGCGACCTCAGGAGCCCTGACCCAGGAGAGCCTGGCGCCCAGCTTCCCAGCTGCCTTGCAGGGAAGGGACAGGCTCCCCACTGTGCTCCCCACTCCCCACTGAAGTTGCCTGTGCCACACGGAAGGAGGCTCTGCCCTGGCCTCTCAGCGGGTGTGGAGGGGCTGCAGGGGTGTGGCTGGAGGGGACAGTTGTGCCCGTGCAACCAGCATCACCGGGGCCCAGAGCTGTCCCCTCCGGTCCTCAGGCCCTTCCCGAGATGCCCGAATCGCATTTAATAAATGTCTCCCCTGCCAGCTGGGGCGAGGAGGGTGTGTGCCGATCGGGCCCCGTCAAACTCCTGTGCTGCGGGGGGCCCGGTGTCCCAGCACCAAAGCAGCCTGGGCACGGGCCTGGGGCCAAGGGCGGGCAAGGTTCTGGTCACTCAGCTCAGCTGGGGGAGGCGAGGGCCTCCTGTAGGGGTGCTGGCGTTACAGGACTTCCCCCAGATTCCACCCGGACCGGGACGGACAAACAGAACCAGGAATTCCATGGGTCCGGAGAAACACCTGATGCTTTACCACGTCAACAAACGGGGTGCTCCGAGTCTTACTGCGCGCCAGGCAGGTGACCTTATGTCGCTGGGAAACAAAAGGCCATTAGTGCCCTGGGGTCCACACGGTGCCCCTCACATGGGGAATGTTGGGCACACAGGACAGAGGAGCAGGCTGATGGGCGAGGGGGGCGGGTGTCACCTGAAGGTGGCCCCTTTCCAGAGTCCCCCGTTGGGACCCCCAGGGGAGGGGCTCGGCCTAGGCATCGTGACCCCAGGGGTTGTCTGACCTCCGTGGTTGGAGAACACCTGCTCCACGTGGAGCCCGTGATCGCTGCACCGGAAACCCGCTTTGTGCCGATGTGCATGTCTGCGGCCGACGGGGTACCCCCTCCCCGAGCCGGGAAAGGCCCCCCAGCCCCGCCTGTAACGCTCCGGGTGCTCTCCTTGGGGTCGGTCGTCTGAAGGTTTGTCTCGTGTGGGCTGCGTGGCCGCGGGAACCTCGATGAAGTCAGCGCGCCCTGGAAGCTACTCCCGCTGTCCGCTGCCCGGAGCCAGTGACAGGGAGCTGGGACCGAGCTGTGAGGGCCGCTGCGCTTGGGCCCGGCACACAGACGCTCCGCGGAAAGCTGTCAGCGCTTGATCACACCGTGTGGCTTGTTCCCAGAGTGAAAGGAACAGAACATACACGTGGACAGGCCTGAGGGACAGCTGTGTCATTTGGGACAAAAACAAGCTGTTTCTGAGAACTTCAAAGGCTCCACAGTTGTGACTTGCAGGGACTGCCGTGCTCTGTTTCTGTTCGTAGAAGCCCCATCTTCTGGATGGGAAACGCGTCCTCCAGCCTGCCTTCCCCGGCCAGGGGAGAAGCTGGGAGGGGAGAAAACGCATTTTAGATTTACAGGCAGCAAGTGAGCAGCTCAGGCCTCCGTACTGAGGGCTGCAGACCCGGTCGCGCCGAACACCTCCTGTGCGGGGACCGTCAGGTGCCTCCCTGGTGGCACCTCCTCCTCTCCATCGGCTTTCATATTTCATTCTGTTTCGTTTATGTGTCCTCCGCCAGCTCCCTCGGGCCACTGCTCCTGAGTGGCATGTTCGGCTGGAGTCCCTGCACAGGGGCGGGGCCGGCTGGGGTCCCGTGGGTCCAGAGTGGCCCTGGTCATGGGATGGCCTCACCTTCCCCTGCAGGTCCTGCCTTTCCACCCTGAGTCCTGGATGTTCCTCACACGAGGGGCTCAGCAGGAGGGTCACTAAGCCTGGGGCCTGGGCACCGTGGGAATGGGCTCCAGAGCTGGGACCTGGGACCCTAGAGATGTGGGCAGGACACGGGGGAGGGGCGGGGAGAGGTGGGCTGAGGCTTTCCGGACCGTGCAGGGCCCCTCTGTAATGGCGGCTGGGAGGGGAAGCTTCTGGAGCCTGCCAGGCAGGGGGGAGGGGTGGGGAGCTGTCTTCCAAAGTCAAGCAGGAGACGGGGGGTGGGGGACCTCTCTTGACACAGCGTCCCGTCTGCCTCCGCGCTAGTTCTGGACCACAGTTCCCGGCTCTCCAACACCAGCCGCGTGTCCGACGATCCAGTTCAATTCTGACACTAATTAGAGTGAGCACAGGCTTTGCAGGTCAAGGGCTCAGAGCCTCAAGGCTGTGCTCTGCAGATGCCGGTCCCAAGTCCGGGGGCCACCGTTCTTCTGATCTGTCACCTGTAGGTTCAGGGCTCCCAAGACTCTTAGCGGGGATCAGCGGTCCACGAGAACACGCCACAGAATCCAAGGAACTGCTTTCCTGACTATTTCTGGTTTGTGGTAATGGACCAAGCCGGAAACAGCAGGATGGAAGAGAGGGGTGTCGGGGGAGTGCGGGTGGCGGGGAGCTGCCCAGCCCTCTCGGGCACACCCTCTGTCAGCACACGGGTGCCCTCGCCAGCAAGGACGCTCTCAGACCCCTGGAGATGAGGGGACTTTCTGATCATCATGTAGACATGATTGACCAACTCGTTGGCCATTGTCACGTCACTCAATATGCGCCTCACCTGTCCTCACTTCTTGTATCACAGCACCACGTCCAACAGAGGCCGGGGGCCAGGAAGCACGAGAACCCCCTTGCCACCTGGGGCCTGACATCCCCAGGGGACAGTGTGACCAAGACGGACACCGGCAGGGTTGAGTGCCTGGGCGGCGGGGCAGACGCACCCTCATTTCCAAGGGAAGCAGACATCACAAGGGGTAAGGAGTGCCCGGAGGGGGAGGGGGCTTGCAGCCCAGCTCCCTGGGGGGGAAACGGCTGCCCTTCCTGCCCTGTCACAGGGGTCCTCAGAGCTGGCCCTGCTGTGGGCCCGGCCACGTCTTGGCCTCCCCCAGCCCTGGGCTCTGGGCCTGCCCACACTCGCCCCTTTCTGGAGTGGTGGCCGAGACGCCTAACTTGGAGGGCCACCCAAGGAAGGCCACCTCGAGAAATGATTGGGTGCCAGTTCTTAATCTTTGGTGGCCCGTGGTGTACTAGTATCACGAGCACGTGTGCGTGTGTGTGCGCGTGTGTGTGCGTGTGTCAGTGCCGAGGCCCCTCGTTTGTGGTATTCGCCAGTTTCCATGGAGGAAATCCTCCGCGGAGGCCCAGGTCTAGCTCCCAGCACGGTGCGACCAAACGCCGAGTCGGGAAGAGGCGTGTGGCAATGACCCTCCCTGCCAGACACACACCACAGACACAGATAACCTGAAGACCACAGGTAACGACAGCTTGTGCGGCAGCTGGTGATGATTATGAGTATTTATCACCTTGGATCTTAATATAATATCGTGTGTTTAACTGTAAGTGTATACATTTCAATTTTCAACAACGGCCGGGCCTAACGACCGGACCCCTCTGTTCGCGGTCGGCTCCAACAGTGGGTGCAAGCCCGCCCAAGCCTCCACGGGGTCTCCCTGGCTGCCCGTGAGGGCCGTGCTCTGTGGGGGTGAAGCCCCCGTGCTGGACTCTGCCCGGAAGAAAATGGGGGGCTGGTGGGAGGTAGGGGAGACTATTTCTCTGGGGCCCCCAGGAAAAATTTGCAGGGGAGGGGTGGGTGCCCATGGGGACCCGGCGAATTGGTACTTAGTTGGGAAGTTGTCCTCAGGCGGTCAGAGCTGACGTCCCGTGTACAGTTTTCGGTTTTAATATGACGGTAGTAATTTACACAATCTGCTGCTTATCCCGTTAGCAGCGTTCAAAGGCGCAGAGCACTGACGTGATGGCGGGAAGCCTCAGGTTTTCGATGCATGTGAGGGTACGTGTGTGCACTCACACAGGCATGTGTGGACGCGTGTGTGCATCTCACGTGGGAAATCGTGGGCGTGTGAGGCAGAGGCAGAGAAGGCAAAACTGAGTTACTCTGTGTAGCAATGTGCACGGGCGACAACACCGCACAGACAGGGAGGGAGTGGTGTCAGGACACGAGCCCGGAGGGTCCGTGGGGAGGGAGGGGGTGCGGCGTGGGGGTGCCCGTGGGGTGCGTGGGGGCTTCGTCGCAGGTTGTGGGTGGTGGTTACGAGCCAGTTTGCCTGGCGGGACTTTGTTACGTTTCATGCCTGCTTTAGGCAGCTTTCTGCACCTATGCACGGCACAATAAAAAGGTAAATATGAGGGCGCCCGTGTGGCTCAGTCGGTTGAGCGTCCGACTTCGGCTCAGGTCATGATCTCACAGTTTGTGGGTTCGAGCCCCGCATCGGGCTCTGTGCTGACAGCTTGGAGCCTGGAGCTGCTTCGGATTCTATGTCTCCCTCTGTTTCTGCCCCTTCCCCTGCTCGTGCTCTGTTTCTCTCTCTCTTTCTGTCTCTCTCTCTCTCAAAAATAAATAAACATTAAAAAGTGTTTTTAAAGATAAATATATGCATTCATGTGTATAGATACACGCGTATGCTTTTACATGTGTGCAGTCTATGTCTGTGCACACACACTATAAATAATCCACACTCTCTTTTCCATGCGAGTTAGCCAGAGGTCTTGCTGTGGGGATCTGCCGGGATAACCGGTCTGTCCAGTTATGCCAGCCTGTGCCTCGCTGCCTGCTTTGACCCTGCCTGCTGGGCCTGGCAGGTGCTTCCCAGGCTAGAACCCGCACTGTTCCCCTTTCAAAGGGGACCCTGCCGCTCCAGGAGGAAGTCAGAGCGGGCTTCTCAGAAGAGGAAGTGGCTGGGCTCAGTATTGCCATGCGCCTACCCGGCCGCAGGGTCACCCGGAGAGGCCCTGCCAGAGCTCACGAATTAGCAAATCTGAGCCAGGCTGCCCGGCCTGAAAGCATCTGAAGTGTGCAAAGTGCAAGGGAGCAGGCTGGGGGCTGCTGCGGCGCTCCCGGGAGGTGGCCCAGCGTGCTGGTCACCCCGGGGAAGGGCCATCAGGGCTCCAGGGGGAGCACCGGAGACGGAGCACGCGGTCTGCGACTGCTTCCCAGCAAAGGGCTCTGGGGCAAAGGAAGCCGCCGGCTGGCTCCCTTTCTAGGCCTGGCCTCGCCCTGTGTTTGGGGGCTGCCTGCCCAGGGAGTAAAGATGACTGAGAAGGGCCACGAGTCCCTGGAAACTCAACAGACGGCTCAGATCCAGGAATCGTGTTAGAGCCCAGGGGTGGGGGTGGGGTCCCTGGGAGCACCAGGTGGGCGGCCCTGAGCTCCCGGCCGCTGTCCCTTACTGGCCACTGCTGTGTGGCCGCACACGGGGTGGCCCCAGGGATTCCAGTCCCCCTGGAGCCACGGGTAAATCTGGGTCTGTGGTTTCCGTCTTCCTGATTGTGGTCTCTGCTGCCAGGGCCTCCGAAGGACAGCCCAGGACCGCTGGGAACCTTTGTCTTAAAGGCAAAGTGAATCACACCTTTGTTGTTCGAAGACGTCACAGTATTTACAAGTGCGTCTCTTTAAAAATTTTTTTTGGCTGCTTTACGTCACCTGTGGTTCCGAAGGTGAGTGACTTTCTGCTGTTTCCCCATCATGTAGGCCAGATGTTTGTTCGGCTTCGTTTGGCTGCTGGAAGCAGGAGGGAGCCTGTTTGTATGAAGTGCTCCCTGGGATGTGCCCCCATTTCTTTCGTTTTTTAAAAATTAAATGTTTATCCACTTTGGAACAAAGTGGGGGGAGAGGCAGAGAGAGGGAGACAGAGGATCTGAAGCAGGCTCTGTGCTCAGTGCACAGAGCCCGATGCAGGGCTTAAACTGCTTAAACTCAAGAACCTCGAGATCGTGATCTGAGCCGAAGTCAGATGCTTAACCGACTGAGCCCCCCATATGTCCCTTTATGCAAGAATTTCTGTAAAAATAATACAGGATAAATGGTGGTTCTTAATGGATCTTTTACAGAATAACATGATTTCTTACTTGATTTGTGGTTACAGGACTTATCAGGATCTTGAAAGTGTGTTAGGGTCCACAGGCCGTGGAGCAGCATGTCAGCCACTGTCTTTTCCGACTGTCAAACTTTAAGCGCTTTGCATGGAAGAAAAGAGCAGGCAGGCTCTTACGTGTGGATGCAGAGAATTGTCACGGAATGCGGCCCACGTTCTCCTCAATGTGTTGTCCCCAAAAGCGCTATGAGCTGCCTTTCAACCCCGCGTTCCCACGTTATAGCTTCAGTCAATATTTGAAGGCCTATTTATGTAAATATCAGGAACCGTCAGGGCTCCCCAGCAGCGGGAAACCTGACCCCCCAATGGATCATGATAAACGGGCACTGGCCAAAAGAACAAGCCAGCTTCCTGGAACACGCTTGCTCAGCGGCGTCAAGAGAAGCCCTGGAAATGTCAGCCCGACCTCCGCCTCCTTGTGCGCGCGGCCTGACCTTCGAACCTGAAGCAAGTGCAGACTTCCTCCTGGCTCGGCAGGCCTGGCTCCCTGTTGTCCCCGGAGGGCCGAGCTCCGGCCCTGCAGCAGAGCCTCGGGAGCCCAGGGGGTCTGCCGTGAGCCTCCGACTTTCACCTGGTTTAGCGTCGCCAAAATAAACTAAAATAGCAGCTTACAAACAGAAAAGCGCTCGCTTCCTTATATGGAATTAAAGATACACAGAAGAGAGGGAACAACCTGACTGAAAGGACAGGGCCCTCCTGGTGTTCATATTAATAAATAATAGTAGCAATAATAAAGATAGAACTTTATCTTTCTCCCCTGTCCCCTGCTCCAGGTGACATCATTCCGACAACGTAGAAGCCAGAGGAGTGGGTGTGTCTGGGGGGGGGTCCCAGGCAGCAGAGAGAAGCCTTTGACTTTTTGACTTTTTTTTTTTTTTTTTTTTGGTGTTTTGCATTAGCCACGAACCTGGGGGCTGCTGTCATGATCATTTCTCACAGGGTCCTGGCTCATGAGTCCTTCTGACCCCAGGGCCACTCTAGGTTTTCTGCGTCTCCGTCAGGACAGACGAGACACCGGTACGGCCCGTCCTTGTCCTTCTCAGAGTTTTCTGGCCGACGATCTTCGCCACCTTGCCCTGCATCTGCCTGCAACAGGCACAGAGAGGGCTCCTGGCTTCTAAAAGAAATTCTTTAGTAAAACATTTTCATGAGGAAACGACCAGAGAAAAGAAAAAAATATAATTTGTCTGGATGCTGAGACAAGCGGAGCACCTGGGCGTCACCCACCCCCTCGCCCGTCGCCCGCGCCCCTCGCCACCTGCCTTTCCCTGCGTCGGGACACCCCTCCCTGGGAGGCACTGCAGATGCTACGTGCTTGAACTCTCTGCGGTTTCGTTCGGGGGAGGCCCTCCTCCGCCGTGGCCGCGGATGCCAGAGCCAAGCGGGCAGGTGGGCTTGCGACATGGGACAGGGATGTGGCCCTGAGATTGAATCAGGACCTGTTAGCCCTTCGTGTGAACACCGTTACCATAGAAACTCTGTGGCAAGCTGACCGAGAGCCTGGCCCACCCGGGGAAATGAATGCTTCCCTATTCTTGCTTGTGTGGTCTTGTGACATTGTGCTGGTTTCTTTCTGCTGAGGCGGTGGGGCCTGTAACGAAACTCATTGATCACCCCGTCCCCATGCGTCAGACGGACACGGACCCCTGTGTCTGTCAGTATGGGCCGGCTACGCGACAGCACCCACAGCTGCGGTTCCGTTGCCCCTGCCGGCTCGGAACAGGTGCTGTGCTTTAAGACCCAGACCCCAGAACCTGGATTTGCAGGGGGGCAGCTGCTTCATTTGGGGCGGGCATTGTTTTCTCTGTGGAGTGGTGCCCCTGCTGCAGAGATTGGAGCATTTGAAACCTTATCTGCACCCAAAAAATACTGCCCGTATTTGCCTTTTGCTGGGGGCCGCAAGTGCCGGCGAGAAGGATAAGGAAAGGATTTAGGCCACTTGCGTCAGCTTTTGGACCAAAATGTCAAACAGACCAGGCCAGTGTGTGAACTTCTGGCACGTCAGGAATGCAGGAGCTGAGACTCCAAGTGCCGGATGCATCGCCCAGCAAAGCATCGTTGGCCCAGCTGCCAGACCGTAGGGAAGAAACACAAGGCAGCAAAGAGATGCTGGCTTTTTCTGCTCAACTTCAGATCACATGGTGCATTAGCTTAAAAATACCAGCCGCGAACATTGCCATGCAAACGTGCCTCCCAAGAAAAACACTGTGGGCAGTATCTATTCTGGGAGAAACTTGCGGTGGGCAAAAACCTCCTTCAGTGCTACTCATCATGATATTTAAGTCATGGGGGAGTGTTTGAATAGCAAAAAGATAGCATTCTGCTAATATTTCCCCATGCCTGCTCGTGGGGCCTCTTGGCGAGGTGTGATTCGTGCCACATGGATTACAGTCGACCCTCGAACACTGTCGGTTCAATATGCGTGGGCCGATTTACACACAGATTCTTCTGGATAAATACAAGACAGTACTGTAAATGTATTTTCTCTTCTTTACGATTTTCTTCATGTCTTTTTTTACTCTAGCTTATTTTATTTTGAGAATGCAGTGTATAATACATAGACCATGCAAAATATGTGTTCATCGACTGTTTACGTTAGGAGTAAAGCTTTTGGTCATAGGCTATCACTAGTTAAATTCTGGGGGAGTCGAAAGTAGGCCTGTGTAGGCCAAAGCCATCTTGAGAGAGAAGAACAAAGCTGGAGGTATCACAATCCCAGACTTTGAGATATGCTACAAAGCTGTAATAATTTAACTCTTATGGTACCGGCACAAAAATAGGGCCATGAATCAATGGAACAGAAAAAAGGGCCCAGAAATGAACCCACACATGTATGGGAAATTAATCTATGACAAAGGAGGCAAGAATACAGTGGGAAAAAGACTGTGTCTTCAACAAATGGTGTTGGGAAGACTGGACAGCTACATGCAAAATAGTGAAACTAGACCATTTTCTTACGCCGTACACGACAATAAACTCTAAATGCACTAAGGACCTAAATATGAGACCTACAGCCATAAAGCTCCTCAAAGAACACATAGGCAATAATTTCTTGGACATTGGCTTCAGCATCATATTTCTGGGTCTGGCTCTTGAGACAAAGGAAATAGAAGCAAGCATAAACTCTTGGGGTTTCATCAAAATATAAAAGCTTTTGCACAGCCAAGGAAATTATCAGCAAAGCAAAAAGAGAACCTATTTAATGGGAGAAGATATCTGCAAATGATATATTCAATGAAGGGTTAGTATCCAAAATATATAAAGAACATATATAACTCACACCAAAAAAACAATCAATTAAAGAATGGGCAGAGGACCTGAACAGATATTTTTCCGAAGAAGACATCCAAATGGCTAATAGACGTATAAGAAGATGCTCAACATGACTCATCATCAGGAAAGTGCAACTCAAAACCACAATGAGATACCACCCCATGCCTGTCAGACTGGCTAACATCAACAACACAAGAAACAAGTGTTGGTGAGGATGTGGAGAAAAAGGAACCCTCTTGCACTGCTGGTGGGAGTGCAAACTGATGCAGCTACTCTGGAAAACAGTATGGAAGCTCCTCAAAATATTACAAATTGAAGTATGACCGAGTAATTCCACTGCTGGGTGTTTGATCAAAGAGAATATAAATAAACAGTATTTTGACAAGATACAGTCACCCCTATGTTTACTGCCGCGTTATCTACAATAGCCAAGATACGGAAGCAGCCCAAGTGTCCATCAACCTGTGGATAAAGAAGATGTGATATATATATATATATATATATATATATATACACACACACATATATGTACAAACATATATATAAGTATGTCTATGTATATACATATGTAGGGAGCATTATGCTAAGTGAAATAAGTCAGACAGAGAAAGACAAATATCACGGGATTTCACTCACATGTGGGGTCTTAAAAACAAAACAAACAGACACTTAAACACAGAGAACAAAGTAGTATTGCCAGAGGGGAGGGGCTAGGGGACTGGGTGAAACAGGTGAAGGGGATTTGGAGGTTCAAATTTCCAGTTATAAAATAATTATGTCACAGAGATGAGACGTAAAAATAAAAAAAGAAAGAAGAAAAAGTTGTACTTGGAGTTTTGACTATGCAGGTCAGTGCCCTAACTCTCAACTTGTTGAGGGTCAACTACATATAGTTTTCTTTGTCTTTGTCTTTCTTTTTTTTTAAGTGTATTTATTATTTTGAGGGAGAGAGTCCCCGCGTCCTTCGAGCTCCACCTGCAGAATATGCTGGACCCGCCCACCCTCACCTCCCCACCATGCCTGCATTTCTGCACTGCACTCCTTTGCTCAAAATCCGGAACAGCCCCCACGCAGCAAACCCACACGGCCGACTCCCTGCCCCTGGACCAGCGCACCTGCTCCTCTTACCGCTCCCTGCACCACTGATGCAGCCCCCCTGCATGCTCCCTCTGTCCCAGCCCTTCCCCAGTGTCTCTGCCCGGGGCAGGGTGGGGGGGACCTCCTGTGCTCCACCAGGGCCTCCCGGCTCCCACCTCCTTATTCAGCGTGACCTGCCCACCCTCATCTTCCTCCTGCACTTCTCTCCCCAGCGCCCTGGCTTCTTGCATGGGGGGGGGGGAGGGGAACGTGTCCCAGGCAGGGGTAGCCTGTTTCTCCACCCCTTCATCTGGGTCCGGTCTGTGGCTTCTTCGGCCGATAAAAGACAGCAGAGGTGAGGCGGTGATGTGTCCAGGCTCAACAGTGAGCAGGACAGGAAGCTTTCACTTCCTTTCCAAGGACCACTGGCTCAAGGAATGACCTTTCCCGGAGCCCGGTCTCCTTTCCATGGGGAGCTCCAGCCTCATGCAAAGGCCACAGATGTGCCTCCCCTCGACAGCCCCCATGCGCAGCCGTCGGAGCAGGCCCTGTTGGCCATCCACTCCAGGGGCCCCTGGACACGCTTGGCCCCGTGATGGTGCATGGAGAACTGCCCAGCTGACCCACTGAATCGCCAGAGGGGACAATATTGCTTTAAAAATTTTTCTTTTAATGTTTATTTATCTTTGAGAGAGATAGAGTGCAAGTGGGGGAGGGGCAGAGAGAGAGAGGGAGACACAGACTCCAAAGCAGGCTCCAGGCTCCGAGCCCAACACGGGGCTTGAACTCATGAGCCGTGAGGTCATGACCTGAGCTGAAGTCAGATGCTCAACTGACTGAGGCCCCCAGGCGCCCCAGTATTGCTTTTTTTAAGCCACCAAGTTTTCAGATGTTGGTTGTGCGGCCATAACTGATGTGAATACTGTCGTTTGTGTATATATTGTGTCCATTGTTTATCCCCTGTGGCCCCTGCCCTCCTGCCCACCGCACGGCTGTAACCCCCACAGGGCAGCGGCACGTGCTGTGCTCACTGATGTGTCCCAAGCACCTGCGTGACACCTGCAGGTTTTTAATGGGTTTACGTGTTTATGGAATGACAGGTGCACTGTTAGTTTGAACTAAGAAGGTAGACTCCATGCAGACTCCCTGTATATAGACTCCCTATAATATTGCATATTTTTTAAAAAGTATGATTGAATATTAAATTCATTTTTTTCAAAATTTACCATGACATCCATATGCTATTTTACTTATTAATGTGGGTATTATATTAATGCATTTCCTAAGCTTATGTATGTAGTATATACCTGATGCTGTCCCAGGGTGATATTTATAATGAGCTACATAGTTTGACCTTCTTTTTTGTAGGATTCTTACATGTTTTTTTTTTTTTTTTTATGAAAAGGGTCTATATTTATCTTCCCACTTTAGAAAAGTAGTTAGCTGCACATTGTTAGAGCATGGGGTTGAGGCCGATGGACACACAGGACACGGAGTACGCCACAGGACGGGCGAGTCTTTTGCTAACACACAAGGAGCCTCAGGGCCAACGAGTGGAGTTTGATAGTAATTCTTGCTACAAGTAAAAGAAAAAAAAGTTTGGTTTGTGCTGATTTCTTTTACTTTTATGTTGTGTAAAATATATACATACAGCATCGGAAGGAGAAGAAGAAGAAGAACAAGAAGAGGGAGAAGAAGGGGAGGGGGAGGAGGAAGAAGAAGGAGAAAGAGGGGGAGGAGGAGGAGGAAGGGGAGGAGTAGGGGGAAGAGGGGAAAATAGGGCGAAGAACCAAGCAACCTGCCCGGAGACAGTAAAGGGCAGGGCTGCAACTTGAATATTTCCTTGAATGAGCTATTCTGGGAATGAGCCCTTCTTTGAAGACGACTTTTGAGAAGCGTCACAGATATTCTAGCTGCTATAAAATTACAGAAATCACGTCCATTTCCTTCAAAGAATTGTGCAGAGACAACACAAACCAGAACACAGGAGAAAGAGTGTCCTTGCCCATGGCTCATTGGGCCCGTTTGGTTTCAGAATAAGGGAAGAGGGACGCATCCTTACGGCTCCCATGGACAGAAGCCCTGGGGACGAGCCGGGAACCCTCTCCCCCCATGGGGTCGAGCGGGGTGTTTGGTGGCTGCACCTCCTGCTTTCGAGCCAGACCGCCTGGGAATGAATATTGCGATTGGCCAACAGCTTTACCTCGGGGACGTTAATATCCAAGGCTTTGCTTCCACACCCACGACATGGCAGTGGCCATTACCTGTCCACAGGACTGAAATGAGATGTGGCCACAGGGCACACTCAGCCCAGATGCTGACCCTTCATAAGTATTTAGTAGCTCTCAATAATTTCAAGTCTGATCGTGGTTCCATTTCCCCGTGCTTCCCACGAAGGTTAGGAATGGCACTAGAAAGCAGAGTGTTTTGATCATCTATCTGATGAGCATTTAGGTTCTTTAACAAAAAATAAAAGTGCATATAAACCCAAACTTCTAGATTCATCTCAGACGTTCCAATTCCATGTTAACATCTCCCTTGCTGAGTAAATTCATGGCTCCGTGCCCGGGTTCCTAAGACGGGGTTCTCGGATTTCAGAAGGATGCGGAAGCTGGGTTCACTTCCCTGGAAATCGAACCTGGAATGAGTATCTCGGTGCTTCTGACGCTTACGTGGAGGCTGGCCTTTTGTCCCTCCGTCTCTGCCCCCTGTCCTCGATTCCCCAGACTGTGTCTACCTTGTTTATCTGTATTTTATTCTCACCAGAAGTGCTGTGTGTAAGCCGTTCCCAGCGGCGGGGAGGGCCTGCGCGGAGCCGTGCACACTCACACACACCATTGCCCCGCTAGTGGGCCTGTGTGTCTGCCGCTGGTAGATCTTGGGGCTTCGGTGATTCCAGAAGCTATTTCTCCACCTCCTGCTTGGATGACCTCACTCGGGGGTTAGGAGCACTGGTCTTCCCCCGCGGACCTCAGGGGGTTTGTGATCTGGTTCTACCACCTGTCCCTGGACAGGCACATCTGGGCCAGATGTCATGATTCCTGCCATGGGCGTCTGCCGGTCCGGCCGGGGCAGAGAACCCCACGGGCTGCCGTGCTGTGTGGCCGTGGAGAATCCCTAGGGGCTGGTCATCCCTCCCTCCTCACGAATTCTTTCCTCCCAGGTTCTAGCGTCACTCGGCTCAGAAATCTGTACTGACCCCCTTCGGCCACAGAGTTCAGGGTTAATGTGATATAAAACTAGCTGGATATTCAAAACCATGTGGGGGTCCGCGTGGAATCTTGTCCAGGAAGAAGGTTCAGCTAAGAAAACTGCAGCAGCAGGCGGCCGACTCTGTCTTCGAGGTGGAGGCCCTGAAAGGTCGAGACGCGCCCGCACATGGGCCCAAGTGGCGTGCTGTCCGGAGCCGCCTCCCTCCCGTGGGGCGGCTGGTGGCCGCTGGCACACAGGGCCAGGGGACAGGGAGCTGGGAGGTCAGACCCTGAGACCGTTCTCGGGAAAACAGCCTGTTCACTGGAAGTTTCCAGGTCTGCTGTCTTGGCTGGGCACCTCCGTGACTGTGCCGCAAATGCGGGCGTTGGGGCTGGTGGCACTCCTTTGGAGGACGGCATGCGCTGTCCCCCTCGCGGGGACCCTCTGCCTTGCTGCGTGCCCCTTTGTGAGTCTTCAGCTCCATGAGGTGGCTCTCGGCTGTGTTCACCTGTAACACTTCTGGCACCAAATGCGTGTGTGCATGTGTTTCACACCACACGATTCTCTAATTCTCTGAGGACACAGCCGGGGGTCCGATAATTCACCTCAACTCTGCACTGACTACCCGGCGTTAGCACAATCCCCGCAGAGTGAGGGCTCAGCCCCCTTCAGATGCCAGCCCTGAGTCCCGGCTCCTCACCTGTACTGAGCAAGCGGCCGCAGAGCGGAGGTTCCCGTGACCCCCTCCCCTGATGTGACCATTTGTCAGAACAGCTCCCAGAACCCAGGAAAGTGCTTTACTTCCCGTCATCGGTGTCCGAGAGAGGAGACAACTCCATCGGGACGGATGGACGGACGAGATGCGCAGGGCAGGGTGCGGCAGTGGTGTGGGGCACGCACACCCTCTCTGGGCACCCCCAACCCTGCTAGTGGGTCCGTATGTTCACCAACCTGGAAGTTCCAGAACCCCATTGTTCGGGGCGCTTTATGGGGTTTCATTACTCAGACATCACTGGTTACGTCATCGAGCACTGGAGATGGAACTGGATTTCTCCCTTCCTGGAGGGACGTCAGGGGAGTGCCAGCCCTCTGGTCAGACCTTGCTCTTTCTGGAAATGCCCCCGCCCCTCCTGAAGCTGCCTATTGTCTCATCCCTGTTATCCTTCTGGAGAGTCGAAGGCTTTAGGATTTGTGTTCCAGGAGCCACAATGGGTGTTTCTTACTGTATCACAGTGGCCTTCTGAAGATACTGAGCTCAGGGACGCCTGGGTGGCTCAGTCGGTTGAACATCCAACTTCGGCTCAGGTCATGATCTCATGGTTCATGGGTTTGAGCCCCGCATGGGGCTCTCTGCTGTCAGCACAGAGCCGGCTTCCAATCCTCTGTCTCCCTTCCCTCACCCTCCACTCCTCCCCTGCTCACATACTCTCTTTCTCAAAAATAAAAATAAAATAATACAAACGCCTGAAGACACTGAGCTCCTCCAGTCTGACAGAGAAATATCCCATGTTAAGTTAGCAGGCCGGTGGGGACGGGCCCCGATTTCTGCCTCTCACTGTTCAGGTGTCCTTTGGAAACTACTTAGCAGTCAACTGCCGCGGTGGCCACGGGTGTGCCGTGGTGTGCCTACCAGAGCTGGTACTATGCCGCTGACCTGAACATTTCACCATAGTCTTTGTCTAGAATGTTCTTTCCCTCCTTCACGTGGGGTAGATTGGGCTATTGCACACAGATATGCAGCCTTTCCTCCAAACCCTGGTGTGGAGTTCATGTTCTTGTCTCAGGGACTTAAGATTGGCCACGTGTGTGCTCTGACCAAGGACATGTGGGGCTGAGTGGCCGTGTGCTGCTTCCAAGGGGACATTGCCAGAGGCTCTGTTGGTTTCTGTGAGCCCCTTTGGGCATGTACTATTTCTCACAGCGACAAGGTGCCTCACTGGGTCACTGGCCCAAAAGGCATGAGAGACAGAACAGACCCAGACTCAGGCTGGAGCCTGGAGCCACGGCCCGCCAGTCATGCCTGTTCGCTATCATGGGCCACTCAGGTGGGGTGGTTATTTGCAGTGTCGCTGTGGTGACAGATGCCCAGTGTCTCTCTTCCTTGGCAAATCCTTCACATCCTCAGGGGAAGGCCTCTCTCTCTGCTGTGGGCCCTGGTAGAGCACCTGCTGATTCCCATTTATAGTTAATGCACACTTAGGATGAGAGGCCAAACAGGAGAGACCTTCCATCTATCCACCATCCACCCACCTACCCATCCATCCATCCATCTGTCCACCCATCCATCCATCCATCCATCCACCCATCTATCCATCCATCCATCTGTCCACCCATCCATCCATCCACCTGTCCATCCACATATTCACCCATCTATCCATCCATCCATCTATCCATCCATCCATCCATCCATCCATCCATCCATCCATTTGTCCATCCATCCATCTATCAGAGACCTTGTCACAGGGGAAAGTTCTGATAAATGACCACATACTGTGAGATTATGTTATCAACTAATGGCCTTAGATACTTTCACTTTTCTTCTTTACTTTGTTTTGAGGTCTTAAGATCAAACATCCTGTGGGTGTCTTTCCCAGAGGCGAGCAGAGAAAGCAAGAGGTGAGCTCTCATCCCGTGCAGGAGCCAGGGATCAGAAAGAAGACTGGGGTCACCCTGAGTGTGGTCGGGGGAGTTTTGTGTTCCCATCTCATATTGCCACAAAGCACTCCAAGCTGGCCGATGCCATTCCTTGCATCTAATTGTGACTAAATCCACATTTGTTCCCTAAATAATACATAAAATTGCTTTACATACGGCCATTATTAAAGTACTGTGAAAACTTGCCTTTGTCGTCCTGGATGTACAAAGCCAATATAGCTTCTTTTTATAGTAACTGATCAGGTGGTCCTTATGGGTTCCCATATCACTGGGAAAAGGGGAGATGGGTTCGTTTTTAAGTTTATTTATTTTGAGAGAGAGTGAGGGAGGGGCAGAGAGAGGAGGGAGAATCCCAAGGGAGAGAGAGAAAAATCAGCACAGAGCCTGACACAGGGCTTGATCCCACCTCCTGTGATCATGACCTGAGCTGAAATCAAGAGTCGGACCCTTAACCCACTGAGCCACCCAGGTGCCCTGGGGAGATGGGTGTTAATCACTGTCGTCAGGTTGCCCAGAAGAAAACTCAGAAGCAAGGCGGTGAGAGCAAGTAGTTTATTTGAGAGGTGATCCCAGGAAGGTGGGAAGGGCAGGCACCAGGGGACCGTGTGCTGCAGACACCTTAACTGTCATGTGTCCTGGAGCTCAGCCCCCCGGAGGGAGCTCTGGGTCAACTACGCCTCCGGGCCTTGGAGGGAGCTGGGGTGTAAACTCCCCCTGCTGAGGGCTGCTTCTTGGCACTGCCTGCCCGCTCCACCTCTGCTCACAGTTAGCTCCGCCCCTGCCCCAGGGAGGGTCACAGCATGAGACTCCATCAGAGGGGACCCGAGCAGGATGCTGACAGAGCCAACCACACTCAGACATTACGATGCAACTTTACAATAGCACCATCCCGGTCGGTAAGTTGTGCCGTGTGGACGATAGTCTTTTTGGAGAAAGTGCTTCCAGATTTCCCCTCTTTTCCTTTCTTCTCCCCGATATGACAGCGAGGCAAGTACATTTTTGAGGGCTCCTGGAAAGGGAGACAGGGCGTTGGATCTGGTGCCCTTGAAATCCTGCCTGGTTTCTCCTTCTCATGTGGCTTGTGCATGGATGCTGGTCCCGCCTGGCTTCCCGGGGGTGTGTCCACACCTCCCACTGGTGTCTTTGGTTCCGGCCCTGCGTGTGGGCCCCCAGGCCCTGACATCCTGGAACGTCGTTGGCTGGTCCCTGGAGTCTACTGCACTTTGCTGCATTCCTTCTCCAGGACATGCGGGAACCTCTGAGTGCCTTGGGGACACACAGGAGGAGGCAGGGACACTACATCACGCTGGTTCATCTCTGCATCACTATCCACCAAAGCGACTGTTTCTCTGCTGCACCGGCCCACAGTGCCGGGGTTCCAAGTGGGGGACGTGTCCTGGATCTGCGTTTCCTCTCTCGGCCTCCTAGCACCTCCTCACGTCCCTGAGGACCTCGGGAGGATGGCAGGCGCTTGCCTCTCTGCCCACCGCCTCTCTCTCTCTCTCTTTCCCATCTCCTTTGCAGGAACCTGGAAGGATGGAGGTTGCTTTATATCCTGTTTTCTCTCCAGCTCTAGCTCTGGCTACTGCTAAACCTGGAGGGTGCATTGCCAAGGTCAGGCTCTCAATGAAAACTTAAAAAAAAAAAAAAAGAAAATCCTTAGCTTACAAAATGAATGTTTTTCTGCAAATCCTTTTCTGGATGCAGAGCATATGATTGACTCATTCTTCCTATTTGTCTGGTAGCAGACTTGACTATCCTTGAAGCAACGAATGCCTTGGGCAGAGAAAGACTCAGGCAGTACAAACCGATGCGGGCAAGACACCGGCATCCATAGATTTCCGCAGCTTTGCTCCCATTTCATTGTTTTAATTTAATTTTTATGTATTTATTTTTTTCATGTTTCTTTTTGAGAGGGGGGTGGGGCAGAGAGAGAGGGAGACACAGAATCCGAAGCAGGCTCCAGGCTCCAAGCGGTCAGCACAGCGCCCGATGCGGGGCTCGAACCCACGGATAGTGAGATCATGACCTGAGATTTTTTGGTAAATGCAAGACCATGGTCAGAAAAAAATCAATCAACCTTGCTGATTCTGTCTTCCATTCCCTCCAGCCGTCACTTGGACTTTCTGTCCATTCAGTGTTGAAAGCGAGTAGCCGTTGGAATGCCAGCCTCCTCGAGAAAGAGGAAACCAAGTCAAGCTGGTTTAAATAGGGCTTCCGGGCTCCAGCGATGCAGGCGCACTTACCTCCGTCTCTGTCTGTGCCTCAGTGGCCTCCATCGGGGCCAGCATGGCTCTGCTCCTTCCAGGCTCCACATGCAGACACAGCAACTTCCGGAGGAAGATGGGGGCGTTGTCTGGCGGCACCCTGCCCCCAGCGTGAGGACTGTGTCGCAGACCCTGGGGTGCGCACCCGGACACCTCCTTTCAGGAGGCGACCTCACCTTCCAGGTGTCTCACTGTCCAGTCCCTCCCCAGGGATCGCATTTGTCTGAGGGGGGCCGTGTCTCTGCACACTTGCCCCTCCCCGGGTCGGAGCCCTGGGACGCCCCGTCAGCAGTGACCGGCCCCAGGTCCTCACTGCCAGGCTGGCAGCCCCACTTCCCAGCCTGCCCGATCCGGTTTCCCTCTCTCCTTTGCAGGCTGAGTGCGCAGAGCACTCCCTGACAAATCTCCTCTGCACAGAACTCGGCTTCAGAGTCTCCCTCCCATGGGACTCACTCGAGAAGAATTCGCACGAAGAGCGGTCCTGAGACGCTGCTTTGGGTACAGACCACCTGCTAGCCGGCTGGCCGCGAGGACCCATCGCGGGACTGGCCCTTTCGGGTCGGCAGCAGTGCAGCTGGGAAAATGTACTGCCTCGTCCAGCAAAAGAAATCAAAGGCTGAGGACAGCTGGCCGGGAGCAGGTCACAGCTGCCTGCGTGGCTTCTGGACCAGAGCCCAACGGCAGCCCCACAGCCAGGCACGGGGGAGAGGCCGGCTCTCCGGGAGGAGGGACCCTGACTCCACAGTAAGTGGACAGGACAACCGTCTCCCGGGTCAGGGGCTGGCAAACTAGGCCCGAGGGCCAGACCCAGCGAGGGCCTGCGTTTGTACATCATGTTAGAGCACAGCCCCCGTGGGGCCTAGGCCGCCTTTGTGCTGTGACAGCAGGGGCCATATGGCAGCGGAGATCACACGATCTGCAAAACCAAAACTGCGCACACTCTGGGCCTTTACCGGGGAATTTTGCCGATCGCTGTGCCGATCCCTCCCCAGAGGGACCCGTGGCGGTTTGGTCCATTAACTCTGGAGGACAGGAGACCTGGCCGTCTGGCAGACTTGGACCCAGGACCTGAGCAGACACCAACAACCAGAACCCTTTGCGCCCTCCCCCTGGAGTGAGAGTAGTTGGCAAATAAACGCACTCCTGACCCGAGTCAGGCACACGGTGGGGCTGCTGCGTCAGAAGGTCCGTCTGGGAGGCACTTCAAGGAGGCCCTGAAGGGATAACCTTGAAACGGATGGTTGGCAGGATCCTCACGTCCTCCTCCTCACGCAGGGGCCAGCCCGCTGAGGAAGGACACCTGTGACTGTCCACCCCCGATTTGGGTCGAGACAGTAAACCCAGGGGCGCCTGCCTGGTCAGTCGGTTAAGCATCCGCCTCTTGATTCCGACTCGGGCCACCATCCTGCAGTTTGTGAGCTCGAGCCCAGTGCCAGTCTCGGCACTGGGGTGGTGTGGAGCCTGCGTGGGATTCTCTCTCCTGCTCATTCTCTCTCTGCCCCCCTCCCCCACTTCTGTGCGCTGACCCCCCCCAAAATAAATAGATAAACTTATAAAAAGAAGACAGTAAGTCTGACGATATCACGCCCTGGAGAGAATGACAGAAGCCGGCCCTAAAGGACCCAGAGGATGCAGATGTGGTGACGAGCACCGTATGTGCTTAGTCCACCAGCCTGTGCCCCACAGACTCCAGCGGCTCCTGGAGGCTTCCGGGTCACTCCGGCTCCTGCCAGCAGTGGCCCGAGCGGTTACGGCTCCGTCAGGTGTAGCGTCTTCACCGGAGCAGATGAAAACACCCCGGCTACGTAACAGGGAGCCGTCATTCTCGTGAACGCCCTCCTTTCCCTCCCTGTCAGGAGGGAAGGGCAGGAGCAATGTCTGTTCAGTAGGACAAATGCACAGGGCTCCCCCGCGGCCGTGCTGGCCGTCCCCTCCCTCACTGTGACGGTCTGGAGAGACCCAGACCTTGGAAGCATTCTGGGGTCTGCACGGGGGCCTATGAGGTCCGTGCCATCCCGTGAACCAGACGGGACAAGCAAGAGGTGACGAATTCGTGCTAGGGACCTCGGCAAGACTCGTGTGCTCCGGAGGGTGAAGTCAGATAAACCTAGTCAGATGCCGGGACGGGCCACAGCAGTGAAATATTTAAGGTTTAGAAGCTCTAGGATTTGTCAAGAGATCTCTTTAAAGTAGGCGGACTATTGATCCGTGAACCCTGCGGGGCTAGGAAAGCCCTCAGGGGCTTCCGGCCGAAGCATACGCCGTCTCCGTATCTAGGAGTGACTTGCTGGCCCGCGCACTGAGTAACGTGAAAGGCTGCCAGCTCTCAGTAAGGTCCAAGCCCTGCAGGTGGCCCAGGATGAGGTGCAAATGACCTGGGGCTCGTGCTACATAGCTGTCTGTATGGAGCTGTATCTGGGGTGGGAAAAGGCATCTTGTGGAGCTTGCAGCCGGCCACAGAGCAGAAGGGACCCCCCGGACCCCAGGGCAAGGTCATGCCGTTTGCAGCAGCGGGGTCTTCACAGACCACTCGCAAACCAGCTCGTAAGATGCTGCAGGGCTCTGCTTGGGCCTGTCCAATTTACCCTGTCAGCAGTGGGCGGTGGAGGCAAAGATGAAGGTGGCGTTTCTGGACCTGGGCACAGGCTGGGCCGGAAGGGACAAGCAGGCAGAGTGAGCATGCGGTCTGGGCCCCCCGTCACCCCCACGGCTGCCTCCACCCCTCTCCCTCGGCTCACACCCACAGCCAAGGAAGAGTCCTGTGGTCACCAGATGGAGGAGGAAGACTTTGATTCATGAATAGATTCACCGGTTGGTGGGTTCAAGCCCAAAGTCAACTACTGTGGCCCCTGACAGCCTCATCCGGGTGTCCCTGAAAGACAGTGGTGCGTGGTCAGTCCCCAGAGTTTTAAGTAGCTTACTTGGAAATTGACCTTGTGAGCAGAAAGAAGCAGCTTGCAAAAACAGACGTGGACTCCTGGGCCCTTTTGTATGACTTGGCTTTGTGTCTGGTGCCTCAGGAGGAGTAGAGGACCGACAGAGAGACCGCCCACTCCAGTGACCGGGTGGGCCCTAAAGGCTCACCGCAGTCACATGGCGCCCCTGGGACCTTCGTGAGGACCGCCTCCCAGCTGAACTCCCCGGGGCTGTTCTGACTCCCACACTCCGCTCTTGTTCCCAAGAACACTCCTCAATAAATCACTTGCGTACGAGTCTCCCTCTCTGAGCCCTTTTCCAGGGAGCCCCCCCCCCCGAAATCTTGACTGTGCCCAGAAAAGTGCCCAAGGCAACAGGTCTCCAGCCTGGCTGGGTAGAATGGAGTCTTGTGCCTATTCGTCAGCCACTGACCAACGAGAAGACTGGGTTTCCGTGCTTGGATTAAACCAATCATTTGGGGGTGGGAGGGATGTAGGGGTCAACCAGATGGCCACTCTCCATGGGGTGTCGCAAGTTGGTGACTAACACATCGACCTTCCCAGAAACACCTCCAGCGCTGTGTCTGCACAGAGAGGGGCAGGATGGGCTGTTGGTGGCACCGAGCCTGCCGGGCTTTCTGGAACAGAGCAGCAGCCGGCGCGGTCAGTGTCTGACACCGGCTCGCGCTGGCTGGGCCCTATTTCCGGAGCACCACGACATGTGCAGGGGCGTATTGACATGTCTCAGCGCTCTCGTCACCCTCTAAAAAAATAAACCGCACAATTTCAGTGCTTTCTTTTGGGAAGGAATTCCGTTACATTCCACTTAAACAGTCCCAGGCCGACTCAGGGCTCGGGGTTCCTTCTGAAGGAGAACTTGACTCTCACGATCAGATTTTAAGGGCACAGAGTGGGCAGTACCGTGTGTACCGCGGGACTTGAGTGCAGAGGATGTAACAAGAGTTGTAGAAAAACAAAAGCAAAGGACCTGTGGCCAAGTACATTCAGAAATGGTGTGGTTGACAAGGGAGCTAGGTCTCTCTTTTCCACGGGCTCCCGTTGCGACCTGTCCCACGCAGCCCCGGGGGGCGCTGCCGGTGACCTCGGGGCACCTCTGGCGGCCACGGCTGTGTTTTCTTTGTACTTTGCAAGCGAGGCTTATCAGCAACTCCAGGCACACGCAGCCCGGTGTGGGCTGTTCAGGCCCTTCTCCCTGGGGGGACGAGACAGTTGTGTTTCGTACCCCAATGTGAGCAGGGGAGCCCCGGAAAAACAGAAGCACCTACCCGCTACTTCCTGCCAGACGGCGGGTGCGTTTTCCCTTTCCTAGCCAGGAATCAGGATTAAGAGATTTTTCATTACGTTACACGCCCCTGGTGTTGTCTCTAAGAGCAAAGGAGAAATGTGGCTGAGTCACAGCCGGCCTTACGGACTCCTGCTGACTCGTCTGAGTAACCTCTGTGAACGGGGCTCTTGCTTCTCGCCCGGACGTGCTCCCCGGAAGCCTGCCAGAGCCTCTATTTTGAGCGTGTCTTGTTCCTGTCTCTTGGCAGCGTATTCAATCAGGATATTCATAGCAATGCGGCGAGCGCTTAAGAAAATCAACAACGGGTCTCTTTAAAACTTCTTAAAGATCCCGTGAAAAACGTGTTTACTCAACACACAGACCCGCTTTGATGCAAAATGCATTCTCAACCGTGGATGTTACTGTCCCTGGATGCGGTGAAAACTGAGTTACGTTAGGGACAGTTTTCTGGAGGCTCTGAGTCTTTTGATTCCCTTCTGGTGTTTTCTGTCCCTTCCTGCGCTTCTGTGAATTGTTGCAAGTTTCAACGACTTCGGGAAGGGGACGGGGTATGGGAGCGCCAGAGCGCCGTCCCGCAGTGGGCTTTGAGATGGCCATCAGGAGGGACGACAGAGCAGGCTGTCACGGGCGGTGTGTGCAAAGGGAGGCCCGGGAAACAGAACTAGCTCGGAGGAAGAAACAAACGCAGTTTGCTAACAAAGTTCCTCATTGCACCCCTAACCAGGCCATGGGAATTGCTCCAGCCATTTCCCCCAAGCACAAACAAGGCTACACGACTGGTTCCAGTCGTCCCGTGACCTGAGAATGCCCTGTGGGGCCCAGTGCACTGCAGGCCCTCTCGGATCTGGTCTCAGGATGTTATTTCAAGAAAGATCTTGTAACTCTGCTGGCTTGGAGGTGGGGCGCTCGCGTGTCCCAGGCGGGCTCCCCCAGTTGCGCACCTGCTGGGGAGTGCTGATCGAAGCCCGTCTCTGGGACACACGCGAGCGACACTGAAGGAGCTCCTTCCTTCCTCTTGCTCACGCACGGTGGCCGGCCTGCAGCGGGAGTCCCACGGTGGGGGTGGCAGTGTGCCAAGGCCCTGCAGGGCTGGTACTTACTAGTACTTATAGGCAAACAAGAACCACACGCGGTGAAAGCACGGAATGTCCCCGGGCACTCTCGCCCAGGAAAACACAGTCCCGCTGGAAATGACAACGAAGCAAAGGTGAATGTTTTCAAGCAGACAGACATGAAGACCTTCCCAGTGTCAGTGAACGAGCTGGGGACACGGGGCCTGGACGACCAGGTACTGAGTGTCCCAGGGCTCAGTGCTGGGATGTGAGCAGATGATCCCGGCAATGCCCCCCCACCCCCCACCCCCCACCATGAGGTCACCTGGAAGAGCAAGACCTGAGTCGTGTCCACAAACCACACTCTATAAGCTGGATCTAGAGAAGGCCATGAGGTCATCCGAAGATTACTTTCCCCATATATTTTCCCCTACTACTTTTTACAAGTTTAAAAGACAGTTCCAGAATTTAAAAAAAAATCCAGTGAACAGTCTGCGGAATCCCACAGTATCCTAAAATTTTACCAAACAGATATATGCATTGTTGGCCTTGAGCCCCAGGTGTAAATTGTGAATGAGATGTCACTTTCTCGACCAAGATGCCCATCATCAGGGAGCTCAGAGTGGCGCCCCTGGCTCGTGCCTCCATGTGTGCACTGAATTGGATGCCCCCATCCGTGTGCTGAAGCCCAAACCCTGAGTTAAATGCAGCCACAAGGGGCGGGGGGGCTGATCCAACAGGATTAATGTCCTTACAAGAAGAGACATCACAGAGCTCTCTATCTCTCCGTGCGCACAAGAGAGGACCTGTGAGCCCAGAGAACGAAACGTGCCTTCCAGCCTCCAGAACCACAAGAAACCACTCACTGCTGTGGAAGCATCCAGTCTCACCACCCACAGGTATTCGGCCGTGCGGCCGGGGCGGAATGATGCAAGCACACCTCCACGTGGTGCCTGGACCGCTAACGGTGATTCTATGGACTCTGACCATAGATTCGTCATTTAGCAATTGCTTGCTATGTGCCTGGACTTGGTGGCCACCGTGGATTTTTCCATATTGCCCCTTTTGTTATGACCGTTCTTTCCCTTTTCTTTTTTTTTAATTAAAATTTTTTTCTATGTTTATTTATTGTTGAGAGAGAGAGAGAGAGAGAGAAAGAGATAGAGCATAAGCGAGGGACGGGGGGTGGGCAGAGAGAGAGGGAGACACAGAACGTGAAGCAGGCTCCAGGCTCCAAGCTATCAGCACAGAGCCTGACGCGGGGCTTGAACTCGTGAACCCCAAGATCATGATCTGAGTCGAAGTTGGACGCTTAACCGACTGAGCCCCCCAGGCGTCCCAGTTTCCCTCCCTTTCCTTGGTGGGTTCTGGGCCATGATGGTGGGCGGCCCTGTGTGTCTCCGCGAGGACATGTGTGGCGTCAGGCGGGCTGACGTGCTGTCGCTGAGGAAGGCCCACACAGAACCTGGCTGCTGCTCGGTTTCCTGTGCTTCACTTTCTTGGGATTTCTCCAACTTGGCGGGGTTACATTCCTGTTTCATTGCACACGGGGGGCTGGTGGAACCTTTGAGTAAATGCTGATCGCCTGTCTCCTGGGTGTGCCCATTACCCACCGTGCGTTCGGAACCAGCCCGTCCCACTGGTGAACCCCGTCATGGGGCACTTATGCCATAGGAGTTGAAGGAACAGAAGGAAGGAAGTCCCATCTGGAGAGCTCACTCCCAGCGATACCACTTTTTTCCATACCCACTTCACTCATTTGAGCCTCGAAGGCTCTAGAACAGTCTCCCTTGAGTAGGTGATACCTTGCCTCACTCACTACCTGCTTCCATCCCAGTGGAGGAGCTGAGTGGTAGCCGGAAACAGGAGGCTGCCACGTGGGCCAGCATGTCCATTGCCATGGAAACTGTATTCTCCCCCCCGCCCCCCGAAACTGTATTTCGCATTGTTGTGCAGTTCACCTTCAGGACTGCTTTTTACGGGGCAGCATGGCTGTTCGCATCACATTTCTCCACACGAGATGCAAATTCTCCTGGGTAGACACCAGTGCTGCCAGAAGTTTTCCAGGCGTGGCTCGATCTTCAAAGTGGAGTCACTTTGCAGAAAGGGCTCTTAATCTGCGAGCACAAGCCACTAATTTTCCCCTGCTTTTCTAAACACAGTCCCAGGGAGGGTGTGACTACCTGGAAGACAGCAGTGCAGGTCGGCCCCAGTTTGTTTAAGAAGCCGAGTCTGATGGGCAGAGCTACCAAACAAAAGTGGTTCTAAAATTAGACTCCAAAGATCTGTGCTCCGTTCTAGAATCAGTGACTAATCTGTTTATTATGTTGGACCAGAAAAACTAGTAGTTTTTCCTCTCTTGATCTGCATCTAGATAAGAACTGGAGAGTTAGACTGGCCTCAGACATTGGGTCTAGAACAGGTACAAGAACAAAGCTCCCAAGTCCATTATCATCCATAGAAATGTGTCACCTGTAGCTTCGGGTACAACTGTATATATATATTATTATATATATATATATAATATTATATTAAATATTTATATATATCATATATATTTAATATATTAAAATGTTAATATATTTTATTAATTTGTTTATTATGTCTATTTATTAAAATACATTTATTATATTAATACACTGATATATTTTCTCCATGCCTATGCCATCTGCCATTTCTCCCTTCAGTCTTATCTCCCCTCCCATCCCCTTCTCCCTCTTTCCATTGCCTTATTCAATCAATACATCTTTTTAAAAAAATATTTATTTGTTTTTGAGAGACGGGGGGAAGGGGCAGAGAGAGAGGGAGACACAGAATCCCAAGCAGGCTCCAGGCTCTGAGCTGTCAGCACACAGCCCGACGCGGGGCTCGAACTCTCAAACTCTGAGATCATGACCTGAGCTGACGTCAGACGCTTAACCGACTGAGCCCCCCAGGCGCCCGTCAATCAGTTTATCTCACGTGCCAGTTACATGCTGGCCGCAGACAAACAAACATGCAAGCTCACGCTGTCTTCCCGGCTGGGCTCATTGCTTTATCGGGGGATCTCCACTTGAACGTGAGCTGTGATAGAGGCTGGGATGGAAGTTTGCACAGGGGCTGAGGAAGCGCAGCTGAAGGCCAGCCCGGGCAGGACTCGCGAGTGGCCGTGGGCCGCTCGGGAGGGCTGCTGAGTGCTTTCGCGGACGCTGCTGAGGCCTGGACGGCCGAAGGGCCAGGAGGGGTCACGGTGCTCCAAGACTGAGGAACAGCACACGCAGAGATGCGGACCAGGACGCGGCGTGTTTGGGACACACAGTGGCTCCTCGTGATGGAGCTTAGGGCCCAGCTGGCTATGGAGGAAAGGAGGCTGCCGAGACAGGAGGAAGTCAAGTCCTGAAGGGCCTGATCGCTTCCAGCAGGAAGTCTGCACTTTGCTGCAACGGGGGCCACGGAAGGACTCGAGAGGAGAATGTTATGGCCGCTGCCATGTTTGGAGATGTGGTCGGAGAAGTAAGCATTCCAGGAAACCTGCGAGGAGGCTACTGGGCAGTCCCGACGGGAGACAAGGGTGTGACCCACGGGAGACACGGGCGTCAGCCAGGCAGCTCTGGTAGGAGATATTTCAACAAATGGGCCAAGAGAGGGAGAAAGAATATGTGATCCTTTGAGCATCTACTGAGGTTTCTTTCTAAGGAGCAGACAGCTCACACGGGGCAGTTTTAAAGGCCCTGACACAGCCCTTGTTCCTCCTTAGACTCCCCGGGTGTCTGGAGTGCCAACATTCGTATTTCACGTCTGTGGGCACTAAAAATAAAAGCATCCCTCGGGGTAATCAGACCCTCAGAGGAGGCAACGGGGCCGGTGCCCATGGATGGGCACCGGCGACTGTTCCACCTTGTACGTGGCCTGGGTCCCTCACCCCTTCTCCCAGTGTTCCACAGGATGGGAATCTGTCCCCCAGCACAAGGCACAGATGCAGAGACCTGGAAACACCGTCTGGTTTAGACACACGAGAGAACATTGGCCCACAAGACAGTCTGAAAGCAGCAAGGTGAGGGTCGAACACACAAATCAGAGGAACAGGCTCCAAGTAGCGTGGTCGGCTCCGGACGACCTGTTGGAAATGTGGCATTTGCCCCTTGGATTCGCCCTGAAGGACGAGCAGAATGGCCTGGAGAAGAAGGGTCCTCCCGGCTTCCCAAGCCTCGAGGGCTGCATTCAGACGCCCAGCTGGGAGTGAGCAGGACTCTCGGCCGCTAGCTGGTGTGCATGCGGAAATGCAGTGTGCAGCAAAATCGTTTGCACAACTGTGTGGTGTCATCTCAATGAAACCCAAACGGAACAGACCAGCAAAAACCGCAGGGGCTGTAGACAGTTTGCTACGGGTTAATCGTCCCCGAGCTTTTTCAGTGCAGACCTAGTACCTCCACCTTCTTTAAGGTTTGGGGGGGCTCACCAACCCCAGAAAATGATGGTGTGAAAGTGCCAAGTGTGGAGACAGGTGCAAAGCAGACACCACATCAAACAATACAGTAAAAATCGGCTGAATCAGAACAATGATCTGGCTGTATCTCACGGGTCCGGCACTTTACTTACATTATTTCCAAATCTCAAGTTGATCCTGAGACACAACTATATTGTCTTGATTTAGCAGACAAGGAAACAGAGGCCCAGAAGTGGCAGTAACGTGTCCAAACCACCGAGTGGGCCAGCAGGAGGGTGGGGTTCGCACCCGGAGCTGACTCCAAAATTGTGTGAATTTAAAAGGGAAAAGTGGGTGAGAAAAACCTTTCATTCAGTGAGAACCGGTGTCTTTTCCTCCAGGTATTATACACATCAATCTAGAATTCTCTGTCCTTCCCTGAAAGCCTCCAGCATCCCAGGAGAGCGGGACTTGGGGTGAGGCAGTGCGGGTGACCATCCCTTTCAGTCTTTCAGCGACAAACGTCCAGCAGTGGGTCCCACTGCTTTCCTTGGCCACCTGTGCACTTCCCCGGCTGTCCGCCCACGCTCATGGCCCATCCACTCCCTTCATGGCAGCGTCTGGCCACACACACTCTCCCCTCACTTAGTGACTCTCTGTGACTCAGCATCTGTCTGGAGGCCAAGTTGGTCCAGCGTGAGGCTGGCACGCTCGAGAGGGAGCAGCTGGCCCTGCGGAGGGCCACTTTGGGGCAGGCATCCCCACCTCGGGCTTTCCTGGTCCTGTATTTGTGAACAGAAGTCAGGAGAAGGCGGTTTGGGGTGGGGGGGGTGTCCAGAATGTCCCGGAGGATTTGCAAATGAAGCAGGTGAATCTTGAAAGCCAGGAGCTTCCGTATTCTGCAAATCACACTTTTTTTGTTCGTCTGCGTGGGTGCCGAGGGCTCCTGCCGTGAATACAAGGGGGGCCGAACGCCCCTGACACACACGGTGTGCTCAGAACGACCTGTGCGGTGTGGACGGAAGAAGGACTTGACGCTTGGTGAGTTTTTCAAGTTTCCCTGCTGGAATTAAATTGACGCAGCAGAACTATATATAAAACCTGTGTACACGTGTAAATATGCATACGTGTATAAACATCTGTCTATCTCTATATGCATATGTGTGTGTGTGTTACTTAAAAAAATGAAACAAGCATTTTGGGAAGAAATTGATGAGGAAACCCAGCGTGTGCCTCTGGTAGGGTGGACAGACAGGTGACTGCTGCCTGTGACCCTGGGTCCACGAGTGCCCTGCAGGCCTGTGCTGAGCCACGAGGGCTGGCCCCGATGGTAGCCTTCCCCCCAGGGCCTTGAGCTTTGGTACCTCTGAGGCCTCTGCATCCTGAGCGCACGGCGGCCTCACCCCTACAGGCCACCGGTGGTATTGCAGGCAGAGAGATTCTGACCTGAGCCTCGGTGGGTTCACTGAGCCCTGCTGGGTGGGGACGCGTCTCCCCCGTGGGCAATCGAGGCTTTCCGCTCTGTTGTCCAGACTGGCTTTGTGCTGCAGCCATGGCCTGGGGCAGAGGGCCTTTGGACTAATTAACCTCTCAAGGGGGGTTTGCTCGGTTTATTAGATGAATAAACATTTTCGGGTAATTGTTAAAAAAAATTTTTTTAACATTCATTTTTGAGGGACAGAGCATGAGCAGGGGACCGGGGGAGAGAGAGAGGGAGACACAGAATCGGAAGCAGGCTCCAGGCTCCGAGCTGTCAGCACAGAGCCTGACGCGGGGCTCGAACCCACGAACCGTGAGCTCATGACCTGAGCCAAACCGACTGGGCCACCCGGGCACCACTCTGGTAATAGTTTTAATGCTACATTATTTCCTCTGTGTTTAATTTTTAAAAATTACCGTAAAAATCCTGGTAAAATATACATGATATAAATTGACCGTTTTAATCGTTTTTAAGTGCACAGTTCAGTCACACTAAGAACAGTCACACTGTTGTGTGACCATCACCACCATCTGTCTATAGATTTTTTTATTTTTATTTTTAGCTAGCAAAACTGAAATTCTGTCCCCAGTAAACACTGACTCCTCCAGCCTCTGGCAATGGCCATCTACTCTCTGAGTCTACGGGTAGACTATGAGGACTTCACGGAAGTGGAATCCTGCAGTGAGGACTTCACGGAAGTGGAATCCTGCAGTATTTGCACTTTTGTGACTGGCTTATTTCACCCGGCATAGTGTCCTCAAGGCTCCTGCATGTTGGGGCAGGTGACAGGCTCTCCATCCTTCCTAAGGCGACTGCCATCCCAGCAGAAGGATGGACCACATTTGGTTTGTCCGTCCAGCTGTTGGCAGACACTTGAGGTATTTGCACCTTTTGGCAACTGTGACTAGAGCTGCCATGAATATGCGTGTGCAGATAACCTCTTCATGTTTTTGCCTAATATGACATTATTTTATGCTCTGCTCTGAAACAAGAAAACTCTGAATTTAGCTCAGCCCTTTCTCCTCCTTCATAAAAATGCTTCTGATCCTGGGTAATAACTTTTTCCTAATGCTTCTGAGATACTTTTCCTTTTTCACTAGCAGAATAATAATATGTATTTTGGTGAAGTTCTAAGGATGGTTGAAACCATCAAGAAATCCTTTCACCCACTAAATTCTCGGGCATAACCACTTCAAAGAACTTTTTAAACATGAGCCCCATTAATTGTAACTAGACCACACCACTCAACTACACAATTCCAACCCTCTGAGCTCTATAAGGGTGGCCCACACACCATCGTTGTGTGTAACCGGCTGGGGGGCAGGATACCCCATGCCTGGTGCAGTCTCCAGGCCATGAGGAAACATTGACCTGGAGAAAACTCACTTGCCAGGCTGGCCAGACGGTAAAGACAAAGTAAAATTTTTATCAGGGTAACAAACCAAGCACATTGCTTCTTATCAAGGCCCCACTGACTCAAAAGGGTGGACTGAAATGGATTCCTGAATGGTCCATACACCCGTTTCTCAGGAAGCCTTTGACTCAGCAAATCAGTGGGCCCCTGAAGACCAGAACTGGCCTCATTGAGAGGTCATGGCCAGCAAGTCATAGTGGCAAGAGGGAAACTGCATGGAAGGCCAGGCCTATGGGAACAGGAGACCATTGTGGCTTCAGGTTTTGTGCAGCTCCATGCGGTGAGCTGGACAGTGTCATGGGACCCCTGAGCTCCAAGGGGTGACCAAGTGTCTGCAGGAGATCCAAGGGCTCGAGAGTGACCAGAGCTCTTCACCAGCCTTGCCAGCATCCTATCCATCAGCCTCCAGTATCCACCCAGGTAGTGATGACTACAGGTCAGCCCAAAGGCCCCTTGGTCTCCTAAAATGACCACAATTGGGGCCATAAAACACACTTAACAAGTTTCAATGAATACAAGTCCTACAATGTCTGCTCTCAGGCCACAATGGCATTAAATTAGTAACTAATGACAGAAAAAGAGAAAGGACGTAATTACTGATATCAGACATCAGTAAGATGGCATGGACATTAAAAGGACAATAAAAGAATACCATGAGTGACTGTACACCCAGAGATTTTATAACCTCGATGAAATGGACCCATTCTTTAAAGGACACAATTTAATAAAGCTTACACAAGAAGAAATGGACAATCTGAAGAGTCCCATTTCTTTTTTTTATGTGTTGTTTTTTACTTTTTAATATAGTTTATTGTCAAATTGGTTTCCATACAACACCCAGTGCTCATCCCAACAAGTGCCCTCCTCATTTCTGTGAATGGAATGGAATCAACCATTAATAACCTTCCAAAACAGAAAATACCAGACCCAGATGAGTTCACTTGTGAGTTCTACTAAATATTTAAGAAAGAAAGTATACTGATTCTCTACAATCTTTTCCAGAAGACAAAAGCAGAAGTACTACTTCCTAATTTATTCTATGGGTCAGCATTACTTTAATACTAAGCCCAGACAAAGATGTTGCAAGAAGAGAAAACTACAGACCAATATCTGTCAGGAACATAGATGCAAAAATTTTCAACAAAATGTTAGCAAATTGAATCCAATAATGTATTCAGAGAATTATACATGATGACCAAGTGGGATCTACCCCAGGGATGCAAGGCTGGTTCAACAGTTGAAAATCAATGACTGTAATCCACCCCATCAACAGGCTTAAAACCAAAAAATCACATAATCATAGCAATCGATGAAGAAAAAGCGTCTAACAAAGTCTAGCATACATGCATGTGAAAAGCTCTCAGCAAAACGGGGCCGGCGGGGAACTTCCACAGCTCGCTGATCATCTGCAAGATAGCTTTACCCAACGTCATGCTTCATGGTGAGAAACTTCAGTCCTTCCTGTTAATATCAGGACCAAGCAAGGAGGTCCCGTCTCTCCACACATTTCCAATATGGCACTGGGAGTCTTAGCCAGTACAAGGAGACAAGGGAAGGAAACTCTAGTGGCTTAGCACAGCACATATTTATTGTATCAGTTTCCATGGGTCAGGGATGCAGGCTGGCCCCGCGCTGGTCCACACAGCTGCCCCAGCTGGCCTGTGTCCTTTTCTGAAACCCAGGGTCCCCTTGCTGCCCACATGGTTGTTGGAAGAATTTAGCACCTAGCAGATTTGGGACTATTCACACTTAGAATCTCTCCGCCTTCAGGGTGGGCTCCATCCTTTGCAGGCTCACCTGTTTAGGTCAGGCCCATCTGGAGAGTCTCTCTTCAAGACGATTGGATGAACTCCAAGTCAACTGGTGAGCAATCTAATCATGAGCAATGCCCTGTCATATTCACAGGCTGTGCCTTGCTGGCAGGGAGGGGACGGCTCATTGATCATACCTGAGGAGGTGGGACTCTTGGGTGTCATTTTAGACTTGGGCCTGCCACAGTCTGTGTTTCTTATAACCGCACAAGGCAAGCCACTCACCACGGCCAAATGAAGGAGGCCTGGAGGCTAGTAGTTTAAAGGTCCTTCCCTGGAAGCAGCAGCCTGGGAAGGCATCGCTGAGCTACCGGAGCAAGTTACGCATCGTCCCCGGCTCTCCTGCGTCTGTGATGCAGACATCCATGACCTGGGTTTCGTGGGGTCCCGGAGAGCCCTTGCTGAGCTCACCCATGTGCAGCGCCTGGCCTGGTGCTGGGCACACGCTGAGTCAGGGCGAGCGTCTCCACAGTCACTGCAGGATCACGGCAGCAGGTGCAGGGTTATCTCATGCACACAAATCCCACCACCCTGTTGTGCTGGAAAGGAGCCAACGACCTTACGGGGCTTGGGATGGGAATTCCGTAAGCCAGGTACACACCTGCAGGAGGGCCTGAGGGATGACTCACAGCGAATGTTCAGGGACCCAACGGCCCCCTTGTATACGGCGGAACCCTCAGCCCACCTGGGCTGCGCGGAGCATTAGGCCTGGGACAGGGGCCAACACGGCACAGCCCACACGCCCACGTGAGGCTGAGCCTGTCCCCACCGCCGGCTTTGTGCTTTTAACAAGGACAACTAGTGGCCCTTTGGAGGTCACAGGGAATGAATCTTGGCCCCAGATTTCCTGTGCCCTAGTCCTGCTTCTCCTGCCAGGCCCGCGCCAGGCCTGCTAGGAGTTACTTAAGCTGCTTTCCTTCTGAGAAACAAGTTATATAAACCCCACTCCCTGTAGGGCCCCGTGCGGCTTGAGTTACTTAAAAGCTCTGCTTTGAGTCAATCAAAACAGGACCCGCCTGGGAGGGCGCTCATTAGCGGGTGCTGGCGCAGCAACCCTGCTGTTAATTACTGTTATTGGGATGCGTTCATTAAGAATGGCGAGAATGATTTTGCAAGAGGCGGTGTTTATTAAAATGCAAATTGTCCCAGGCCGGCCTCTTCCCTTCCAGCTTTGGAAATCAAGGAGAATTCTGGAGCACGTGTTTATTTTATGACAACTTTTCCCACCGACCTGGCCTGTGGCTTGCAGGTGAGGTCTTGGGGATACCCTGATGCCTTTTGCCAGTGGGTACTCTTTCGTGTTGATCTGCTTTGTGAAAACAAAGTACCAGCAGGTAAGGCATTCAGACCAGTTATGGCCAGAATAGGGGACATATATCCCTGGTGCGCACTGGAGAGTCCAGACCCGCGCCGGCCCCTGCGGCTGCCACCAGCCACGTGTGGTTACTGAGCACTTGAAATGTGGCTGGTCCAATAGACACGTGCTCTGTGGGTCAAATACACACCGAGATTCAAAGACTCACTATAGAAAAAGAGAACAATGAAAACTAACTCATTAATGGGTTTTTTTCTTGAGGGGGTTTTATGGGGGGTTGGTACTGATTTCATGTTGAAATTGTAGTATTTCGGCTACATTGCATAAGACTGCTTTTCTTGTAAAACTTCCCTGTGTTGCTCTTTATGCGATAAATGCGGCTTCTAGAAAGGTGACGATTCCACGCGTATCGACTGCCCGTCGTCGGGGCCTGTGCCTGCTTGCCCTCCACACCATCTCACTGGCCAGCCTCCTCTGTGCCCTGGCCTCGGAGCCCCGCTGGGCCTGTGGGGTCCCGAGCCGCCTCGTGCGCCTCCAGCATGTGGCCCCTTGTCCCTCCCCCAGCCCGCCTTTCCCTACACCTCCCCTGTGCAGGTGCCCTGACGCCCGCTCATCTGTCATCCCTGGTCATCCCGGCACGTGCTCCTTGCGACCCAGCGACCCTGCATCGAGACCGCCCGCTCCGTGCCACCTCCTCGGGCCGCTCCTCCGGGGAAGGACACCACATCTTTTCATCTGTGTCTGCGTACGTTGTAAATATTTGTCAAGCACAGTGGAAGGGCTGGAGGGGCGAGTGCTCGGCGCCCCCGTTCTGTGTCTGCTCACAAGGCATGCGGCAACAGCTGGGCCCCTGCGGGCTTTGTTTTTATTTTTATGTTTAATCATTACTTTCTTAATAGAGACGAAATCAGGGCGGGGAGTGAACCGAGTGGCACTCTCTGCAGGTGGGAAGGAGCCCAGGGTGCTCCCTCCTCCCTTTCCAGCCGTCTGGTGCCCCTTGGGTCACACCGGCGGGAGGTGGGGGGACACCTGCGTTAGGGTGGGTGAAGCTGAGCCACCCAGCGCCCCTTAGGCACCTGCTGGGACGCTGTTCTGAGGACAGAGAGCTCAGAGGGCGACTGGCCCTTGGCCTGTTGCGCAGCAGATAGACATCTCCTTTCTGCCACGCCGGCCAGCGTTTGTGCGGTTTAGTGGCCAGTGTGTGTGGGGTTGTTGAGGCCATGTTGCTTCACCCCACGGCTCCCCGGGGGCCCTGCACGTGAGGCAGTGTCGGCTCCCAGCAGCGGCTAGGGCCCCATCCGCCCATCCTGGGCTGGGCTCCCGGAGAAGCTCAGCCATGCGGACGGAGTCCTTGGGCCAGAGATGCTCCCCCCAGGATGCTCCCCACGCGGAATGCTAACTCAGCAACTTGCTTGGTCACGGCCCATTCCGGCCCCGAGAAGGGGGCTCCCTGGGGCCTGGCTCCAGGTCCCCACAAGATGTTAGCCAACCCTCGTCCACTGACAGGTCTTTGCTCTGTAATGTGCTCGGCCCTTGGGTTTTCGGGAATGCACATTTTGGCAGACGAAGACCCAGCTTCCCTTTGGTCAGAAGAGCAGAGAGAACCTGGCCTGTCCGGCAACATGAAAATCAGACCCCAAACCCAAGTCATACACAGAATGGACTCTGTCACCTGTCACACTACTGGGACGGGTGTGCAGAAAGCCGCGGGTGGGAAGGATGGTGTCGCACAGTCAGGCACGTGGGGCTGGGAAGGGGGGCAAGCTAGTGGCCTGGGAGCTGCCTGCCGTGTCACGGCTTCGGCCAGCCCAGCTCTTCCCCAGGGTCGCCGCACCCGGGGCCTCACCGCGGTGTCGCTGCAGGGCCACCCAACGCCATAACCCAGTCTTCCATCAGACGTGCTCAAGGTGGCTTTCTGCCCAGCGAGACCAGGTTTGGAACTTGAAGATCTACCTCTTTTCCTCTGAGAGACCCGGGTGATTGTCAGGCCGCTGGGCTGGCCGGTCCAAGGCCAGCCGCCTCGTTCCCCTGCAGCTCCCTGGGGGGACGGATGGCAGCCCCAGAGACCTGACAGGCGTGGGGTTAGAGCCACGCCTACACGGCAAGTCCTGGACCTTCTTCCACTCCTGCCACTCCTTCTGAGTCTCTATAACTCAGGTTTTCCAGGGTTTTCTCATCTATCTATCTATCTATCTATATAATGTTTTATTTATTTTTGAGAGAGAGAACATGAGCAGGGGAAGGGCAGGGAGAGAGGGAGACAGAGGATCTGAAGCAGGCTCCACGCTGACATCAGCAAGCCCGATGTGGGGCCCGAACTCGTAGACTGAGAGATCATGACCTGAGCCGAAGTCGGATGCACAACTGACTGAGCCACCCAGGCACCCCAGTTTTTTTGTCTTTTAAGATTCAAATACCACATTGTATTGACTGAACACAGACCCAGAGCACAGAGGGGCTGGGCTGAGTTGGCGAATGGATCCTAGACCCCCCTGACCCTTGGGGTTCTAAGTCACATGACCCTTCAAGCCTCAGTTTAACCATCTGTAAAATGAACTCATGACACTACATAATCTGTGAGGTCCAGCCTCCCAAACAGCGTATAAAGCCCATGAACACATGAAACCTCCATGAAGAACCGGTTGTCAATGCACAGCGGGCCCATTTGCCCTCCCGGCGGGGACGGTAGACCACACGCCATCTCCCCACCTCATTAGCCAACAGCTACTGTCTCCCGACTCGTGCTGGATCTTCACAATGTGAAATACTGTATCTTGGAAAAGCCCAGCGTTGCCTGCAAGGTTTTGAGGCTTTCAGACTGATTGCATTTTAAACGGGCAGCTGTTTCTCAGACTCGTGTTGTCGTGACGTCAAAGTGCCCCCGGTCGCAGAGTGTCCAGTTCAAACAGGTGGTCCGCTGTGCTGCCTTGGTAAGTTGGAACACATGCCCGACTTCTTCCTCCCGCAAGCTCAATGGCTTGTTGCCAGCACGTCAAACGGAGGTGCTCGCCTCCCGGCAAAGACAGGTTCTGTTCTGTTTCCATTTCTAGACTAGCAGGGCGGGTGTGTTAGCATGTCTGTGTTTATGCGGAGGTTGGAAACTTGGGTGGGAGCGAAATGATATCATGTTTAAAATGTAATTATTAATATTACCATGACTGATAGTACTTACAACACAACGATATTCTCGCATGCCTTATCTCCTTGGATCACACTGAAAGCCTGATGGGGGGGCGGTGTTTTTGTTTACAGATGAGGACACCAGTTCTCAGAGAACTGGAGCGACTTACTCAAGGCCGCTCGACGGTCAGGCTTGCGACCCGGGCGTTCGAGCTGAATCTGTTCATTCCATCACGTCTGTGCCTTTACGTACTTGCTGGGGGACCGTCCTGTGGTGACTCCAACAAGCAGAAACCAAGAAGGCAGTTGTCTCACTATTTGCAGCCACAAGTCTACATGCAGCTGTGATTTTTCTTATCTTAAACAGTTAGCTCATTTAATAAAGATGGTTAGTGCTATGTCGCATCGACATGGATCTCAGTCTTCATTTCCGTGCATTTCTGAAGGCGCGTGGGAGCCATTTATTCGTTTAAGAGCAACCTCTGCATTTTAAACAAGTTCCTTCCGAGAGAGAAGAAACCTGCCTGACGCACCCGAATGATCACAGATCAAGGTTCCCGGACTCGCCCTCAACAACTGTGCACGTAAAGAACAGTCTTCACGCATCTTGTCTTTTTTAAACAAAATTTTCTATCAGTTGCTTTAAATTTAGTTGAAACTCACTCACCCCCTAACCCAGGCTGCTTTTTATGGGGGTTGATGTTCATCTAAAAGGATTTCAGTTTGCTCTGCAGTACAGAATGGCATCTGTTGGAAGGGGCTCCGTTAACTCACAGGTCAGGTTGAAATGCAGAGTGATGCCCTGTGCATTTCTCATCACCGTGGCTGTAAGCCCATAGGGACGGGATGTCCTCTGTGTCTGGTTATCCCCGTAAGGTTTTCACTATGTCCTCCAGGTCAGTGTTCCCAGCTGGGCTTCAGTGAAGGATCCACGTCAGGGCGGGAAGCTCTCACCAGCCTAGGCTCCTTTACCAATAGCTGGGACACCAGAGGAAGCGTGAAGGGCAGGACAAGGGGTCACAGTAAGCCCAGTGGGCAGGCAGCATCTGTGGACAGCCAATCACTTGTAAAGCTTCCAGTAAACTTGTCCCAGGATGTTCCCCTGCCCCGGGATGCTCCCTGCCCCAGATGCTCCCTGCCCCAGGATGGTCCCCTGCTGGGATGCTCCCTGCCCCTGGATGGTCCCCTACTGGATTACTTACCTCACAGGAGGGAGGAGCTTTTTTCTAAGGGTCTGATATCAAGCATTTTGCAGAAGCAAGCCAGAATCATCAATAATAGGGCACAACAGACTGAAGTATAAGATTTCTATTGGATTTTATTATTTTATTTATTTGAGTCTTCTCTCTTTTCCTCTTGGTAAGAGTAGCTAAAGTTTGTATTTTTTTATTTTTTAAAAAAGCAACTTTTAGTTTCATTAATTCCTCCTATGGTCTTCTTCGTCTGTTTTTGCTTTGATTTTTGCTATGTCCTTCCTGCTACTAACTTTGTTCTTTTTCTAGTTCCTTCAGATATGAAGGGAACCGTCCAGCACTGTTGGTGGGAATGCAAACTGGTGCAGTCACTTCAGAAAACAGTATGGAGACTCCTCAAAAATGAAAAACAGAACCACCACATGATCCAGTAATTCCACTCCTGGGAACAGATCCAAAGGAAATGAAATCGGGATCTGGAAGAGATACCTGCGTCCCCATGCTCGCTGCGGCAGCGTTCACGGTAGGAGGTGTGAAAACAGCCCATGTGTCTGTCCACAGATGAGCAGATAAAGAAGGAGTGGTGTGCGTTCAAGGGAATATTACTCAGCCCTGAGAGAGAAGGAGATCCTGCTGTCTTCAACCACACGCATGGACCTTGAGGGCATTATGTTAAGTGAAATATGCCAGACAGAGAGAGAGAGACAAATATTGCATTGTATCACTTATGTGTGGCATCTTGAAGTTGGTAGAGCGTGCAAAGTGTCAGCTGGAGGGTGAATGAGGTCTGAGGATCTAGCGTATCATATGGTGACTGTAGGTGAGAACATGGTATCATGTCATTGAAATGCTCAGGAGAGTAAAACCTAAATGTTCTCACCAAAAGAGAGAGAGAGAAAAAAAATATATATATAGGTGAGGTGGTGAATTGCTAATTAAGTAGATGGAAGGATCCTTTCATCAGGAACACATACCTCAAATCATCACGATGTGCCCTTGAAGCATCTGACAATTTTATTTGTTAATTACACATAAACAAAGCTGAAAATAAAGTGAAATAAATGCTCGTGTACATTTTGAGTATGAGAAAGAAATAAAAGGATCAAGGAAAATGCAAGGAAAACAGAAAGGCAGCTGAAGGTGTCTACTCAAAAAGAGAGAGAGAGGGCTGGAGAGAGGGCTGGAGAGAGGGAGGGAGAGAGGGAGAGAAAACGATCTCAAAGAGTCAGTTCTCACTTTGGATTATCGGATCTGAGGACATGGCTTGGAAGGCAATGCTTGACCCAGGCCAGGAAGGAAAGGGGGCCAGAAACGATCACCACTAGTGAAACACACACGAGCACACACATACTCGTGCACAGAGACCTACAAATTCGCACACAGGAGCACATAACGCGTGTGTACACACAGAACCCACACACAGCACACACATGGGGTGGGGGTTGGGAGCTAAGGAGGACTCTGGCTGAAGGGACCTCACGGGATTCACGCTGAAGGCAGGCCGGGTGATCAGACATCCCGGTGGGGAGGGCGATGAGGAGCCAGGGCAGATAACAGGGTGACTGGACATCAGGGATGCCGGCTTTCTGGCAACAATGGCTTAGCAGGATTCTTGCCGAATTTGGACAGCGCAGAGCCCCCTAGTGGTCGCCAAGAGCGCAGAGGAGCCTGAGCGGGGTTTGGGCAGAGTCGGCCTCGACCCTGCTGCGCGGCTGCCCACCCTCCGCTTGACTTTGAGAATCCCATTTTACATCCCTTTGAGAGGATCCCGGAAAGCTGGGTGTGGGCACCTCCCGGCTGCCTGCCTCTGGCTGTTACACGCTCAGAGTCGAGAGTCGGCTCCAGGTTTCCTGAGGGCAGGGTGGAGACTGAGCAGCGTGGGAATCACGGGTGGGGGTCCATGAGAGATGTCCCTGGAGACGACACCCAAGAGCTGGGGACAATCCCATGGAGCCCTTGGCTCTGCTGGGGTCACAGGGACGTAGGGTTGTCTTTTGAAAACCTGGGGGAACATCAGATCAAATCCAGAGAGACAGAGAAGAGAATGGTGGGTGCAGAGGGCTGCGGGAGGGGCCCTGCAGGGGCGGGGGGGTGGATGTTTGGAGGGTGCGGAGATTCAGTTTGGGAAGATGAAAAAGTTCTGGAGATGGATGGAGGCGATGGTGGTGCAGCCTTGTGAATACACTTAATGAAAAGTAAGAAGCATATTGATCTATACACTTAAAAAGAGTTAAATGGAAATTTTATATGACATGTATTTTATCATAATTAAACTAAAAGAGACAGAACGTGGGCACCAATGTCCCACTGGAATGCTGCCAGTGAGATAAAGATAAAGCATCTCCATCTCCACTGGGCCCCCGTCCTGCCCCGGGAGACCTGAGCCACACGGGAATGTGCCGGAGGAAGGTCAGGCCCAAGCCCTCCCCAGGGCGGGTTCTGACGGCCAGTCCGGGAGCCACAGCACCCCAGAGCCCTGCCTGGAGTAAGAAGTGGGCTGGGGGCGAGAACAGAGCCTGATCATCAGCAGGTGACTGATGTCATGCATATTTTACTGCAATTAAACAAAAAACAGTGTCTGTGAAAATAATCTTTGGACACTGGTCTGCATGGTGACTGGACGCTCTCTTATCCTCCTTTGCGACGAGAGCAGAAAATGAATCAGAGTCTGTTAGGTGCGCACTGCCAGGTGACGGGAGACACACAGGGGCCCCTGGTGACTGGTGTGCTTTCATTTGTGCTGTGACAACAAATAGGAAGTGGCAGAAATGACAGCCAACAATGGGGGAGAAAGCTCATGAAAAGGATGAATGGGAGCACCCAAGTCTGAGAGGACAAGGCAGGAAGAGTCACGGCCAGGTCTGTGCGCTTGGCACCCGGACGACGCCTCTCTCTGCCGTGCGCCTGGGTGAGTGAGGACACTTCCCATCATCAGCCTGCCGGCACAATTGTCCCCCAAGGCTTCGGAGAAAGGCAGCTGGGTGATTCACCCAGAAACCCCACAGCGTCCCACAGGCGCGCACAGAACGCATCAGTGCCGGGATGCTTTGACAGCTGGAAATATTGTTAGAAGCACCACTCATTTCTTGTTTTTCAAAGGCCTAGCCTCGTTTAAAAAGAAAGAGACGTAGAAAAGTAGATTAAGAAGCAGTGGGATGTCGCCTGGGCCGTGAATGGGGTCAGACAGTGACGGCGTGATGACTGGGATCCATGTGCTCGGGGGTGAGAATCTCACGTCCGTTTCCCACGCGCTATTTATTCGTGCTCGTGAGGGGATTTCCGGGGGGATGAAGGATGAACTTCAGACGGTTTTGGGGATGGTTTGCGACCATACACAGTGGTCTCAGCCGCGTAACACATCGTAGTGGCTTCGAATGGCAGACCTTTACTCGCTCACAGTCGGTGGGTCAGGAGTCCGGGGGCACCTCTCCCGGCGGCTCCGGCTCAGGGCCGGTGCCCACGTGCGCCGTTCTCTCAAGGAGGGAGGCAGAGGGCAGGCTCCTCCTCCACACTCACTCCCGTGCCAGCCGCGATGGGCGGAAGGCCTCCGTCCTGCACCCGCCACATGCCAGCCTCCTGCGGAGTGAGCAGTGCAAACCAAGAGAGGGGTGCCTGGGGAGGGGTACGCGTCCCCCTTTGGCTCAGGTCATGATCTCACGGTCTGTGAGCTCGAGTCCCTCATCGTGCTGACAGCTCAGAGCCTGGAGCCTGCTTCCGATTCTGTGTCTCCCTCTCTCTCTGCCCCTCCCCTGCTTGTGCTCTGTCTCTCTCTCTCTCAAAAATAAATAAACCTTGAAAAAAAGAAAAACAAAAGAGGGAGCAAAACCTTATCAGGAAGTGACCCCCTCTGCTGGAAGCAGGTCGCTGGGTCCAGCTGTCACTCAAAGAGAGGGGAGCACAGGGAGCTGTGGATCACCGCGGGGAAGCTGCCTGACCAGGACTAAGATGAGGAAGGACACTGGTGTCGTTGGGAACGGAGGCTCCAGGCGAGTTCCAGCAGGTGGAACAAGCCTGGGCTTGGCTGGCCTCTTCTCTACGAGGACTGTGAACGTGGGGGTCACTTCTAGTGGGCGGAGCGGAGCTGGCGGGCAGGGGTGCAGGGGCAGATCTGGGTTCCCCACCAACGGGGTCCTCCCGAGGGAGCCCTGAGCTGAGCGGACGGAGCCCTCTCTGCTGCGAGTGGGGACAAATGCAGGTCTTCGTCTCCATCAGGAGTCCGATCTGTGCTTTGCAAGGATGGCCCCAGGAATGTTCTGGAGGGAAGGGTGTGAGGGCCGGGAAGGGCCAGGGTGAGCGGAGGAGACGCGTCCAGAGCTCTCTGTCCCCAGGGCGGGTTCCACAGGCCCATGGCTCAGGCTGGGAGCCCCGCTAGGCAGAACTGGATGCTTTAGGAGGAGGCAGCGGCTGCAGAAGATCCCTGTAAGCCGGGGACCTGTCGCCTCCCTTTGCCCCCACATGAACTCCATGGAGAGCGTGTGTTTTGCCTCTAGTTTTCCATCCGGGGAAACCGAGTCGTCTGCCAGGGGGCCTGGGGCCAGCGGGACCCAGATTCCACGGCTGGTCGGACACAGTCCTCGCTTGTCTGCTCACAAAGCTCCAGGGCGTCCGCACAGGAGCTGAGCAGAGCAGCCGTTCCTGAGGCCGGCGTCCCTTGGCATCAGCCGGTCAGCCGTGACCACAGGTCAGCCTGCGTGTCGCCAGCCCCTCTGAGGGCTGTGCTCTGCTCCGGCCCGTAGCCTGCGGTCACAAGGACCCCGGCAGGAGGAAGAGATGCCAGGACTGAGTGGCCCTCCTCGAGCCCTTGCAGGGAGGCTGACAAAAGTCCCTCCTCACCCCTGCTTCCTCCAGTGCCGCTCTGAGGCCTGTGGCTACCCCTTGCGGTGCCTGCCAGGCACGTCCCTCAGCACTGCACCCACACCGGGCCCAGGGGAAGCACACGGAGAGAAAACACCCGTGACCCAGATAGAGACTGGCAGGAAGGGGCTGCGCACAGCGTGGCCAGACAGGGGGCCGGCTCTTCCTCGGCGTAACTGGGACGCTGAGCGAGCGCTCGCGGAAGAACAGAACCAAAACGTACTTTGTTTTCATCGTCTGCAGTCCCCATGAAGTTCACCGCACGGGGATAGTCCCCCCTCCCCTACGTGACGATCCGGCAGGCTTCGGGGTGCGCTGGGTCACGCACACAGTTTCTGGTCACACACCACACCGTCCGGTCCAGACTGGAAGCACCTTCACCTCCACCTGCACTTGGCTCCCCGGCCGTGCCGTCAGGCTGCTCGGAGGGGCCAACGAGCTCCTTCCTCCCCCCCCACCCCTGCTATTTTTCCTTCCCTCCTTCTTCCTACTTTGCAGTTTCGGACCCCGTAGGCTGAGCCGAGGGAAGGGTAAGAAGGAGGCTCCTCCGGTGTGATCTGCCCGTGGGGCAGCTGGGCAGGTGTAGGTGAAGGGCATGGTCAGGGTGCCCTCTCTGGCTCTCCCAGGGACCTTCTGGGCCGGGGTTCATGGCTGGCGGCCACCAGGTCAACGCAGCCCCTCTGCTCAGGCCCTGGTGTGCAGGAGCGGCTGCGCGCGCTCGGCCCTAGCTTCGGCCTCCTGCACTGCTGGCCCACGCCCTTGTCACACCACTTCCACCTCCTGCACCCGGGCCCTGTCCCCCACGTGTCCCCAGCTCCATCAGAAACACGCAGAGCCTTTGACCTGCCTGGGCAGGGGCGGGTTGATCCGTGACCCCAACAGGGGAGCGCTGTTCCCTGTTCCCTGCAGCGACCACGGCCCCCAGGACGGCCTGAAGGGTCCCGCCTGTTCCATCTCTCACCTACCTTTGCACTGACACCACTTTCTCTTATTTGTTTGTTTTTTAGCCATCTGACGGCTGTGTGATCCCGTCTCCCTGCATTTCTCGTGTGCATTTATTTCCCAAAATGCTAATGATGTTGAACATCTTTCCATGTGCTGGTTCACCACCTGTGTTTCCCCTTCATGTCTTTTGCCCATTTTCTTTTTTTTATTTAACTGTTTAACATTTATTTGTTTTTGAGAGAGAGAGAGAGAGAGAGAGAGAGCAGGGGAGGGGGTAGAGAGAGAGGAAGACACAGAATCGGAAGCAGGCTCCAGGCTCTGAGCCGTCAGCACAGAGCCCGACGCGGAGCTCGAACCCACAAAGCACGAGATCATGACATGAGCTGAAGTGGACACTTCACCGACTGAGCCACACAGGAGCCCTGGGTCTTTAGCTTTTCCTCCGAGGGGCTTTAGAGCGAAACGCTGGCCCAGAACATGGCTCCGTCAACACTTGCGTCGTCAGTGCAGCCCGGACGTCCGCCTCCGGGAAAACGCAGCCGGAGGACGAAGCTAGGGTAACCTGCTCCGGCTTCCTTCCTCGCTTCCGCACCGAGGTGCTCAAACACCGTGCACCCTAAGGACGAAGGCCCACTCTGGAGGGAACCCCAGACACACGAGGGCACCTCGGGTCTGAGCGTGTTTGAGGAGGAGCGTGAGTGGCCCGGGGAGGGCGCTGGGAGCGGGGGCCTCGCCTCCCCTCGCCAGTGCGCGTGCCGGATAACGGTGACGCGGGATCCGGCCTCTCTGCCAATTCGCTTCGCACTTTTGTCATCCTTGTGGTCTCCTGATTAAAGCGTTAATTTTTCCCGCCTCCAACCTTAACTTTTTCCAACGGCTGTGTTTTCGTAGACCCCCAAACCTGCTCTCTCTCTCTTCCCCTTCATCCCCATGATACCTCCGTCCGTCTTGTTCCGCCCCGGAGACAACTGTGGAGAATGCAAACCCCTCTCAGATGAGCAGAGCAAGTCAGCAGTGTCTGGGCCCCAGTGCTCACTCGCCTGCCCTCCCTCGTGGCTCGGGGGCTCCATCGAGCCCCTGTGTCTGTGCCTCAGCTGAGGGCGCAGACCCCAGCCCGGGCCGGGTCGCCGCACCTTGTCCTCAAACAGCCCTGTGCGCTGGCCGCTGTGGTAGACCTCATTCCACAGGTGGGGAAACTGAGCCACGGAGAAGGCAAGTAACTGAGGGACGTCACCCAAGCAGTGAGTGGGATTTGAGCCCCTCCTGGTTCCAAAGTGACCCTGGCTCTTTCTTTCCTGAAGCACACGTGTGGGCGATGTCCCGTCTTTCTACTTCGGAACGACTGCTTTGCCAGGAAAGGCAGGGAATAGATCGGGGGGTTCTCTCTCTCTTTCTCTCCTTCTCTGTCTTAACATTGGGTTTTCCACTGGGCAGGGGTGTGCCTCCCAGGGGTGCGGGAGGGTCACACACAGCAGGGGCGTGGGGGATGGGGGTCAGACGCAGGCACGATCTGTGGAGGCAGTGAGCCGGGGTGGGACGGAAGCCTGCTTGCTGGGGCGGGACAGACCTTTAGGGGCGGACAGTGGGGAGTCCCTTCATGAGGCTGGCCCAGAGGTGCCACCAGGAGCCCCACACCACTGGGGAGCATCAGGCCCCTCCCCACAGGGGTCACCACGAGGAGACCCTGACAGATGGCCCCGGAGGAAGACACCGGCCAGCTGGGGGCCACATGAATGCCACAGCTCCTGAGGGGCAACTGGAAAATCTTCCGGAACATATTCCAGTGGAAAACCTGGTGTCAGACTTTCCTGCAGCTCAGGCTCATGCCAGCGCCCTGCCTTCCCTCCTCTCGGCCACCGTGGTCTTCTCCGCCTTGGAATTCTCATGGCCTCCCAACCTCTAGCCTGGGCTCCTGCTCCTGCTTCTTAGACCTGGGACCCCTCCCCCAAGCCTGCTTCCCCCAGACCTTCGCCCCAGTAACTCCCCTTCCCTTGGGACGCTCGGCTTCAATATCAGGTCTTCAGAAACGCTTCTGTCCTGCCCTCCCAGCCCGCCATCACTCACCCATCGAGGAGTTCTGCATTTCCCACCACAGCGCCCCCTCCTGACATGCGCTCCTCCCGGAAGCCAGAGGCCCCGTGTGTGCTGTTCATGGCTGTGACATTGGTCAGGCAGTGAATGACGTGCGGGGGCCAGGAACCCGCCCAGCCTTCAATGTGGGTGAACTTGGAGGATGAGCAGACGATGGAGGCGTGAGTCCAGGAGATGAAGTCTGCGGGCCTCCTTCCCCTCACTCCCATCCTCGCCCCGCTAACGCTCCAGGTGTCCCCACGGGCCAGCGGGATTGGTTCCCACCCCATCCTGGTGGTCTCCATGGAGGCGGGGGGGGGCGGGGGAGGAGGATGGGACACTCCCCCCCCCCCCCGCCACCACTGGCAGCCTCCTCTGGTACGGTGGCCAGTGTAGCAAATAAAAGTGCAGGACACTAGTTAAATATGAATTTCAGAGACGTTGAATCACATCTCAGTAGGGGTATGTCTCACGCAGTGTTTGGAACATACTTACAGCCACAAATTAACCATTGACCTAAAATTTATATTTTAGCTGGGCAGGCAGCCTGCTCTTTATCAGGGGACCCTGCCCAGAGGCTCGGCCACACGGTGTGCCCGCCCATCCTGCCGCGAAGCCACCACCGCGTAGGGCGGTCTCGGTTCTCCAAGTCTCTCAGCAGGGCTGCTCCCGGGCACGGAACGTGAACCCTGCATCTCACGCTCCTTCTTCCAGACCAGGACCTGGGGCCTCCAAGTCCCGCCTGAAGCGACTGGTCCCATGAGTCACTTCACAGAAGCCCAGTGGTGTGGAGGCGGGCCTCACCCTATCCCAGGCCGGCCACCGCGGGGACCGGCCTGTGGCTCACCGTGGCCTTTGTCCTGGTCCTCACCTCGCCCCACTGCCAGACCTGTGTTCCTCAGTTATAATCAGACACACACACACAGGACACACGGACACACACGAACATGAATACACACATGCGTGCACTCACATACAGAGCCCCCCCCCCACGTTCACACGTATACACCTGATTTGAAGACACAGACACACAGGAAGGTGACGGCCGTAGGAAGACCGGCAGAGATTGGGGGGATAGAGTCACAAGCCACGGAACACCGGGGTCCACCACAGGCTGGAAGGGGCAAGGGAAACCCTCCCCTAGAGGCGTCCGAGGGGAGGACGGCCATGGGACAGCTTCATTTCAGACTCGGGGCCTCCAGAGCTCTGAGAGAATAAATTTCTGTTGTTTAAGCCGCCAGATTTGTGGGGCTTTGTTATGACAGCCCCAGGACACTAATAATAGCCCCTCCACAACAAAGTGGTAATGACCAGCCAGGAAATGAGGTCCGTTTCCAGCTGACCCAGAAAACACAGGGCTAAAATTGGCAAATCTGATAACACGCACCTGGGAACGGAGCTCTCGCTCAGACGCATTGAAGCAGGCAGGCCCCGACCCACAGCGGGGCAGGGGACGGTGACCCCTCCGAGTCGCACGGGAGGAAACTGCCCTGGTCTGGAGCCCAGAGTGGTTGCAGAGAATATGGCTCTGGGAGCACCGGGCCGTGCGCGTGGCCGGGCACCGGGGGACCACGGGGGCCCTGGAAGGTCTTCCGCAGGGAGTAAGGGGAGCCCGCCAGGGACGGCAGGGAGTGGGGCGGGAAGGGGGGTGTCGCAGGGTCCAGAAGGGCACCTTCCGCCCCCCCCCCCCATGAGAGGTCCCTTGCAGCACAGAAGGGTGCAACGAGACACAATCACGTGGACTTGACCAGCCACGTGGGAGCCTTCCCAGAACAAGCTTCCGTGTGAGACTCACCTGGAAGTGGACGCCGGCTCCCGGGTCCTCTCCAGCACGGCGCCCCTCAGTCCCCAGCCGGCCCTGTGAGGGTGACTCACGCCCCCTCTGGGACCTGAAGGCTGCAGGAGATAAATCGAGGCACGCTGCATCCCGCCCCCGAAGCACTCCGTGGCCGCCTCGGCCTCGCCCAAATTCCCCCCGGCTCTCCCCTCCACCCCTCCCCAGCTTTTCTCTGAAACGCAGGACCCTAAGTTCATGAAAACTTCTGATCTAGATCTTGCTGTAAAGGTTAAAAAAAAAAGTTAATCCCCATGTTTATAGAGATTATCTGTTCCCTTCTGTTTTCTATCCTGGTAAAAATCCTCAGCGCTATTTATAAATTCTGGAGTAAAATGAATCACGGGCTAATTCAGGAGGCGTTTTAAGACCATTTAAACAGCAGGTAAAGATTTTGAGGCCAGATTAAAGGAGACGCTCCGATCCCCTTAAAACGTCCTGCCCGGTTGTCGTCGCGGTAAATACACGTCGTGGCTCCTGAGTTTCTTCGCCACCACTTCTGTCCCCTGACGCTGTGCGGCCATGAGGAAATCTCACTTCCACTTTTTGAGCCTTGGTTTCTTCACAGGTAAAGTGTGAGTCAAGACAGCAACAGGAATCGAACGTGGCTGTGGTTAAGGAGGAGTGAGATGGCCAGTCACCCGCCGCTCTGGGGACCTCGAGCCTCCGCCGTGCGGCTTTCCTTAACCAAGAATGTGTTTGTTCTCCAATGTCAAAACCATCACCTTCCTTCTTATCGGGAGTAAAGATGCACACCGTCCTCTGTGGCGCGCGGGACGGGGGTGTGGACCCCCCACTTGGGCAAGCACGGCCTGAGTGCACCTGCTTGCTTGCGGCCGGGCTCGTGTTCCGATCCCGCCAAGCCTCTCGTCGGGCACCGTCCCCATCGCGGGACTCACGCAGTGTCCCCAACATCAGTGGCCATCCTATAAAACATCCCCAGACTCCCCTGTTCGTTTGTACGCTCACCGCCTGGATCTTCATTCGCTCGTGTTATTTTCTAATACCTTGTCGTCCTTCTGTTCCCTGTCTAGGCCACCTTCTGCTTTATTGCCAGAATCGTCTCTTCAAATGCGGTGATCATAGCTCTTCCCTTAATCCTCCAGCCCCGTAGTCTGGTCAGATTCTCGCGGTCCGAGACCGTTGCCTGGCACCTCCCGGCGCTCTGCCCTCCGCCCATCCATCGCCTGTCTTCAGCCGCAGGTGTCTGAAATCCACGCTCCGCAAGTGCGCCTTGGGCAAGAAGACAGCGTGAGATGCCATGGACCTGAGTCCGCAGTTAGACTGATCCAAGCGTATTTCAGCCACTTGGCGACTGCATGAAGGTCTCGGGCTCAGTGTGCCAGCAGCGCCTCCCTGCCCTGGTCACCACGTGCCGAGTGTGCAAAGGTCCTGTTGCCGCTCCTGCCCGCAACTTCCTTCCTCTCCTTTGACTGTCATCCTTCCCAAGGTGGCCCTTTGGTGCTGTTAGCTGACTTCGAGTATTCTCTGTACTGAGTCCCTCTCTGTCCAGGACCTGCCACTGTGTCCTCTACGCCTTCCTGGGTCTGCTCTACCCTCTTACTGTCCATATGGACGACGCTCTGGATCTGGGTCTGGCCCGCCAGGGAGGGACTGCTTCTTCTAGGCCCACATAACTCCTGGACATGGCAATCAAGTCAGCGCCAGCCAGAGTACTTTCACACGCAGACCAGCCAGCAGGAACCCACACCTCCTGTTTGCGGCTCTTAGGCTCCGGGCCTCATGTCACCCTATGCTCTGGTCACCCCAGGGCCAGGCACCTGACAGTTCGGGACAGCCCCGCCAGCCCAGAGTCCACCAGCCAGTGAGTCAAACCAGCCAGTCCTACCCCTGTTGCCCCCTCCCCTTGGGAGCTATGGCAAATAATCTTCTCAATGGGCACAATTCCGGATGTGGCGACCTCACCATACCTAAATACTAGTACTGTCTACATTTTCGAATGTTCACCAAGCTAGCCTGGGCAAGAACGGGAGGAAGGGGATTTCCCTTTCCTGGGCATTGATGTCTCGGGAAAGCCTGGGTTCAAAAGAGTAGAGAGGGGCATCTGGGTGACTCAGTGGGTTGAGCGTCTGACTTTTGATCTCAGCTCAGGTCATGACCTCAGGGTCGTGGGATCGAGCCCCGCATCAGGCTCTGCTGAGCACGAAGTGTGCTTGGGATTCTCTCTCTCCCTCTTTGCCCTTCCCCTGCTTGTTCTCTCTCTCTCTCTCTCTCTCTCTCTTTCTGTCTCTTTTTCTCTAAAATTAGTGAAGGAGCTGATATGCACGGGCCTGGAGGAGACGGCGCGCCGAGCGAAGGCTGATGGGGAGGGTCACAGTGTGTTGCCGGGTAGAAACAAAAAATAAGGAGAGAACCACTCAGTTCAGTTACACTGAAGGCAGAAAATGGGAGACTTCCTAGAAAGGCCAATTAACAGGCTTGAGGGAGGAGGGAAATTGCACAAGGGACGCACCCTGACCTGATGGCCCCCAAACACGGTTCCAGAAGCAGTAGTTCAAAACCTGGACTCAGCTTTCCGACCCAGCCCTCCTGGAGGAGAGGCAGCTAGACGTTAAACCCACTACTCAGACGCCGCCTGGGCCCCGCTGGTGGGCGACACTGACAAATCCCTCCGTGTCCAGGTCTGTGCAAGAGCCGGTGAGCCCCACCCCCACCCGCCTCCCCGACGTGAGCTGTGTACCTGCCGGGGGCCCAGGATCCAGGTGTCTGCCTCTGACCCACTGTCTTTACCGTGACCCATCCTCTTGCTCCTTTTCCTCCTTAGAGCCCAGCGTGTCCACCGCCCCTTCCGCTGGTTGCCGCACACAGCTGTGGCTGACAAGGACACAAACAGCGAGGATGGGCCCAGCTGAGAGAAAGAAGGGCCGAAATAACAGTAGCTCAACCCAGCGTGTCTCGAACTTCAGTGTGCAAGGAGTCGCCCAATGACCGTGTTAAAAGCAGATTTTGTTAATAAGCAGATGAGCAGATTCAGGGAGAATGAGAATCTGGATTTCCGGCCGGGTCTGCTGGTTCAAGGAATGTACTCCGAGGAAGACGGGTGTCAGCGGCACAGACACGTAGTTCTCTTTCCCAGGGAAGGGCTGCTGCAAAGGCTCTGCCCCACGGAGTGAGGGGCCCCAGGTAACCTCCGTGCCGGGGCTCCATCACGAGGCCTGCGTTCCCAAAGCCACCTCACAGTCAGAATGGCTGCTGTGGATCCTGCCATTGTGTCCACATCCAGCGAGCAGAGAGGAGGGAGGAGGCCAGGCTGCCCCTTAAGGAAGCCTGTAAGCAGCTGTTCCAGACACGTTGCTCAGAACAGCCACAGGAAGCTGAAAAATGTCACCTTTGTCACAGGGGCTTTGTGCGCCACCAGCAGTGATTTGTTTTCTGCCTGTGTAGACTGGGTGAAAGGAATCCTGGGGGAAAGCCAGGATTTCACATGTGCTTCTGATGCTTTAGGAAGATGTCAGGCGTTCGTATAGGAGACGCGTCTTAGTCTTTGAATAAAAGTAACACCGTGACACCGCCCATGATGGATGATGACTACAGGGCAGGAGCCACGTGTCAGACAATGTTCTAAGTGCTTTACACGTTTCAATTTATTTAATTCCCAAAATAACCTCATGAGGAAAAGAGAGGCAGAAGGAGATGAAGTAACTCTCCGGTCACACAGCTGGTTGGTGACCGAGCGCGGACTCTGAGCCGCTGCTCCCCGCCAATGTGCCCCCGACCTGCCCACGTGCTGGTGAACGTTTGACAGCCTGCTCTCTCGAAAAGCGGGATGACCCAGCTCAGCCGGGAAGAGACCGTGTGCCCCCGTCCCTGCGTGGTCCCTTCCGACGGCGCTGTGCGGCATTTCCACACCTACGTCCTATGTCACCTGTGCACGGGTGTGCGTGAGCCCGCGAGCGCGGATGTATAGAGCAGCAAAACAATTTGGAAGTGCCAAGTTCTGGGGACTTGTTCCCTTTGTTTTCAATGTTTCATTTATCATGAGTTTCTGTCTTTGGATCTTGAATAATGTAACGACCAGCTTGTAAAACCCTCAACAGTTTAACAACCGGCCCTTGTGACCCCGGGCGGGCGAGCGGAGCCCACAGCGGGATGCTTTACCAACAGACTGAATACGATGCCTCCGTGCTCCTTAAAACTATGCGATCCTTGCCATTTCAGCCGAGGGGACTGCGTGGCAATAGCTCACCCTGCTTCCTCATTGCTGACTTCTCGGTCCCCACGCCTCGGGAGCGGCAAGTGAAAGTATATTTTAAGACTCTCTCGTGTTCCAAAGGAGACTCACTCAGCAATCTCTGCTTTCCTATTTCTTGCCATCTGGTTCTCTCTCCGACTCACGTTAGGTGTGCGTGTGATGTGACCGGCAAATACAGCCCCACCTCCAAGGGATGCCTTGATACCAGCTGGTAAGGTTCCTTCCACAGTATTCTAGAACGGTCCCTCTCGGGGGAGTCGCGGTGGGAACGATCTCCTTTAACTTACGGAGCTGTGTCTATGTCAGAGGAGCTGAGGGTGCAGTGGACCCACGTCACTGTCCTGCGGATCATCCTGACGTGGGGCTCTGGCAGCGTCGGGGGAGGAGACGGTGCTGTCAGGCTTGACGGGAGACTCGAACACAGAGCCTCCGACGCCCAGAGCACCTTGGTTGTAGCTACTGCTCATCCCAAGAAGATTCTCTTTTAAGAAACTGTTCGGCCTCCTTTAAAAAAAGCTCATCGAAAACTGGATCTAGCAGACGCCGCGGGATGTTCCGTGAATGCTGCTCTCTTTCTGCTTGGAAGACCTGGTTCCGTTGACGAGCAAAGCCCGGTTCCCCAGTGTGAGGTTCGGCGCAGCCAGGGGCGCTCAGCCACTTAGGCATCCGCCTCTGGATTTCAGCTCAGGTCATGATCTCACAGTTTGTGGGTTCGAGCCCCACACTGGGCTCCGTGCTGACGGTGCAGAGCCTGCTTGGGCTTCTGTCTCCCTCTCTCTCTGCCCCTTCCCTGCTCACTCTCTCTCTCTCTCTCTCTCTAAATAAATAAGCATTAAGAAAAAAAAAAAGATTTGGCACAGGGACCGCTTCCTTTAAGGGGTCCTGCCTGTGGCTGCCAACGGGGACTGGGTGGCACTCTGTATTCTAGGCTCAGCCTATATGTCCTGCTTCCTAGCTGTCATTTGTATTTCTCACTAGACTGTGACCTTTGTGAAGGCATGACTCTGATTAGGGATACTGTGCATCTCCTGAAAGGCCTGGCACCAAATAGGCGTTCAGTTACTCGTTACTTAATTAATTTGATATATGGATAGAAAGCTGGGCACCATTTCACTAGCTGCTTACTGGGGTTTAGAGGGGAAATTGTCCATAAAAACCAGAGTTGTCGAGAAGTCAAAGGTAGCCCGATGCTATTAGATCATGGAATTATTTCTTTGGAACTTGCTGGGGAATACAGGTATAGAATTAGCACATGGAATCTTCAAGAAGGAAGATTATAGTCCAAGCAAGGTGAAGGTTTTCTACATTGAAGCATGTCACAAAATAGATGTAATGGCTCTGGAGTGTTGGAGCCTCCACATATTTTATTTCCCCGTAAAAATACAAAGTGATGAGTAAAACGTTTACATGCACACGGTTGATGAACCAAAGAAAGGAAATCTACAGAGTCTGTGGTCAAGTGTTGAATGCAGGAGATACGCTTAGTTTGGGCTCCTCAAAAAGTAGACCCAAGAACAGATTTTAATGCATGTAGTTTCGATGGGTCATGATTCTGGGACTGACACATGTAAAGTAGAATAGTGTTCATAGATTGTGGTAGGCGTTTCCCAGTCTTCTTCCTCAGAACCTAGAATTGCTCCCAGACTGAGGCCAGAAATATCTGCATAGGAGAAGCTAGGGCTCCAAAAATAGCAGGTGTCCAAGGCAGGGTCCTTTTCTGGCATCTGAAGCGTGGGGACATGTGCTACTTTCTGCTTACCTGGCGAGTTTGACAGGTGACATAACTCACCTGGACTGTCAGCCCTGTAATTTGCCTACAAATACACACTCCCCGCCACTCCCGCCAAGAAAGAAAAGAAACCAAAGGAAGAAAAGAAAAAAAAGTGGGGGTGGTGGGTGAGGGGAAACAGGGCAGGATGAGCAAACAGAATTGATCCCGGAGGAAACAAGTCAATCTGGAGAAAAAAAGAGAGATTTCTAAACCTCTAGGCAGAGATTTAACCCATAAGTTAAAGATTCATGTTCAGAAGATAGAATCAGTAGATTCTATCAGAAAAAAGAATCAGAAAAATAGAATCCAATCATGGAATTTAAAACATAGCACCTCAATAGAAACAATCAACAGAACTAACTAAAAGAGAGAGTTGAGGAAATTCCCCAGAACAAAGAGATGAGGAACCAGATGGAGAAAGCAAGAGCCGTTTCACTACACAAAGGATAAAATAAACCTACTAAGAGCTTCCCAAAGCGGCAGGCGTGTGAGACGCCCATGTGATGCCACCACCAGCAACACCAGTTTTTTGGAAGATGATGGCGGGATGCTTGGATGTTCTTGAGAAAGTGATTTCAAACTGAAAATTCTATGCCCGGCCAAGCTATTAATCAAATGTGAGTGCAAAATAAAAAAGGACACTTTCCGACACGCAAGAAAGGATTGGAAATCTCCCTTCCCATCTGTGTTCCTTTATGAAAATAAGATTTCTTGAGAATATACGGTAGCGAAACACACAAACAAGGAATCTGGCAAAGGGGGGAAAGGAAGAGGCGTGATGGTATTCCAGAAACACTGACCATAATCCAAGGGTCCATGGAAAGCGCCCCCAAAGGATGTCGGCTTGCACTCAGAGGCTGGAAAGAAGGTGGAAAAGGAGAAATGGATCTTTTCCTTTTTCAGTGATTGCAAATTAGGCATTTTTCCCAATATGATAATAGCTACGCAAATATTCTGAACTCGCAAAAGAAAATAAATGAACTGAATGGCTGCCCCCCAACCCCCCACAGGAAACGCATGAAATCTACCCTGGGAAATGCACTGGTAGCTTGACAGAGCTTGCTTCTGGGCAATGACATGGGCAAGGGAGCAAGGGACGGGGGCTGAGGGGAGGGATGTTTCTGCAACACTTTTATTTCTTTTAAAAGAAGAGACACAGAAAATTCCAAGACAGGATCTTGGCAGCGATGGAGACTTTTCAAACAGCCGTGTGGAAATCTAATCAGCGTATGATAAACCACGTATACTTACAGTATTTAAAGCGTACATCTAGAAAGGTCTTGGCGTACGCGCACAGCTGGGGAGCCCCTCTGCAGTCAAGGTCATGAACACACCGGTCACCCCCAAAAGCTCCTTCGTGCTCCTCATTTTGCACGTCCTGGGATTTTACAGCGATAGAGTCATACCGGATACATGTCATGTCGTGATTGTATTTAACTCACTTTTAGAATGGCTTTTGGGCCACTATATTGAATATCTTTGTTGTTTTGTAACTAGGTTTGTTGTTGTTGAAGGAAAACATTGATACAATAATCAAGTCATTTGCAAGCTTAGGCCACCATAGTTTTAGCTAGCCCAGGATGTCAAAGGGGCTCTGGGATTTTCGAGAGTAAATATTAGCGTCGCTAATGACAGCACGTTTAAACCTTACCATCATGCGGTTTGAGGCTTTGTCCAGAGTAAATCTGGGCATTGACCATTAAGCAGGGTTAAACCCAAGAAGGGCGATGATTTCCTCGTGTAATTTCTCTGAGTAAAGTATCAATAAAATAGCCGGTCTTGAAGAATTTGAGGGGGAAATGCCCTCCAATTCCATTTTCAGAATGGCTAAAATATTGATGGAGGCTTGTGAGCCCCAATATGTGAGGCTTAAGTTAGAAAATCAAATGTGAGGCACAGTGGACAATGCCTAAGGCTACCAGTACTTCACAAGAGGCACATTGGAAGGGTGAGCTCCCCATCCGGAAATTCTCCCAACTTTTGGACGTAATTCCTGTTTCAGGCTAACGTTGATTGGATCCTCCTCCAGCTAGAAAGGCCATAAGCCAGGAGGAATGTGGCCCACACAAATGGCTGCGGGTGGCAGGGGAGGGGGGCTGTACAAAGCCATCCTTGGCACATTTGGAAGTGCTCTGATATGCAATGAGCTGCGTTTCTGGGGGGCCTTCCTGTCCCACGGGGCCGGGGCCGGGCTGCCCTGTGTCAGACGGGCAGAGTGTACGGTGCCTTGCGTGGAACACGGGCTGCCCTTGGCTCCCGGGGCTGAGACAAGAGGCCTCATGGCAGGGCTGGGTGATCCGACCCTGGATGACCAGACCGCATTTCCAACGTCTCAAACTGCTTTTGCATGGGCTGCGTTTCCTAACCCCCAGTTTATTTCGCTCGGACCTTTTCCCCTTTTAATCTTTTCCATCCCTCTGTGTTTTACGAGCAATTAAATGCAAGAATGGGTTTGGTTTCCTTCTCCTTACATTTGGCAAAGTGTGCTTTTGCGGTCTGCGCAGCGTTTGATGTCGGAGAGCGGCCTCGGGCCCTGCGGGAGGAGCCCGAGGGCACACCAGGCGGAAGGTCCGTCAGGTATGAGAAAGAGACTTTGGTTTTGCTGCTCGTTCTTGTCCAGCACTTCTCAGCTCAGCAGCCAGGCTGGCCCCACCGGGCGCCTGTGCCTCGCACCTGTTGGCCCACGTGGGTCGTCCCAGCCCGTGTGGCGTGGGGCAGCAGCATGTCGCAGCAGCACGTGGCTGCGGGGCCCAGTCCCCCGGAGCCTTGGTCATCAGGATGGCAATGGGGTGGTTACCAGAGAGCAAAGCCTTCTGCTGTGTGTCCCGGGAAGGGGGAGGTAGTCAATTTCCAAGCGAATTAATGACACGGATTTGCCTTTGTGATCTGCTGTAATTAGAGAACTGTCTCTTGTCTTGGGAAAGAAAGGAGGCTGCAAGGATCACTCAGATTCGGACCCGCATTCTCTGACACCAGAGGGCCCGGCATCGCCCAGGCCGTATGGTCTGTCAGCAGCCAGCCGGTTCGCAGGCTGACGCACACACACGTTCCCATTCAGGAGAGACATGGCAGTTGACATCATCTGGAAACGTTCTAGAAACGTCCAGTCAGCGTTGATCCTGGGCTCACAGAGACTGTGAATGAAGCCCCCCTGTACCCCACCTCCGCGTGGTGTGTGTATTGGGCGAGCTCGAGAACCACGGTGGGCATAGAGCTCGTTTACTCAGGGAGCACAGGGACATAGACCTCATTTATTCGGGGGTCCTCTGCTTTTCGCTTTGCTGGTCTCGTCACTGGGGCAGCAGGATGAAAGTTCTAGAAGTTGCCATTTTCAGCACCCGTGGTTAATAGGTGAGGAGATGTGACCTAGACAGGCCCAGGTGTTTATCCTGAGACATAGCTCGTAGTGAAATGGGGGCAAGAATCCGTTCTCCTGGTTACTGTCCTGGGGTCCGGTCCACTGCGGGTGCTGGTGTTAGGGTCTAGGACTGTGGTCCACACACACACACACACACACACACACACACACTGTCTCTCTCTCACACAAACACACACTCACATGCACACTCACATATACATTAAAAATCTCTTTGGAATGAGGAAAGAGGAAATCTTGCAGAATCCTAGAATCATCAGTGGGTCTCTTTGAAGACATAAATTCCTCTTCCCCCAACTAACTGCTGCCTGTTCCCCATAGCTTTCTACAGAGTCACGTCTATGTGAGATTTTTAGAGATAAAACTGATAAACTGATAGTCAACCTTTTTAATGTTTAATTTATTTATTTTGAGAGAGAGAGAGAGAGAAAACATGAGTAGGGGAAGGGCAGAGAGAGAGAGAGAGAGAAAGAGAGAGAGAGAGCATGACTGGGGCAGGGGCAGAGAGAGAGGGAGACACAGAATCGGAAGCAGGCTCCAGGCTCTGAGCTGTCAGCACAGAGCCTGATGCGGGGCTTGAACAAATGAACCACAGATCATGACCTGAGCTGACTGATGCTTACCTGACTGAGCCCCCCAGGCGCCCCGAATTTATTGCCTTTTTAAGGCCTAATTTTATCCCATTGTGTGTGTGTGCCGCATTGCGCTTTTCCATTTACCTGTCAGTGGACGTTTGGGTTGTGTCTACCTTTTGGTTATTGTGAATAATTCTGCGACAGGCTTGGGTGTACAAATAGCTCGTAGAGTCCCCGCATTCAATGATTTGGGGGTAAATACCCCGAAGTGGGATTGCCTAAACATTGACACCGTTGTGTGACTTTCCATTCTGGATGTTTGGCCAGACGTGCTACGGGCTTCGTCATCACACCCGGGCTCTGGGCAGGGGCTGTCTGCGATGCCAGTCGTCAAAGGCACGCCATTCATATTTGTTGAACGGATGAATTCATTGTAAAGAGTGCTTGAATGGCACACCCACGAATGTATGTTTCTGGGAAGACGGCGTTGGGATCAAAGCTGAAGGCACTCGGAGCGTGTGCATTTCCGGAAATGGACACAGAATCCATCGCACCACGTACCACCTGCAGCCCTGAAAGCGAAGCTTCCTTCCAGCCTTACCGTCCACCCCGACGCCTGAATCGGCTTGCCGCCAATTTAGCCACCAGGCTTGTGATGGAAGAGGGAAGGGGAAAATGCAGTGTGAAATCTGTGAACGTAACTCATTCAGATCGTTTCTTTCCTCCACTGCCTCGTGTAAATCTATCACAGGTTAAAGGGGCTTTCCCAGCCAAAAACAATATTTCTCAGAATGCTTTTGCAAAAACAATGTAGTGAGTAAGAGCTTTGTCTTCAGATGAACAGGAGCGTGTCTGCTGAACCCCCACTGGCCAAATCAACCAGAGAGAAAGAGAGAGAGAGAGAGAAAGGAATAGTGGTGTCCCCAGCTGCTGAGTCGCCCTTCTCTCCTAGGTTTAGGTTGGCAACCACAAGGCATTGACAGAAAGCCTCTGCAGAGCTCCCGACCCCAGACAGATTGGGGGGGGGGGCACTTAGCGGGATTCTCCCCTTGCTCTCAGGAAAGTGCTTGGCCGAAGTCCTGAAGCATGGCTTGACCTGAGGTCAGAGGGCATGCTCTGAACCCCAGAGGCTCCTGCCCAGCGGCTCGCTCCCGCCACCGCCCTGTCCCTTAGCAGGAGCCCAGAGTGGGAGCTGACCGCCTCCAGGAGGCAGGCCCCCCACCCAGCATCTCAGGCTGGAACCTTCTGTTTTCAGGAAGGAGGCCTGGGGAAGCGGACCGCGGGCCAGCAGAGCCTGAGCTTGGACGTGCGTCCTGCCCTGTTGCGCTGAGCTCCTCTGCTCAGAACCTCAGGTTCTGGGGGGGGGGGCGGTGCAGAGAGTGTAAATTGTGCAGAGACCGTGGGGTCTCGAGGCTCCGGGCAGTGGGTCATGCTGGACGCCGGCCATCCCTGCGTGGCCACACAGCGGTGCCCTGCATGGTAATCTATGCGGCGCCTGCTCCCGGGGGAGTCAAGGTCATTGTTCAGTAGAATGACGGCCATTGTGTTGCAGCAGCTGGGCCTCTGCCCGCACATGTGCATTCCCCACCGTGGCCCAGGTGCACCGGGTGGGTGGCTCAGCGGAGGTGGGGGGGGTCACTCATATCTTCTCTTCAAACCCCCGGGTAGGTGCACGTGGGCTCTGGCTGGGGGCTTGCCCCCTGTTCCTTACACTTGCACACACCACTGTCTCTGTGTCTCTGTCTCACACACACTCTTACCTCCTGAGTTGTGGCTTCTTTCCCAACTACCTGCCACGTGATCGATTAGGGGGCTGGAACTCTCAGTCACACCCTGACCTCCAGGAGGGAGAGGAGAGGGCCCGGAGGTGGGATCAGTCACCAAAGGCAGTGGTTTAATCAGTCATGCCTGCGGAGAGAAGCCTCCATAACCCTCCCCAAAGGGTGCGGGGCGCTTCCCGGGGGGTGAGCATTTGGAGGATTGGAGAGAGTGGTGCGCCCAGAGAGGGCGGGGAAGTTCCGCGCCCTTCCCAATCGGCGGCCCCATGTGTCTCTTCATCACCCTGTTCCTGACTTGTGTGCTTTTAAAACAAACCAGCGGTCTGGTAGCTGCAATGTTTCCTTGACTTCTGTGAGCCCCACAAGAAAATTAATCCAAACCCAAGGCAGAGGGTCATTGCAACCTCCGACCTAGAGCCCAAGAGTTCAAGTGTCTGAAGTGGGTAGAGACGGGCCTGTGGGACTGACTCCTGACCTGGGGAACCTGACACAGTGAGGGAGGTCAGAACGGAGCTGCTTGGTGGTGCGGGAGACCCCCGTCCACCCCTTTTCCTCCAGGAATCAGAACTGGGTGCAGAACCCTTTTAGATACTCAGATGGACACAAGTGGCCGCCCTGTTTTTGTCGGAGACAGATGAAGACAGACATGAGCAGAGTGGCTAATATCTACTGATCACCTAATGCAATGTTTTCCTTTTCTTTCTTTCTTTTGGTCTACAACTCTGAGTAAGACATAATCGGTTACACGTTGCAAATCACTTCACGTGTATGATAAATACAAATGAAACAACATGCCACGTATGATAAAATAAAATGGAACAGAGATACTATGGAGAAAATGGACGGGAACTCCCCAATCAGACATTTAGAATCAATAACCACCCGAATCATTTAGAATCCCGGCTTACAGAATTGATTTTCTTTCCTTCTAATGGGTGGCAACCCACATTTCCAAACCACTGGCGATCACGCACCAGATGCTAGATGCTGGGCACGGCTCATTTAACACCCACAAAACGTATTTGAGGAAGATATTAATAGCTCCATTTTGCCGACAGAGAAACGAAAGCCCAGTCGGCGTAAGTGACTTGGAGAAATCCTTTCTTGTTTCCCTCCTTCAGCTCTGACGGCAGGAGCGGGCACCTGTCCTGCTGGGGTGGTGGGGGCTTCCTGGAGCTGGGTCTGCGCAGGATCTCAGGGGGCCGTAGCCACTCCCCCAAAGTTCTGGACCCTGGAATGCCACTCGGTCCTTGGGCCGCAACCCCCTCCATGTCACTGCCGCGCGCGAGGCTGGTGGTAGCACCACTAATCCAAACAGGAGCAGACGGTCTGCAAGCGCCTCTCCCTTAGCTGCTCTGCTTTGCATTTTGCTCTGGTTTGCTTCTTTTTTTTTTTAAATTTTTTTAACGTTTATTTTTGAGAAAGAGGGACACAGAATGTGAGCGGGGGAGGGTCAGGGAGAGAGGGAGACACAGAATCGGAAGCAGGCTCCAGGCTCTGAGCTGTCAGCACAGAGCCCGACGCAAGGCTCGAACCCATGAACTGTGAGATCATGACCTGAGCTGAGGTCGGACGCTTAACCGACTGAGCCACCCAGGCGCCTCTGTGGTTTGCTTCGTAACTGGCATGGAGCACAGCACGGCAGGGTCAGTCCTGGTGTTTCAAGTGGAGTAAGTGCGCCCAAATTCAAGGTCGGGCTGACATCAGCCCTTCATTTCTCTATGAAATTTGCTCTTCTGGGGGTCTGGCCGTCCAGGCGCTGGTCCCATGCACTGCATCTTGGTCCCGACAAGCGTGTGAAAGGAACCCGTACAGAACCTGTCTCATCCTCAAGCTTCGGCTTTTCAATCTGGAACCACGATTAAGGGGAGAAGCCGAAATTGTGTCAGGGTGCCGTGTTCGCTGTTCTGTTCCCTCCCAAACCGTTTGGATCACATTTGGGTCCAATAGTGTGCTGGGGTGGGAAGGACGAAATAACCCAATCCTGGTCCTTAAGTAGGTGGTGAGCCAGTTCAGTGGTTTGCAAACTGTAGCCAGCCCGGGAGCCCGCTGCGGGGTTTGCTAGCACGGAGACTGTGAGTGTCCCCCAGCAGTGCGGGGTGGGCCAAACTTCTCCTTCCTTACAAGCTTCCGGGAGCCACCGCTGCTGCCGGTCCCGGTACCCCACCTGGAGGACCCCAGAACCATGTGCAGCTTTCCGCGCATGAGACATCTCCAGACTGAACTGGAGCCTTGCTGGGGCCCTCTGAGCTCCCGGGGCTGGAACGGTCCTTCTGGTGTGGGTCCGCCTGCACTGAAATGGGTTTGAAGCCGCTGTCCAATACCTCTGTCCTTTTCCAAAGGCTTGCTCCCTCCCCGAAGCTAGATGCCCGTGATTGGCAGGTCCCCGGAGCTCGCCCCCAGCCTGCCCATGCGATCCCATCTGTTAGAGCATATGCTCTGAAAACCAGAGGCCTCCCTCCAGGACCTCATTATTTACCAATCGCTAAGCCAGCAGCCACCAGCATCTTCTCTTGGCTGCCACTCTGTTTCTGTGGGCAATGTGAGTCTGACAGGTGCCACCGAGCACCCGCCGACCTCCTTCTCCTCCCCGGCTCCACCCTGCTACCTGTGAGCCCTCACAGAGATTTCTGCGCAGAAAGCTCCCCTGGTCCTAATAAACGCTTGGCAAAATTTGCACTACACCCTTGTCTGTCTTTGTGGGACTTTGCAGCCCACGCAAAGTCAGCTTTCTCTTCTAGCATTGAACACGGCACAGACACATCTTCCAATCAGTCAAATCTGCAAGTGCCTTTGGAGCACATGTGGATGCCTTGGGGTACAGCCTAAGAACCCCAAGAATCCATGCTCTTCCTGATTGAAAGCACCCCCTGGGCGCATCCGGGCACAAAGCCATGTGTGCTTGGAGACTGTCGTGTCTGGGGCGCACCCCGGCTGCCTGTTTCCGCCTTCGCTTTGATTGCTTGGCTGAAGTTGGGTCGCACAATCGCTGTGAATGTTAATTATCTGAACAGGCAGAAAAAAATATTAAACACCAGGAAAGGACACAGACACAGACACACACACACAGAAGACATCTCAGAGCGATTGAAAACCCCAGTTCGTATATCAGCTCTTACTCTGAAATCTCACGATCCGAAGACTGACCATACTTTCCTCTGACTGAGTGGAGACCATAGATCAGGCTTTGCTCAGTCGTCTTGTGGTTGAAGATGTCCGGCCGTGGGGGGCCCTGGGAGCAACGCATGGCCAGGTGGCTTCTCCCGGTGCTGGTCCCCAAGCACGGAGCTGTTGCAGACCCACCTCTCTGCTCATCTGCTCATGAACAGGGTGGAGACATTGCCGCAGACAGGGGTCTGTCTTTAAGAGAACCCTTGTGCGGAGCCAGACATGTTGCGGCACACTTGGCGGCCTCCGGGGGCCGCGAGGAGTCAGGGGCGGCCTCTTTGAGAGGACACACTTCTCTAACACTGAGAACAGGTCTGGTGTCTCCTAGAATTCTCCGGGGGCTGTCAGGCGTCCAGAGTGGAGGATCTCGCCTGAGGTCTGAGTCTCCGACAAAGAAAACTGGCCAGCACAGACTGTGACACAATAATTAGCGACCCAGGTCACGTCCTGTGGGGCATTTCAGAGCCACGGTGGCTCCCCTTCGGAGCCCTTGCTCTGGGTCCAGCGGGGACTGGAGCAAGCCGCGTCCCCGGGGGCCAAGGAGCTGGCACCCTTCACTGGGGAAGGCACATGGGCTCCCGAGGGAAAAGGGCCACCTGCGGGTGTGGTGGCCTCGACCCAGAATGTGGGTGAGCAGGCGCAGTGCCCATCTCCCGGGCTCTGGGACAAGAAAGGGCGCCAGCCAGCTGTGGAGTCCTGCCCGGGAGCCGGTGCCCACGCCCAGCTCTGTCTCAAGTGGGCTCTCAGCACACCGATGGTGGGAAACAGGTGTGCAGCACACGCACACCCACCACACACCCACGCATGCATACATACACACTCAGATGCACACACCACCACGCACACCGCACACCCTACATCCCCACGCACTATGCACACAGTCATATACACACACTACATGCACATTCACACATACTCAGACACACACCACCCACACACACAGGGACAGGTAACACACACACTTAAGGAGAAGCACTTCACCTGTGAGCTCCTGCTGCCACCTAGAGGTTGAGCCGTGCCAGAAGGCGATAAAGAATGAAGCCACCTTGAGATCTTGTACATGATCCCTGTGTCCAAGGGCGACAGTTTATTTTTCAAAATCAAGGGCCAGAGCAGTTCCAATTAGGACAAGGAGATACGTGTTATTTAGATAAGGAATCAACAACCTCGATTTAGTAGCATGTTCCCTACGCTTTTGAGCTTTGAAAATCACCGGGTATGTACGCGTGTGCAAGGGCGTGTGTGCACATGCGTGCACGTGACAGTCCTGGTGTGGTGTGTACGCACATGCATGTGTGTGTGGTTCCTGGGAAGGTGTTCTTGTGGTGAGGAGCCCGGCCGGAGGAAGGCTCCAGAGTCATTCCGGGGGTCTGGGAGCAGGGCGACCACTTGAGTTGTGAATTGAGAACGAGGTAGCGCCTGCTGATCGCCCGTGGTGTCACCTGGCTCAGGCTTCCAGATGACTCAGTTTGGAGACCCTCACCAATTAGTGAAAGTAAAGTTCTGTCCGAAAGCCTGAACACGGTTCTTTTGCGTGCTTTCCGTGTGACTCTATTGTCCACCCGGGGTCAGCAGAACCAGAGAGAACCTACTTTTGGCGTTGCAGGCCATACGGTCTCTGCCATGACTCAGCTCTGCCCGCGCAGCCTGGAAAAAGCCACGAAGGATCCACAGTGGAGGAACATACATGCACACTGTGTTCCAACAAAATTTAAGGGCACTGCAATTGAATTTCCTATATTTTTCATGTCATGAAATAGTCTTGTTCTGATATTTTACATTCATTTAAAAATCTGAAAATCCTTGGAGTGGGCCCAGGTGGGCTCAGTCGGTTAAGCGTGCCACTTTGGCTGAGGTCCTGATCTCACGGTCCATGGGTTCGAGCTCCGCGTCAGGCTCTGTGCTGACAGCTCAGAGCCTGGAGCCTGCTTCGGATTCTGTGTCTCCTTCTCTCTCTGCCCCTCCTCCACTTGCACTCTGTCTGTCTCTCTCTCTCTCTCTCTCTCTCTCTCAAATAAATAAACATTAAAAGAATCCAAAAATCCTTCTTCATTCACAGGTCATGCACAAATGGGCTACGGTGGATTTGGCCACCGGGGGTAGGCGGGCTTCAGTCTGCCGACCCTGGGCTCTGTCCCGGGCTCTGGCATGAAGCTCTGTATCTACTACAAAGTTATACTGGGTTTTAAGCACTGTGGGATATCCGCGCCCTGTAATATCATCAACAAGGTTGTTGGTATCTTATCTTGTCCTCGATTGCAAATCGGATAGGCAACCATTTCTTCCTCCATCCAGCAAGGGGAAGAGTGGAACAGAGCTCTAGCTGAAGGCTTGGTGATCACCTCACCCGAAGCCTGAAGCCGCAGGCCCTCTGCATGGCCACATCGCATAATCTCGGGATCAGAGAAGGGATCAGAGCGACAAGCTGGGATGGCAATTTGTGGTCCTCTCTTTTCTCGGATGGTGGCTTGAAGACTTGCAGAACAAGAGTGTTGTAGAGGTAGATCTGTGCTATTACACGTCTCCTAAGTGAACTCTGCAGGAGACGCGGAGTAACGCCGACAGGTGCATACCTGGGGCGAGGGCGTGAGGCCGCAAACATGCCTCAGTGTGGGGTTGTGGAGAACCATGTTCATTGACACTTTCTCTGAGCGCCATTAGACCTTTCCGTTTTGAGGATTCCTGTCAGCGTTTAATGATGATAGTTAATTACACCTTTCAGACAACCAACTCAAAAATGTGGGAAAAAGCGGATGGTGTCAAAAACATCATTTTCTTTATTTTTGAGCAGCTCTTTTGTTTGTTCATCCATTTGTTTTATCAAAGACACACTTGTTGTCTTTTTGCTCATAACACTTGGCTTGGTCAGTTTGTGTGTCCTCATCAACCGTGCTGTAACTCAGTGCGAGCTCGTGGAATAAGGGAGAATGGTTCCATTTCCAGGTGGACCAAGAGAAGTTTGAGGAGCTACTGAGTAGCTGGGGAGCCCGGGGATGCTTTTACGCCAGAGGACCTCTGTGTTCCTAATTTTCTGAATGTGATGCCGAATGCTTTCAAAAAGAAGCTGAACTGAAACTCTGCCCCTTAGATGACATCATTGTAACGGTGAGATACAGCCATCTTCGTGTAACTTTGCCTCTACTAGTGCTAATTACATCAAGCGGGAAGTTATCCTTTCTCTCCAGATTGGAAGGAACCTTAGTGATTCTTCCACAATCCAGCCCTGAAGACACATCTCCATTTAAAAGCTCTGTATCTGTTCCCAAGTGTCAAACAAATCTTTGCTGTCCTCCTGTTTGTAGACTGACTGTACCCCCCATTTGTACACTGAAGTCCTAAACCCCCAGCTTGACTGCATTTGGACACAAGGGCTTTAAGGAGCTAATTTAGACTTTAACGAGGTCCTAAGCATGGGGTCCTAGATCTGATAAGACCAGTCTCCTTATAAGAAGACACATCGGAGATATCTCTCTCTCCAAAGACACTTGAGGCCACATGAGGACACAGTGGGAAGGCGGACCTCTGAAACCCAAGGAGAGGGGCTATCCCAGAAGCCAGCCCCACCCACACTCTGATCTCAGACTTTGTGCCCCCAGAACTCAGAGAAAGTAACTTCCTGCTGTGTGAACCCCTCTCTCTCTCCTCCCGGTCAGTGGTATTGAGTTGTGGCTGCACAGGTGTCCCTCCAGACTGTGGTCTCCAACGTGTCTGAGTTCGGCTCCGAAAAAAATCACTTCCTTCAAGAGCTCACTCCTGATCTAAGCCCTTGCACATGGCCTCTGTCCCCAGAAGTGGCTGCTTTGTCCCTCTCCTGGCCCCGTGCTGCCCTCCACAGGGCAGTGGGACCACGCTACCCTGCACATCAGAATGACTTGTGAAGTTCTGTCAAAGAGACAAATGCCTGGGTGGGGTGGGGGGGGTCCATGTATCGTTCTGGCTGCGACCCTGGTTTCCGGATGCTACCAAGTGTCCCAGGGATTGTAGAGGACTTTCAGGGGACGCACCATGCAGTGCCTGGGGCATTGGAGGAACACCTGAATCATGGGGAGACTTGCAAAAAGGCCAGGCTTAGGCCCCACCTGCAGAAATCCTGATTCTGGAAATCCGTTGCTGAGTTCCTCTAGGGGAATTTCACTTCCGAATTGTACTTTTCAGCTCCAGATGGCCATGTGGCTCTTTTTACTCGATTTCTCTTTATTCATGCTCTCTGCTAGATGAGACAACACTCTCACACTTTGCCTTAGTTCTTGAAGCACAGTTTCCTTTAGTTTTTCTACACATTTAAAATAGATGATTGGAAGTTTCTGGCTAGTCGGGTCTGTATCGGGGCTTCCTCACGGACCATTTCTATCAACAACTTTGTTTTCTCCTGTACGGGAGCCGTATTTCCTTGTTTCCTTTTCTGTCTTATGGTTTTGTTGTTGTGATTGAAAACGGAACATTCTAGAAAATAATAGGCGGCAACTCTGAAATCAGATGCTTCCCTTTCTCCAGGGTTTGCTTTGTTCTTGTCTGTTTGGCTACTTTTCTGAATGAATTATGTTCACTCTATTTGGTCACGGATGTCTCCGCTCAATTCATTCAGTGAGTGACAAACGTTTGGACAGAGAATTCCCTTCCTGGAAGCAGTAAGTCTCCCAATCTTTGCCGAGGGGCTCTGTGTGCAAGTCGGGGAATGCTTTTAGCACTCAGCCAGGCAGTTAGCAACTCTGCCTCAACCTTCACTTCCTACTGGCTTCGAGCCCCAAGGTCATCCGAAGGTGAAGGACTTTCCTGAGCCGGCACACAACCATGTGTATGTGTCTGACCTTCTAGATTCTCAGAAACACCTTAGAGCTTTTTAAAGCATCCTGTGGATGTCTCATTCTTCAGGTTTTATTTCATTCAGTTTTTATTTTAGTCTATTGATTGTCCAACTTTTCCCCACTGCCTTAGGAAGCTGCAATGCTCAACAGTCGCCTCTGATTGTTTTGGACAAACATCCCCGAAGAAAAGGCTACTCATACGGAACAGGCTTTAAATCAAGTAAAAACAAGGCTAGGCTTGGGGCTGGCGCCTCCCAGGGAGCCCGGGACGGACCTCAGTTCTGCCCCTTCTGGGCTGAACTGTCGGAACTGTGCTGATGGTGTTCGAGGGCACTGTGGAGCAGAGGAGGAAAGGGATGAGATAAAGAAGTTAAAAGGCTACCAAGTTTGTTGTTCTCCCCAGGATTGGCCCATTTTTCTTGAAACGGCCCCCTAGATTGTTGTCAACCTTGAACTGATTTCCAGAGTTCTGACAAAGTTAATTCTGACCATTTTTTGCCAGCAGTCTCATTGCTTTTACGAAAGAGAGGCGTTTGAGAGGTCCTTACCTGTTCCTTGAGGTCACTAGGAAAAGTTCATTTTAACACTGCATTTTATTTCACCCAATATATCCAAAATATTTTATTTGGACATATAATCAAGGCAAAATTTTTAATGATCTATTTTACATTTTTATACGATGTCTTCAAAATCCAGGGTATATTTTTTACTAATAGAGCGTTTCGATTCGGACGAGGTACATTCCAAATGGTCCTTAGCTACATGTGGCTTATGATGCCACATTGAACAAAACAGATTTATATCACAGTCCTGTGTTATTCAGTATGTTCCCCTAGGCTTGATCAATATATATATATTTAATTTTTTTAAGTTTACATCCAAGTTCGTTAGCATATAGTGCAATAATGATTTCAGGAGTAGGTTCCAGTGATTCATCCCCTATGTATAACACCCAGTGCTCATCCCAACGAGTGTCTTCCTTAATACCCCTCCCCCATTTAGCCCATCCCCCCACCCTCAATCCCTCCAGCAGCCCACAGTTTGTTCTCTATATTTAAGAGTCTCTCATGTTTTGTCCCCTTCCCTGTTTGTATATTATTTTTTATTTTGAACAACATTAAAGGGACAATGTAGAGAATGATCAGTTAACTAGGTTGTAGGTGGCCACATTATCTAAGTGCTCAATGGCAGAAATCCTTGGAGGGCAGCCTGTGTGTGCGTTGTGAAGCAGGTGTGTTTTTAGCTCTTCAACCTGGAAATGGAGAGAGAGTGCAGAACACAAACAAACAAACACAAACCACCACAACAATAGGGAAGTTACTCCCAGTAAAATGTTAGGACGAGCTAGTGCAGAAACTGGTCCGCTGATGCCGGCTTGGTCATGTGAGCGGAGATGTTAGCATTTGTGATGCAGAAGAAGCCTGAAGATCGTTTGCACACCTGGGCTCCAGTGCCTCGGACAACCTGCTGGAGCAGGAACTGGATGTCGGACACATGGTACAGGGCTACCCCCCGCGACTCCCCCTACTGTAAGCCCAACCTATGTTAGTTTACCCCAGTGAGTGCACACATGCATAAGATATCAACACACATTATACTGGATGCTACTGAAATATTGTGGGTGGTTGTTATACAGCATGACTGTGGCAATAGCTAGCTGATACAAGTGCCAACTGAAGATCATCAAAATAAAGTTATGCTCTGAAATGATACCGTAAGTCAATGAGCAAACGGGCAAGTCAGCTTTTGCTGTGGCAACAAACAATTCCCTTAAACAGTCAACGTTTCATTATTTCCCACAGGGTTTGCAGGTGGGGCATTGGTTTTCTGCTGCAGCCGCGGGTCAGCAGAGACCTGATTCTCATGCCCTTCCAGGCTGAAGGAAGAGTCATTTAACGGGGATCCACAGTTCCCACGCAGACAGGAGGCGCATATAGAGTGAGCCAAAACTAGCTAGTGTGTTCAGGGCTTTGCTCAGGCAAATCGGCATCCACTCACACTGCGAAAAGCTAACGCCAGCCCCTCAGCCCTCGCTGGTAAGACAGGCACGCACGTCATCCTGGGCAGGTGGGGGCGGGGCAAGGGGAAGCCACATTTCCTGAGCAACCGTGCAACACGATCTCCCACCTGAAGTCATCAGCTGTTAATCCGATAATGTTTCATGAACAGCTTGATTACTGTAAACCATACGTGACCCGAAATACGATTTCAGAACAGCAACAGATATTCACATCGAACCAACACTGTTTTCTAGGAGCTTCACTGCGGCCCATCTATTCCCAGAAATTCTCTGGCGGGCGATGAGCAGACGCAGAGCTGGGGACAAACAGGATGAGTCAGCATGCCTTCCCATATCTTAGTTCATCTGGAGCAGCACATGTGCCTTCTGATTTATAACAGGAACGCGTGGTCAGGGCCAACCGCCATCTCCTCAGCCCCCAAGACGCGGGGTTCCTGGAAGGATGATATCAGCTGTGCGGGGGCTTCCCGGGCTAGAGCAGCTGCTGGCCCGCAGGGGTGGGAGTCGGGGGTCAGCCCCGCAGCCCACCTGCCGGGGACCCAGCGAAGGGCGTGGGAAGGGAGCTGCACCGGGTAGGCTAGGGACAGCATGCAGACGTCCCCCAGACGTGTTGCAGGGGTCATCCCGCCCGGCTCCTTCCTGCGCAGCCGCCCTGAGCTTGGCTTTACCCTTTTCCCAGCAGCAGCAGCTGCAAACGATTTCCCCTGCTCTTGGTTAGTTAGCATTTTACTCAGGATGCAGTGATACCGAGAGCCCCTGAGAATACAGGGCACAGCCCGACAGCGCTGTCCTGAATCAGAATGCGCAGCCTGCCTTCCGGTCACACGAGCATGCTCTCGGGAACAAAAAGAAATAAGTAATTTGAGAACGGACTCCAGGTTCCTTCTTCCACCTCCAGCCTGGCCACAGTAGCACCTCTGTTTTCATTATCTACATACTGTGTCCGTGCATTTCTTTGTCATTCTCGAGATGGCTGAACATGTGCACCTTGGTCCAGAAACTACTGCCATGCCCAGTGGTACCTCGACTCCCTCCCATCACTGTTTTTAGACAGAGACCTTTGAAAAAAATGTCTGAAATGATATGTGTTTGCATTGTTTTAATAACTAATTTATTTATTTATTTTTAAAGGTTTTAATGTTTATTTATTTTTGAGAGAGAGACAGACAGAGCTGGGGAAGGGCAGAGAGAGAGGGAGACACAGAATCCGAAGGAGGCTCCAGGCTCCGAGCTGCCAGCACAGAGCCCAACGCGGGGCTCGAACTCGTGAACCTTGAGGTCACGAACTGAGGTCATGAATCGGACGCTTAACCGACTGAGCCGCCCAGGTGCCCCACTAACTAATTCAACTGTGGGTGGGTTACTTAGAATAAAGTGAAGGGTCCCTCATTTAGTGACATTCCTACGTTGCTTCTTTGTGACAGAGCCTTTCCTCGGAGGCGCACTTGGCGAAGTGGGTGTCTTGACTGGGAAAGCTGCTGTGAGCCCTGTCGCAGGGCGCGTGGACTGATGCCTTGAATGAAACAGGAAATAGAGCGGACTCGGCTTCGACATTCACCTGTGGTTTTCACGTTATTATGGTAAAAGCACGTCCCAGGAGGTCTACTCTCGTAACAGACTTCCAAGGGCGGAGCGCAGCCTTGTTGGCCACAGACAGCTCCCCAGCCTCGTCCATCCTGCACAACTGAAACTTTATCCCCTGAACAGTCACCCCCCTCCCCTCCTCCAGCGCTGCCCCCGCCCCTGCGCTCTGTTTCCCGCACTGGACGAGTCCGGGGCCCTCACGTCAGTGGACCATGCAGTGTTTGTCCTTCTGTGTCTCCTTGTTTTGCTTAGCACGGCATCCTCCGGGCTTTCCCCTGCTGTTCCGTGGGTTAAGATTTCTTTCCTTAAGGCCAAATAATATTTCACTGCAAGTATCTCTCTCTCTCTCTCTTTCTCTCTCTCTCTCAATCCAAAGCCAAGATGCAGAAATGATCTAAATGTGCATCCACAGGTAAACAGATTACAAATTATTTTCATTAATTCAGGACTTTTCCTGGGAACCCCGGATGGCGCTATTGCTTTTAGTAAGAATGAAACCCAAGAATCCCAGGGGCGCCTGGGTGGTTCAGTCGGTTAAGCGGCTGACTTCGGCTCAGGTCATGATCTCATGGTTTGTGAGTTTGAGCCCCCGCATTGGGCTCTGTGCTGACAGCTCAGAGCCTGGAACCTGCTTCAGATTCTGTGTCTCCCCCTCTCTTTGCCCCTCCCCTGCTCGTGCTCTGTCTGTCTCTCTCTCTCTCTCTCTCTCAAAAATAAATAAACATTAAAAAAAAAAACCCAACAATAAGAATCCCAAATTCCAAGTAACTGCGGTCCTAGATGCCAGGGGCCCTCTCAGCTTGCTTCTGCTCCGTGAGGACCTCTGCAGCCCTGACCCGGTCTTGGCTGTTCAGGGCATGACTCACCAATGAACACACCTGCTCCTTCTGGACTTGAGTCAGGAAACATTGGACACCCCCGTGGGGATCTGTGTTTATAGGAAACGAAAGCCGTCAGAACAGAGCAGTTGTTTAGCAACATAACATGGGTCTCCTAGAAAACAAATTTAGAAGCAGTGCTCTCCAGGTCTCTCTCTCTCTCTCCTGCAATCTTGTTCCCAGTCAACACGACAAACATTTCTGACCACATGACACTCAGTGGCATTTTTTCTAGTAGGCACATGAGCAGGTTCGTGTCGCCGAGAAGCCATCTCAGGGAATGGCGTCCAACTGTGACCTTGTCTGTCAGGATGCCCCTGGCCTTCTGCTTTTCCTAATTCAGCTTCCATGATGTTGTCCATACCCAAGACTGTGGGATATTTCCAGATGTAATCTCCAGCCCAAATCTGGGTATTTAGGAGTATTTTATAATCCTAGTGATGGGGTTCTTGAACAAACAGCTAAGAAAGAATTCTTGAGACATCTTTGGTGCAAAAAGGTGATTTTATTAAAGCACAGGGACAGGACCCATGGGCAGAAAGAGCTGCACTGGGGTCCTGAGGAGTGACTGATTATAGACTTTTAGGTTTATGGGAGTTAGGGATAGCATAAGTATCTAAGAAATTTGGAAGGAAGACTTTCAGGGCCTTGAGGGGCTAGCTGCTATTAAGATAAGGTGACTTTTAGTCTTCAATAAAACAAAAACATCAAGGAAGTGAGGCAGCCATGAGTTGCTTGAGGAAGGTCACACTGCATGTTTCAGGTGTCTATTAGTGGGCTGTGGGCTCTGAGGAGATTTCATTTATGTTATATTTCTCTTGCCTTTGCTCCTTCATCACTAGTAGCTGACTAGCCATAGCCATTCAGTGTGGCTAAATCCTAAATCCAAAACCCAACTCGTCTTCCAGTTCCTTGAACCCACTCCTTGCTCTGTGGCTCCGTGCCTTTCAACACGGTCCTCTTCAACTGGAGTTTCCTCATTGCCCCCCTCTCGCTCCTTCTGCACCCACACCCCTGTGCTTGGAACCTGCTGCCCACCTCCACTTTGGGGCAGAAGCCTCTGGGTCCCACCTGAATCTTCGGGATGCTGTGTGTTTCGGCCTGCAGGGGTTCTCCAGAGCCCAGCCACTGGCTCCCTGGCCTCCCAGGGGGACCCCAGGGCTCTGCGAACACCAGGCTCCATCTGTCCCCTTCTGAGGGTGAGCGTGCGCCCTTGCTCCCACCCAGCCTCCCTGCAGGATTCACTCCAGTTGCTCCGTGGCCAGTGGCCTCCCAATTTGCCTCTTCCCCAGCTGCCTTCATTCCCTTCTCTTCAACATGTCCAGCTCCTGAACTCTGTTCTCTGCACCAACTTCCCTTCCATCCTCATGAAATGTGAGGGGCTCCATGTGCTGCCTCTAAATGCTCACATTTTTAGGACTCAACCCTGAGTTTCTCACTTGTTCACTTGCACCCTTTTGGCATCGTCCATTCACCTCCACTCAATGCATTCTGACTTCTGACTTCAGATTAACCCTCCACTCCCTTCCTAGACTGGAGGCTCCATGAGGGCCAGCCCTTTGATTCTATTCCTTTGCACCCCACAGAACGTGGCACGTGATAAGTGACATAGAACTCCTGGATAAATGACCAAATCCCTAACACCCAATACCCACTGAAGCAGGGATTCACATCTCTCTTAAGATCTGCAAATATTCGTCCTATCCTCTCTTTACCTTACCCTGGTTATTTTCATTGGAATAAGACAGAAATTTGGACCGCAAGAGGCGGCAACCACCAAAGTTACATGTATTTTTAATATTGTCCCTTTATTTTCTACGGGTGCATCACTCAATGATATGTAGATGTTATGGCCCTCAGAGGCAGCTGCGAGCAGACTGTGAACAGTCTCAGACTCCAGCTGGGCTCAGGACCCCCAGGGACAGCTTTATAGAAATCCAGAAAGTAAGCAAGCATAATTTCAGGTGAAATCGGGGTTTCTGGCAAAGGATTTGATAACATTCCGTGGTCTTGCACCTGCTGCCCGTGTGGGACCCAGACATTTGAAGTCCCTTGACCATTACCAGCTGCTCAATCCCAAGGGTTGACGAGAAGGACAGACCGCTTTCCATTTCTGTAAAGGAAATGTCCGTGAGAGCCTTCCAGGACTGACAGGCTCTGGGGTTTAGGGAAGAGTGTTCTGAAGATATTCTCATCACGTTCTTTTCCCACCAATTCCCAGATCCTTATAAACAATGAAAATTAAAGGTCTCTGTAAATGTCCTGCTCTTCTACAATTAAGAATACAACTCAGTGGGGCATCTGGGTGACTCAGCTGCTTAAACATTCTCAAGTGGAAGGTAGTGATTTGTGTACAATGGGCATGTACTTAGTGTATACAACTGTACACTTAAAATCTTTTAGGGGCTTCTGGGTGGCCCAGTCGGTTAAGTGTCCGACTTCGGCTCAGGTCATGATCTGGGGTTCATGGGTTCGAGCCCCGCATGGGGCTCTGTGCTGACAGCTCAGAGCCTGGAGCCTGCTTTGGATGCTGTCTCCCTTTCTCTGCCCCATCCCTATTCATGCGCTCTCTCCCTCTCTCTCTCTCTCTCAAAATAAATAAACATTAAAATGAATAAAAAAATACAACTCAGTGTCCTTAACTTGTTCTTTGTGTCTGGATGGACCATGGATTTAGGAGGACAGAAGACCAGAAGCACGTGATAGAGTGCCCATGCTCCCAAACTCTGGGCTGGGGGCCACGTGGGCTGGCATGTGGGGACAGGGCTCCGAGGGGGTGCGGGCCGCCAGCTGCGGACGCAGAAGCCACAGTCTGGTCCGAGGGTCCTTCCTTTGGGGGTAGGTGCGGGGGTCCCAGCTACGCCTGGGAAGAGCCTGGTGGGAACGGAGATTGCTCACCCAGAGCCACGCAGGGCGGCCCAAGCGCACAGAGGTGCTTCCTGACAACTCAGGCTGATGTGCCTTTGTTCTAGAACGGAGCCGTTTAGTTGCCAATATTTTAATCCATTCATTTATAAAGCTTACACACATTGCCTGTATTTTTGGCCTTGTGTTGTAACATCTTTCAAGACGCCTGTGTCTTGGATATTCTGAGAAGCTGATTCCGGTAAAAGTATCTTCAGCTCCACAAGCAGTGCCGATTTCTTTATCTTTTGTGTCTCTGCAGGCAGTGTAGGCTCTCGGCACACTTATCTGGGATCTGTAAAAATATTCAGATTAAGGTTTTTAAAAATAAGTTTCAGGTAATATTATTCCCTTCGAGATGCTTTATTAAAAAAATTAAAGGAAAGGGCTCCATCCTTCAGTGAATTTGGAGATTCACAACATTCCTGCTAAGGTTACCTATTTTACTCCATGGACTGGTGTTTCTCAAACCTGCCTGACCAGGGCTCCCTTTTCTTATGTACCATCTGTGGGCATCACTGACAACGGGGGAAGGTTACTTCTTAATTACGACCACAGAAATCACTTTTAGGGTCTTCCCAGGATTTGGAATAATTTCCAAAGGCAAAAGAAGGTTACTTTCAGGATTTCTATTCTTTATAAAGGTGAGACAGATTTTCAGTATGTATTTAGTATTCTCCTAGCTGTTGTAGAGTATTCAGGGTCCTGGGTCTTAGAACCTGCACAAATAACGTAGGTGACAAGCGCTTGAGGGTGTGCGTGAGCGGCCAGTTGGAAGGCTTCATGCCAAGTCATGCAGCTGGAAACAAGAGAACTCGATGATGGGAATGTCTGTTTCTACCCCAAGTTTGGACGTGCCAAATGGGAGACCGAGAGACGAACGCTCTCTGGCTGTAGTGGGTTTCGTGCTACTGAGCCACCTTGCACTAACAGGTCTGGCATCCTGACTACAGCAGAGAGAGAGAGACAGGAGTTTTCTTTTCTAAACTTGCTTCTGCAGATGACCATAATCTTGTGTTACTTCAAGTATTACGCGCCAGGGCGGTGTAATATTCTCAAAGGCAGATCAGAGGCACATGGCAAACGACTAACCAATAAGAGAGAACTCAAAGAAAATGTGCTGGACCTCACCTGCTGCCGTGGACCCTTTTCTCTCTGGGTATCAGGAGGCTCCCGCGCCGTCTGGTGCCCTGGCAGGTGTGGCCGAGGGGAGGGACTGTGCAGAGCTCTGATGGCTGGAGCCGAGTTCCTAGCTGCTTTGTCCCTGTGGCCTGGCCGTGTCCCACTCTTGAAGGCCACCAGCAGATCAGGCAGGCTGCTTCTAACAGCCGCCCTCACTGGGGTATCCCAGGTGATAACCTCTCCCCGCTGCTGCCTTGAGGCTGGAGCTTCAACCCCCGGGCAGCACTCTTCTATGCTGTTGAAAGCACTTCAGGAAACTGTCTTTAATTACTGTTTGAGGATGTCAGCCTTTCCTGCCGAGACTCTGATAGACACAAATAGTAAACCCCCTTTTCTCTGACACTCTATCCATTGTTTTCTTTGTCACCTGGTGCAGACAGAGACTTGATTGGTTTCCAGTACCGACCATCTATCACCCCGAGTGTGCCCAGGCTTCTGTGACCTTGGATGCACACGTGCATTATGCGTACATGTGAGAGAGAGAAAGAGAGGGGCAAGGAGAGACAGAGACGGAGAGAAATTTCTGCATACATATTCCCTGTATACCGCCCACGGCTGCTGATGCCAGAATAGGTAGAGAGACGTTGACAGATCAAAGAGAAAATGTAACACATCCCTAAATCTGCATCATCCCAGGTAATTACTATCTGTAGTTGCATTTCAACCTAGCAAGTGACACCTCCCTCAATCCAGTGAAAGTGCTGGACACGAAAATGTAAGATAGTGATGGGAGAGCTCAGAGTAAGAAAGTGACATGCGTCTCGTTGAATAAAGATGTCACTGTAGGAGGAACACACCCAGCAGATCTTAAGCATATTCCTTGATTTGATAAACACTTACAGTTCCTCCAGGGAATGAACAAAACGATGAGCTGGAAATCATTGAGCATGACTTTTGCTTCGTGTCCTACAGTGCAGAGAATCGCGAGCTCGGCGGTGAGGCCGGCAGGCACGCCCACAGCGTTCTGCAGGGTGCAGGGAGCATGGGTTCTCAATCATCTGTCATATCACTTAATGAGCACAGAGAAACTAAGAAAACACTTGAGATGGTCTCAACTGGAGATGGGGAAAGATGCCTTTACAATGAACAATTTGCTTTGATTTACTGTCTCCAGCCAGCCAGTCTTGGATATTAGCACCTGTTTCCCTGCGTTGCTGCAAAGCCTCCAGCCCACTTACTTTGCCACACTGCAAAGGAGATTGGACAACTTGACTACACCGCTACTTGACTACAGAAACTCCTTGAAGTCATGACCCGTGTACGTTGCATTCTGTCACTTACCGGTTTCCTGGAACAGAATATGCACGCATGGTTTCTTTGTGAGGGTAGCTCAAGTCAGTGGCTGAAGATGTGGTCTGAAGTATAAGAGTGTCCCAGAGTATTCTAGCAACGAGTTTTTCATAGCCTGGGTGTTTGAAGCATGGTGAAATGTACCCCTTATTCAGTCCATGGATTGGCCATTTGTTGGCCTTAGGATACAACCTGCCTATTCGCTCAGCCAGGGCTGTCCTGGGGCTCCCCTTCATTCTGTCCATCCATCATATCCCAGCAGTGACTAAGAGGAGGTGAGGGGCCATAGCTACAGTGACTGGGTGAAGGTGACTTTGGTGTTAGCCATGACTCATACCCTGGCGATGCGCTTTAAGGAAAAACTGAGGATAGAAGACCAGGGCTGGCCATGCCTCCCAGTGGAAATATTGGCACATGACAAACACCAAACATCTGGCCTACGACTTACTGTGGCACTGAATTCTGAGGAATATACCTCACAGAGAACACAGCAGAGAAAGGCAGCCCTTGAAGCATGAGCAGATCATTTCTGCTCACCCAGTCAGCTGGGCTGGTGTTCCTGGGGACCTCGGGGCTGCCGATGGGGGAGCTGAGGACTCAGTTGGAAGCATGACCTCGCACCCCACCTTTGCCTCCCACATGGGCTCCACCTAAGTTCCCACTCACTCATTCAAGGCCTTCCTCTGGCCACAACACAGCCTGGGTTTCTGAAAAGAAGCCATCATCCCAATGCTGACCCACATACTCCTAACAGGTTGGTGGTGTACATTTCAGATGGTCTGCAACCTGGTGATCTCAGCTATCACCTGGGTTGACCTTTTGGTGGTTGGCAGCCTAATCAACTCTACAAACTCCCACTGTGTCCCCTGAGATACCACGGTCAGATTCACACCCTCAGCTTCTCCTTTCAGTGGGTCCTATAGTTACACTCCAGCTTATACTCCAGTGTCCTTAAGGACACTGCTTTCCCTTTGGTCAACTTAAGCAGTGGCCATTTTGTCCCCATTGTCCTTTACCCCAGGCTTGAATGTGGACAGGGTGTCTTCTTGTTCTTCGTCATGACTTCATGACCACCAGCCCACTTTCCTCACTAAACCCCCAACTTTGAAGCCCATGTCCAAGACCATAGCCCCTTTCTGCTCTTCCTCATGTAATTATTTGAGTGTCCCCCATTATTCCTTTGAGGTGAGCCTCTGGCTTTCTGTCCTCCTTCCATCCATCTGTTACCACAGCTGATGACCTCAGGACTCCTGCAAACCATAGCATCATGTACCCTGGCCCCTCCTTTTCTCCTCAACCTGGCAATACTCTTTCTTACCATGTCACCTCAGAAATGTCCTGCCACCATTATATTCTAAATATAGAACCTAGATCTATATCAACAGCAACGTTTCCTTCAAAATCTCAGCTGTGAACATCTTACTGTCTGACCAGAGCTTGCTGGTGTTCTAGACCACTTCCTCTAGTTGGACCACTGCAAAATGACTTACTCCATGAAGCCCTCCATTTTCCTGATCGTATACCCACTTTCCTCCTTTCTGACTTAGATATCTTGTTCCCGCACAGTACGAGCTTTTAAAAATTCCAGTGGCTTGTATTTGCTATTTCTAGGATTTCCAAGTGGTTATTTTTTATGCACATGTGTACCTAGCACTTTCCTTCATAATTACTTATTTTTTTAGTGCACACCCAAATTTGCTTTTTCCCCGCCAGAGATATTAACGTATTTATGTTTGGCCACCTTAGGACATCAAAGTGAGGAGGTAACTCTAAATTGCTGGGTTCTCCTGGTTAGTCTTCAATTCTGCTATTGGGCTCAGAAATTCAGTTTGCAAATGCAGATTGAGTAGGAGACCATAATTCATTCTCTGTCTTGGCTGTTTTACTGATTATGCTGTCCGTCCGCTGCCTGAGACCGAAGGCCAAACAGAGACCACATTTGGCAGGAGGGCTTGGAATTCCACCCTTGTAGTGATATCATCCTTTCATCTAAAACCAAGTTCTTAAAGGCAGCGTGCTGGGCAGGGCCATGAAAAAGCAGCATGTCCACCCAACGACGTAGCCTATTTCCAGGTCATGTGTGCGCAGCTAGCCTGACTCTAATTTTCCCACACCCAGTGGGTGTCCCAACCCCCAAACGAACCCTATCCCTAACCCCAACCACAACCTCAACACCAACCCTAACCCTAACCCCAACCCTAACCTTAACCCCAAGCCAATTCCAACCTTAACCTTAACCATAACCCCAACCCCAACCTGAATCATAACCCCAACCCTAATCCTAACCCTAATGCCAACTCCAACCCCAACCCCAACGCTAACACCAACCCCAACCCTAACCCTAACCCCAACCCCAACCCCACCCCCAACTCCAACAAACTGAGAAACAGGTCTCATCACCATCCTGCCACACAGGTGAAGACGAAAGTGGAACATGAGGGTCTTTGCTGCCGGTGACAGGGTGCTTTGTCCCTAGTGCGGGACACTGTTGTCATCATCCATGTAACTAGTAAGCTAGAGCTATAAAAAACAATTTGCGTAAAAAGAGGTTGCGTTGCTTTATATGGAAGGCTCCTGCTGGCTAACGTGGAAGATTTTTCCTGTTGCAGAGAGACATAGGGATTCAAAAATAGAATGCATTGAGTTCTAAATTGTGCTGAATGCTCTAAAAACATCCCCTTTAAAATGTCATCAGGTGTGCCTTTTGGAGCAAACAATAAACAACACCAAAAAAGGCGGATGTTTCCCAGGAAATTGAAGTTGACATCACTTATCTGTTATCAGTTGCTATTTATGTCAGGTTAAAAGTCTGTTCTTCTTTATCTGAATAACCACCCACAATCCAGCCGGACTGTCACCCTGGCCCAATTCCAGAGGTCTGCCATGCAGACGCCTTTCCACGCCACCACCGTGTGGCCTCACCCGGTGTGGCCCTTCTCCTGTGGCTGGGGCCCCGCCAGGTCACGGGGCGCCTGCATTTGCTCGTTCATCAGGATTGATCATCTGGAAATATCGACTACCTTTCAAACCCGCACCTACAAGCTGGATAGGACCTGGGCCGAGTTCTTTCTGCAGTCATAAGAGTCTATGGTGGAGAAGGGTAGTGTACACATATTGACCATCGTTGCTCACACACGTGCCAATGCAGGTGCCTTGCAAATGCCCAGCAAAGAACACAGAGGCCGCTCCTCTCAAGGTCAGTTTTTAACTGAATCCCTCCCGAAAATCACCTTGAAGCCCTCTCTCCACTCTGGTCCTAGCGTTCCAAGTCTGTCCGACAGTTCCAAGTCTGCATTCAGTGACCTGGGCACGTGAGGGAAACCGAGTCACCTCTACCTTCTTGACGGCCTCCCAGGTGGCCGGGCCATTCTTCCACACGCTAGTGCGCTTGGCCTCTGCAGTCCAGCAGGATGCCGCACACCTGTCCTTCTGGCGCGTCCCCTCCTCCTCCCAGGCTCTCGGCCTTCTCCCCTGTGTGCCTCTGCCTTCCTGCCCGAGGTGGAACTGCATCAGCTAGCACCGCTGAGCCCCTCTCCCTGCCTCCTCACCCCTGGCCCTCCCAAGGCTGCGACCGGTCACGCGCACCCCTGTTCTGGTTGCTCTCATGCACCTGTGCATGGGTGGCTCTAAACCCTCAGCTTCTTGCGAGGGGCTTTGCTCAAGCAACCGCTTCCTCTTTCCCACATCATGGAGCCCCCCGTCCTCTGCTGGTTAAATATCAGTCCTCTCAAGGACAAGCTCTCTCGGGCTTTCTTCTTGGCAGCCACTGCCAAACGCCTGTCGGGTGTCTCTATGTGCCCACCTGGGGGTGTCTGCAAAAGGAAGAGCTCTGCCCCGCCACCCCATTTTCTTCCCAGCCTTGCTGTCGGTGCCACCGGACAGCCCCTCGACCCTGCCAGAAGCTCGACGCCATCCTTGCTTCCGTTTGCCTCACCCCCATCCCCCTGTTCAACTCATCAGCAGGTATTTCAGCTCCATCTCCAGAGAGTGCTCCGCTCTCCTGCCCGTCTCCACTCTCGAGTTCACAGCCAGCCACACGCCTCCTGCCTGGACTGTCTCAGTTTCTGTCTCCACTTGTCTCCCTGCTGTCTCTGTTGCTTTTAACATTTTGCTCAGAACACTATGAGGGCAGGGATGGCCAGGGTCAAAGGATTGGTGCAGACCAGGTGTACGCAGGCCGGGTGGATGCAGACAGGTAGAAAAGGCAACATGTGACTTACTGGCCTCTGACTTGTCTGAGCTGTTTCCCCGCCCTTGCTGCAAAGCTGGGGGAGGAGGGGTGCCCGGGGTCGCCGGGGCACTGGGGTGTCCTCACTGGCTGAAACATCCTGGCTCAGGGTTTGTTCTCTCTCTGCTCAATCAATCTAACAAAAAGGTAACTCCAGTGACCTCCCCCCACTCCCCCCATCCCCCACTTTCACTGATGGTTGGCTTTCTGGCTTTCTGGTGTCTCTGTGCTGACAGCTCGGAGCCTGGAGCTGCTTCAGATTCTGTGTCTCCCTCTCTCTCTGCCCCTCTTCCGCTCACACTTGGTCTCTCTCTCTCAAAAATAAGCATTAAAAAAATTAAAAAAAAAAAAAGCGCCTGACCTGGTTGCTTGTTGTGACACAGTCATGCTTCATTTTATCTATTTGCACGTATATGATGGTTTATAATGCTACTTTACTTTCTAATTTCTTGTTAATTTATAGTAATGCCATTATTTTTATTGACCTTATACTCAGCATTCCTGCTAAGTGCACCTGTAAATTCTAACAATTTGTTTGCGTCCTCACCTCTAATTTCTACATACCCAAGCATGTTGTCTGCAAATAAAATATTTCTTCTTTTGGGGGCGCCTGGGTGGCTCAATCAGTTGGGAGTCTGAGTCTTGGTTTTGGCTCAGATCATGATGCCAGGGTGGTGGGATGGAGCCCCGTGCCGGGTTCTGCACTGAGCGTGGAGCCTGCTTAAGATTCCCCCCTCCCCCACCAAGACCCCTCTCCTGCTCATACTCTCTCTCTAAGAAAAATAACAAACAAAAGAATTTCTTTTTTATTTTATTTTATAAGACATATTTTATTCATAAATATATTTTTATTTGTAAAAACATTTTATTTCTTTTTCTCGTCATATTGCAGTGGTAAGATCTTCAAGGATAATGTCAAATTGAAGTGAGCTTTGTTTCTTTTGGAGCTGAAAGGAGTAAGATTTCAATTTTTTATGATTGGTATTAGTATAGGGATATAGGGATGCATGCCATCTACCAGGTTATGGGCATTTCCTCTGTCACTGGCAGAGCATGAAGCCAAGGGCAGAGTCTTCTGAGTGTAGGGCCCTCTGTGACGATGCGGGTCTCCTCCCCGACTGTGGATGGAAGAATCCACACGGGCAATTCGACGGAGGGAACGCGGAAGTGGTAACGTGCAGTCATGGTCCGGGTCCACGTCTGCCTGGGCCCCGCTGCACTCCCCGCACAAGGCAGGGGCCCCTTGTTTCCGTGGACAGGAGACTGGGCTTCACGGAGCAAGGACAAGGAGCTTGGGTGGCGAGGGGTGAGCTTTAATTCTATTTGATTTATTTTACTTTTTTCCTCTGTGGTGGCTGTAAGACATCATTCACAAGGACCCCACTTCTCAGGCTTTGGGTGCTTCTGAAACTCCTTTTATTTCTTTGCAAGCCTCAAGGAGCTTGTGGGCCGGGCCCAGCCAGGCTGGGACATTCGAGCTGCCTCCTGATCCCTCGGGCCTGGGCCTGGGCCTGGGAGCAGTCTCTCTCCTGCCAATGAGGCTGGAGACCCAGAGGCTGGAGACCCAGAGCTCCCACTCCAGCGAGCAGGAGGTCAGAGACCCCCCACATTCACCTGCTCGTTCGCATGCGGTCAGGCTGGAAGCGAGCTATGTGTTCTATCGCGGTGCCTCATGCGGGGGCCCACGTGAGTGGCCGGCCCCTTGCTCCCTCACCCCACCCCACCTGCCAGTCACCCTGTCTCTGTGGCCCCGACCTTCTTGGCCCTTCCCTCCAGGCCCCTGACTTTGGCATGGATCACCCCGCCCCCCTGAGATTCACCCTCCAGATTCTCCTTCTCCAAACACTTCCTGACAGGTGCACACTCTTCAAACTTCTGTCCTTGGCTCTCATGTCCCACCCACCTGTATAAACTGCAGGCGTAAATACAAACCACTTCTCTGCTAGAGATCTGAGATCGTGCGTGGCACTAATTGGAAAAGAACCTTTCAGAAACACCTGCCAGTGTAGACTCTCAGTGGTAAGGCTTCCAATCCTGAGCTCCTTCAAGTCACTGAGTTTCTCTTGGCTTCCATTGTCTTATCGCCAGGCTGAGATGCATGCTTACATCTAGACAGAGATCTTTACCGAGATATGCACATAAATTTACCCAAGTACTAGTAATTGGAAAGATCGTTTCTGAGGGATCCATCATGATAAAAACCTACACTCCTCTAGATGCCCGGTTTTCACAGAGGAGAAGGCAGCCGTGCCTAGCATTTCCGCAGGTGGGCAACGTGGAAAGGGATTCCAGGTAAAGGAATGGCCCGTGGCAAGCCCCAGAAACCCGAGAGAGAGAGCTGTGGGGCGGGCGTAGGGATGAAGGAGGACGCTCTGCGGCAGGAGACAGAGACTCAAGCCTGCTGGGACACCCCCATGCCCTTGTGAGGACTCTGTTATTTGAATGGATAAGAAAACAAGATCCAATGATATGCAGCCTATTAGAGACCCGCTGTAGCTCTGAAGACACGGTAGACTGGGAGGGAAGGGGGTGGAAAAAGATATTTTAAGCAAATGGTAACCAACCAACCAACGAACCAAACAAATAAACAAAACAAGCAAACAGGGTAGCTATACTTACGTCAGACCAAACTGACTTTAAACTAAACACATTAAAAAGAGACAAAGGAGGCCCTTAAATAATGATAAGATGGCCAGTGCCCTGGGGCCTAACGAGTGTAAACAGCTAGGCACCTCACACAGGAGCGCCCCACGCACACAGCAAGTATGGACAGAACGGAAAGAAATATGGGCTGTGTGTCCAATGTCACAAAGCACTGGGGGATTTGTCAGCAGCGCGCGGGTTTGGAAAGATTCGTGTTGGAAGGCGGACTTGGTGTTTGGGAGGGGCTCAGAGAACTCAGAAGGAAACCCGGGCAGGCGTCAGGGAGGTCAGCGACGGGCAGGTGCTTCAGCGGAAAGATCGCCGAGATCCTCCAGGATCGGCTAATATTTGCTGAGGTCGGGGCAGACTGGGAGCGGCCGGTGGGGGCCAGGGGGTGCCGACGCTGGGGTGTGGGGAGCCGGTGGCCCTGGAAGAAAAAGTAGAGGGAATCCAGGGTCAAATCAAGGAAGCCGTATCGATGTTACTTATTTGAGCAGAGATTGTGTAATCTGCATAAATACTGCCTAAAATAACAATTTGAGGTTTACTGTATTTGAACGTGGTGTTGTCTTTTCTTCCCCTCTGCTCGGCCTCCGCCTTCTGGGTTTTATTTTGAACGCTTTTATCTTTCATGAAAAAGGTAGATTCTAAGTGCAATTTCTCCCACATCCACTAGGCGGAACCAAAGTATGAAATTTTATTTTTTCCACCGGCAACTTTTGTTTTCCATAAAAATCGTGTGTTTCCATTAAATACCCACGTTATCCAATTACAAAAGTGAAAAATGTATATTTTGGGAAATATGAAAAAACTTATAACAAGAAGCTATAACCAAATTGCAATCTTTCTGCTACATCCATGGCTTTTCAATTGCTTAAGTTGATGTATGAATCTGTTTTTGGACTTAATTGGGATTATACAGCAAATTCCGTTTTGTTTCTGGATTTATTTCACTTACCACTGTATCATAAACATGTTCCCACATCATTCTTCAATGTTTTAGTTTAGAAACTAAATGTTTCTTAGAAACTAAAACATTCTTCAATGTTTTAGTTTAGAAAACCATAGCAGTTGCATATTGTCTGTATGTTTCTCTCTACAGGGATAGCAAAGTGCATCACTAAAAAGCCAGTGTAAGCAGCCACACACATGATATTGCCCACATCTCTGGTTCTTCCACGGGTGTATTTGCAGAGTTTCAATTCTATGGTTAAAAGGAACAGACATTTTTAAGGCCCTTAAGTTACTTGCGTCTGCTTACGTGGTGCTGCTCACACTTGTATCGGAGCAGGCCACCAGTGTCCCCTTTGCCAATGTGACATGCATGCTCTTTTCACGTTAAAAAAGTGTTATTCTCAGGGAGCCTGGGTGGCTCAGTCTGTTAAGTGTCCAACTTTGGGTCAGATCATGATCTCACTGTTTGTGAGTTCAAGCCCCACGTCAGGCTCAGTGCTGATGGTGTGGAGCCTGCTTGGATTTCTCTCTCTCCTCCTCTCTGCCCTTCCCCTGCTTGTGCGCTCTCACTCTCTCTCTCTCTCTCTCTCTCTCAAAATAAATAAATAAACGTAAAACATTTTTAGAAGTGTTATTCTTATGATTTCACTTCCAAGGGTGTAATGGTAAACTGGGTTGGTCAAAACCCCAGAGGGGGGCTGATGTGTATAATCAAATGAATTCTTGATTATGATTCATTCAATCTAATCAACTTGAATGCTAAAAAATAGTAAGAAACATAATCGTCAGCAGATGGCGCCCTAGAATTAAAATAAAGTCAAATTTAAAAAATGGGACTATTTTTCTTGCCACAATTTCTAAGAAAGGCCAGTTTTGAGGTAAATATTCTGTGAGGAAGGGTTGTTAAACATGAACGAAACAAATACATGAAGTTGTGAAAATGCAACATTCAGGGCTTAGCAGGAATCTGTGTGAGTCTGGGAAGTTGACCATGTCCTTGGGGCGCCTGGGGGGCTCAGTGGGTTCAGCGTCTGACTCTTGATTTCAGCTCAGGTCATGATCTCATGGTCCATAAGTTCGAGTCCCGCATCGGGCTCTGCGCTGACCGTGCGAAGCCTGCTCGGGATTCTCTCTGTCCTTTCCTTGCCCTTCCCTCGCCTCTCTCAAAATAAATAAATGAACTTTTAAAAAAGTGGTCATGAAACAAATGCAAATACGGGCTTTCTACTAGCGCCCGAAGAAGTGGTACGCCTCAGGAACCCAGTCAGTCTCTATATTACCAACTCTGGCTTATGAGTTTTTGTGTTTGAGGGTTTAGATTTACAAGTTTAGTTTCTGTGCCCAGGAAAAGGTCGTGCGCTGTGTCTGCAAACAGCGCACATCCAGGCTTCATCACACAGCACGGCCTGTAGTACAGGACAGTGTGAAATAGCCCAACACAGTGCATCGCCTCCTACAATATAGAATGATCTGGTCCTGGGCGCTCGGTAATTGAGAGAATCAGTAGCTTACGTTGGCCTACGTGGTATTATTTTAAATAAACCCGAGGGCAACGTCTGTACAGAAAAGCGCACGGATTTGAAGTGCACAGACCTGCGAATCATCGCAAACGAACAGAGCTGGGCAAGCGCATGGGGGCCGGTCGTAGGCAGCAGCATCACGCCCGCCCCACGTCCCCTCGCAGCTGACGCCTCGCAACCTGACCTTCAACCCCAGAGATCGGTTTTGCCTGTTTGGGAGCATCAGATACACTGAATGATGTATCTGAATCAGTGGTTTTTCCTTTGCTTTTGCTTTGCGCCATGTTACATGACCAGGACCCCCCAGTGCTGGTCATCGCCCCTGCTCTGCGACTTCTCTGTTACGAGGATATGAAAGGTCACTTAATCAGTCCACGGTCGATGGGTGCTTACGTGGTCGCCCGTTTAGGAACATCTTAAAGAAGGCTCCTGGGAGCTTTCTTCGACGTGCTCTCGGTGCGGTGTACACAGTCCCGCAGGGCACACGCCGAGAAGAACCCGGGAGCCCTGGGCTTTCAGAATTGCCATCTCCTGTGGGTTGTAGCGATGGGCCCCCCTCCTGCATGATCCGGTGCCTCTGAATCCTTGCCGACAGGTGGCACTGGGGCTGTCACGAGATATTCTAAACATCCTTTTGTTCCGCTTTTCTAGGTGGGACGTTTAGTGTGAAACAAGATCGGTCATGAGGAGGTCAAGCTACTCCTCCGTGAAGAGTCAACATTTTTAGAAAATGTAACAAAAGATGTTTGTAACCCAGGTTAACTGTTTAGGGGAATTTAATTTCTTAAGTATCTTATCATTTAATTTCTTAAATGTTTAAAAAAATTTTAATTATATTAGAAAATCAAATTATTGTTACTTTAAAAACAGCCATTAGTTTTATGAATAGGATGACAAGATTTTTAAATTGACCTTGCAGACTTGTAGAAAACAAAGTTTCATTGTGTCCACAATGATAAGAATTTCAAATCCAGCCTGATGGACTCAGAGTCTTTTCAGTGTAGACATTCTTTTTTCTCTTCCCTCCCAGACTTCGAGGTGATGCTCCCACTTGACGAGCACAGCTATCAATCTCTCTCTGTACTGTCTTCGGTGTGTCCATCTATTATCCATCTATCCTCTATCTGTCCATCATCCTTCCACCCATGATCTATCTTTCTATCATCCCTCTCTCTCCCCCTCTATCATCCACCTACCTATCTTTGTCCATTTGTCCATCCAGCTATCCTTATATTTGTATCTGGTTTTATCCTCAGAGATTCTGGTTCCTCAGCGCTGCAGGCTGTGACAAGAGCAGAATGCACACGTCTGATTTGTTTTTAATCTATAATCACTTGACTGCTCAGTAAAAGACAAGTAAAAATGGAGAATGTGAATTTCAAGCATTCTGTACTTTTACACTTTGAGAGTGGCTGTGTGATCCAGTTGGACTCATTTCCATGGTAGCACAATAATGGATTCGTAAGCCTCCTTGTTGTTTTGTTTTTGTTTTTGTTCTTTTTAAAATTTTATTTTAGAGAGGAAGAGAACGCATGCAGGGGAGAGGCAGATGAAGAAGGAGAGGGGATCTTGATCAGGCTCCATGCTCAGCACCAAGCCCTACATGGGGCTTGGTCCCACAAACCTGGGATCATGACCTGAGCCAAAATCAAGAGTTTGACGCCAACCGACTGAACCCCCCAGGTGCCCTTGAACTTGTAAGCCCCCTAAGGAACTTTTAGCAGGTGGTGGAGGAAGAAAAGTGCATAGGGCCGACTTGAAAACCTGGCCCCTGTAAAGAGCTAAGGGACCCATCAGGGCAGCACAGAGCAAAGCAAGCTTCTGTCCCATTCTCACTCGTGTGAAGAAACAAACAGCTGCATCTCTGTGGGTATTCGGGAAATATTAATAAGTGTTTCTAGCAACTTCCATACCGTTTTCCATAATGACCGCATCATTTTATATTCCCAGCCGCAGTGCAGGAGGGTGCCAACTTCTCTACGTCTTTGCCAACACTTGTTATTTTCTGTTCCTTTGATAGTTGGCCATCCTAACTGCAGTGAGGTGACACCATTGACTTTTAAATGTCCTCAAAATCTGCATCACGTATTTTGTTTTGGTTTTATAGCTGAGTTCAGTGAAAGACACAGATTGGAGTGTGCTGGTCCCATCTACGCTAGGAGCAGAACAGTACTGGGTTTTAGTGATTACAACTCATGAAAGAAGAGTAGGATTTGCATTTACTGATCAAAACCGCATTTTCCTTGGAACTGAGGAATCTCTTGGGTTTGTTAACAGACTATACTGATGCTCAAACAGCCAAATACAGCTTCCTGTTACACCCTTTGTATATATGTCTCTCTGGAAATACATTCTTGTGACAATAAAAATAACTAGCGCTGGGCTATTGCAGAATTTGTGCATTGGGGATGTTATGCATTAAGTCCTCCAGCTTACGGTAGGAATATGTTTTTATGACTATACTAAGTGAATGGAGAAAGTTTCAATTTGACTAAGTTATTTATAAAGTGCAACTTATGATTGATAATCCTCTGTAAGATACTACTTTTTAGGAGGTAAATCAATCCAGAAAGAATTCGTTCCTCCCTCAGCGTGACACTCAATAACACTGTTAGCAATAAAATTCTCCCCAAGACTTTTGGGTGTAATTCACAAAGCCAAGTACATGTTGTAAAATTCAAGTAGATTAGAGGAAACTTCTATTTTATTGAGTATGCTATGTGTTTGGAACTGATTTATGACGCGCAACTGACCACGACGGTCGCTCCTCCTGCAAGTTTATGAAGAGTTTCCTCTTTTTGGCAAAATGCAGGCATCCGCCATTTTGAAGGAACAGATTTAACTTGGAATTTATGAAAAAATGCATCTCATTTCACCACGAAGGATTTGTCCTTTTTCTAAATACTGCCTGTTGCCTTTATGAATCGCTTATTGTGCTCACATGTTCACATCTGCTTATTTATATGCATTGCCATCCAGCTGCAGAGATGCTTCCAGAAAGAAGGCCCCTGTGCTTCCATAGGTTCTTGGAGTAGCGGCCATGTGAGCAAACGTACATCTCGGGAGAAAATGGAACCACATATTTGAAACTAGTCTTCCTCTAGAATATCTAGGACATTTGTTTTCTTTAGAGATAATGTTTGTAAACCAGATTATTTCCCTTCCCATTCAAAATGGCATAGATTTTAACTTTTAGGGTCCTTCTGTGTTTTTATCGGGTTAATATGTGAAAACGGTTCACAAAGTTAAAAAGAGCAATAAGTTTTATAATAGGAAATCATAATCTCTTGCCCCAGTCCGGACTGCCTCTCCTGAAAGAAAACCGTTTTTAACTATTTCACTGTTTACTTGCATTACTTTTATTTTTTTATTTTTTTATCTATTTTTGAGAGACAGAGAGAGACAGCACGAGCAGGGGAGGGTCAGAGAGAGAGGGAGATACAGAATCGGAAGCAGACTCCAGGCTCTGAGCTGTCAGTCAGCACAGAGCCCGACGCGGGGCTCGAACCCATGAACCGTGAGATCATGACCTGAGCCGAAGCCGGACGTTTAACCGACTGAGCCACCCAGGCGCCCCTCATTACTTTTAAATAACACACATTAACTATTTATTCCTGGATTTTCCCCTTCATCATATATTCATTTCTGTTGGCTGCTTTTAAAACCATGTTTACATATTATATATACGTGTGCGTATAAAATATGCATAACAAAACTTACCACTTTAACCACTTTAACACTTGTTCGGTGGTTAAACATTTTGAGGACAGCGGCATTAAGTGTATTTGCGGTGTTAGGTACATCACCACCATCTCCAGAACATTTTCCCCTTCTAAAATAGAAACTATGTACTCATAGTCCTTGATTTTTTTTTTTTAAGTTTACTTATTTACTTTTGAGAGGGAGGGGGAAGAGGGGCAGAGACAGAGGTAGAGAGAGAATCCCAAGCAGCTTCCGCCCTGTCAGTGCAGAGCCCAACTCGGGGGTCCAACTCATGAACCATGAGATCATGACCTGAGCCTAAATCAAGAGACGCTTAACTGACTGCGTCACCCAGGCACCCTCCCTATTCCTCGATTTTTAAATGTAATCATTATCTATTGATTGTTTTTACACGAAAGGTAAAAGTCAGAAGGCAACTCTTCCCTTGCTGCCTGGGCAGTGATGAGCATGAAGCAAGAAAAGCCTTGGAGGGTGCAGACTTGCAGGATGCTGCTCTCAGATACTGACCCTGCACCTGTGTGGGCCCGAGTTGCCTCCCCTCCTCACTCCTCCTGACCGATGTACTGTGGCCCACATAAGGCCACACACGAAGCCCCTCCCTATTCTCTCAGCCTGGCGTATAAAGCTAATTTAATAATTTAATGTCTGGGGCACCTGGGTAGCTCAGTTGGTTAAGCATCTGACTTCAGCTCAGGTCATGATTCATGGTTTGTGAGACTGAGCCCCAAGTAGGGCTCTGCACGGACAGTCAGGCGTCTGCTTGGGATTCTCGCTCACTCTGTCTCTGCCTTTCCCCTGCTCGCATATTCTCTCTCTCTCTCTCTCTCTCTCTCTCTCTCTCTCTCGAAAATAAACATTTTTTTAAAAAGGTAAATCAATGTCTAACGTTCACTTGGTTATTATCACACCAATATTGTTCTCTGCTACACAATCATGTTTACATATTCCTTCTCACCCAACGCTACGCTTTCCTTGTGTTACTTCATTTGGTTGACGTGGGAGCTCGTTACAAAGATGGTGCCCAATAACCTAAGGCTCTCAGTTTCCAGGACTTAGCACAATCCTCTCCTCTTGAGTCGGGCTAGCCTTGCCCAAGAACGTGGTAGAAGTGACACTCCGGGTCTTCTGAGGCTGGGCCGTAAGGAGTCTTCAAGCCTCCACGTCAGACCTTTGACACCTGCTCTGGGCAAAGCTGACGCTCTGGTGAGAGGAAGCCCAAGTCCGCATGTGGAGCAGCTGTGTAGACAGAAAGAGGTGTCTGGCCACTCTCAGGCTGTTTCCCTCCCAGCCAGGCACAGGTGTATGAGGGAAATGGCATCGCGTATGTCCATCCCCTGAGGCTTCAGGTGAGTCCCGTCTCAGTCACTGTCTGACGGTAACCACGTGCGAGGGCCCCAGGAGAGCCCTGCGGAGCCTGGTTGGCCCATGAAACCTTGGGTGACAGCAGCAAGTTATGTTCAGCCATGAAGCTGTTGGGTTTATCACATGGCAGTAGCTACAAGGTCTGTCAGTCCTGAAGTGTGTATCATTCTCAAACCCTCTGACCGAATGGGAAAGTAGAGTGGAGTCAAGAACACTGAGCTCTCAGGTGATTTTTCCCTTGGAGACATGCCTTTGAAAGCCTCTGTCCCCTTCTCTGGCGTCACTGGTGTGGGCCTGATGCACACATGGGATCCTGGGATTGTTTTGCTTTGATCCTGGGGTTTCTCCTTCCCGCGCTCCTACAGCTGATCCTAGTTCCTGACCCATGTCTTTATATTTCTTTTTTCAAGAATACAACGTCTTCTGTCTTTCTTCAAAGTGTTAGTTATGGTTAATTTGAATTTTTCTTTTGCTCCCCGCCATCTCTCCCTTCTTGTGAGTTTTCTATTTTGTCTTTTTCCTATTTGTCTTTGTTCCTATTTTTTTCCGTAGGCTTTGTTAGAGGTTACTCTTACATATTGGTTTTTATTTAAGGTATTTCTCTGAAAGGCTCACCGAGACGCTGCAGATGCTGATAAGACACACAGGTGTCGGTTAATTTGAAAGGTTCAATCTTGGCTACTTGCCTGTAAGACTTTCTTTCATAGAGAAATGCTCTCAAAAGGGAAGGGAAGTGTCTGAAATCTGATCCTAAGAGGAAATTAGTAAAAACAGACAGGCTTTTATGAAACTGTCCATATTGGAGCCAAAACGTTGACCACTTCTGCAAAAGAAATGGTTTTCTTTGCTAATTTCTTCCCGTTTGCTAATGGACGCTAGGATGCCTGTACAAACGTGTCCTACACAGATCTTGAGAGACTTGCGTCTCTTATGATGTAGAATGTGGAATGAGGACATGTCAGTGCACCCGCATCTATATTTGGGGGATTCAATGCGGCCACAGGGCTGGCTTCCAGGGTCCCTGGCTCCGAGGGCAGGGGGCAGCACGTAAGGGTGGGTTGGTGCATTTTGATGTCTTTTCTATGTAACTCTTTTAAACACATACTCTAAGTGAAGCTTGTAAAGATGGTAATTTAATTCCTAGAAGAAATGAAATAGTGTTTACACATATCATGTTTTAGTTTTACCAACTAGAACGTTTGCCTGGAGGTGAATTCTTTGGCCCAGTGGACACTAATCTGACTGTTTTCAGGACGCAAGGACATTGATGCAGTTGGCAGCATGGGCTCTTATTTCTTTCTGGAATGCTCGACAGCCAAAGAAAGTGAACAGAGCCCGCATTCAACGTCATCAGACCAAGACCCTGTGAACCCAGTGGCATGCTATCCCATGTTTATGACTCCAGGTTTCCAGGGACTCTTACCCCGCACTGGCTGCATGTAGCAGGGCTGGCTGGCTGGCCGGTAGAGAGGAGCAACTGAAACCCGCTACTGATGTAAAATCACTTCTTTACGTACATAACCTTCTTCTAGTTTATTTTCCTGTCACCTGTCTTTGTTGACCAGACGCTCAAAGCTAATGCTATTTTTATGAAAGCTGAGGTTTCATTAGAATACCTCTTTTTGGGTGATCAGAAGAGGGCTTTCTCCTCGAGCACTAGGGCTCACCGCCCCCAGGCAGCCTTGGAGTGGCTGGGTCTGCATGTGGAGATGGAGGTTTCTCCAAACTCCAAGCCCCAAATAGGATTGGCCAAATGATGCAATGACTACCTGGCTCATTGTGAATGCCCAATGTCGAGTCCAGTTATAGCTCCAAAGAGAGTTCTAAGACCCAGAGACTGAGGATCGTGCATAAGTCTCTTCCTTCTACAAACACTCTTAAGCGTTGTTATGCGAGTGTGTGCAGTATTCTGTCTTGGCAACCTTGGCCAACATTTCCCTTGTGAACCCTCTCGGCTCCCAGACATTGTTCTGTGCCTAATACTTGCTCTCGCAAACTATTCTTTCTGATGCATTTCCCCTATTCTAATACGTAAACCTTTCCATGAGTGGAATATGATTGTTAAGAAAATAATATGCTCTAGGAGTTCTTGAATACAATATTTGATTTTAGCCAAACTCACTGAGGAGAAGCACGCTTGAAATCCCCGTTATAAATAATGATCATCTAAGTTGGTGAGATTGTATTCCTGTAATTACTAAATGGAAGGTACTTATGACAGACTAGAACATAGTCTTGCTCAGGAAGAGGGAAACCAAATTACATGACAGCGAATGCTCCCAGAGTGTTGTAGACAGTTCTGGCTAAATCATTTCCTGTTCTGAGTAGGTATTGTCTGGGCCAGGGTGCAGCTGGAAGGTGGCCTAAGCCCAAAGGCAGATGACAATAGTGTAATGTCCAAGACATATAAAAACCGGTAAAGAAAAAATAGATGCAACAAACCAACAGAAGCACAAATGAAGTAGGTGAGCAGACGTTGAAAGAAAAGAATTAAAAATGGTCAACCAACACATGAATAAACACTTGACCGTACTCATGATTAATGAAATACAAATTAAATCGATTATGAGACACCATCTTTCATTTACAAATTTGGCCGAGATTTAAAAGCAGGCTAACTCTTAGGGCTGATGGAGGTTAAGTGAAACATGTGATCTGTGGTGGGCGGAAAATAACACAGCCATTACATTGGACAATTCGACAGCATGCGTACAACTCGAAGTGGATGCACTTGAACTCAGCAGTTCCACTTATAATCGTGTGACTCACTCAATACCAGTGTGCAAGATTGTGTACTCATCGTTCACAGGAATAAAATAATGCAAACAAGCTATGTGTGTATCAATAAAGGTTATTAAATATGCGATGGTGAGCATCCCATATGGGAATATACTCTCAATCTAACTGCAAAACACATCAAGGGACTGGACACTGCTGGTCCCCTCTACCACCTCTTGGTACCCAAGTCTGGTCCACAGGACAGCTTGCCCAGTTGGCCTTCCTGGTTCTACTTCCGTGAACTTGAACTATATCACCTGATCCCAAAACAACAGGGATCAAAGAGTTTACTGGGATGAAAGAGTTTAGGTTTACTGTGGAGCATCAGTTCTAGACTTTTCCTACAGAGCTTCTACCTCCTTCTCTCCTCTCTCTTCCCTTCTCAAGATCCTAAAGGGCACACAAAAAATCTGTTACACAAAGCATGTATAATATTAATTCCCCACTGAGTTGTTGTTTTATGCTATTTTTAAAGTGGGTGAAGTCAATTGTATGCTGTCGTGGACATTTCTATAGGAAAAAATAAGTGTGTGACTTACGAGTGTGATTTGACTCGTATTTTTGGAAAAACTTACCTTAAATTCCAAGTCCTGAAACATATAGCTGGGGTCAGAAGGACATCCACTGCCATTGGCTTCCGGAGGTCGGTCTGGGACTTTTCTGGTTGTGTGAAGGGCATCCATCTCAGGTGAGGCCGGACAGGAGCAGCAGCCCCGGAGTTGCCGTGGTCCCAGAGCGGCCATGAACTCCGGTTCTGCTTTGCCATGGCCACTTGCTCATTCTCCAGCACAGTTGTGTGTCGTGTGCACTGAGCACGTTCTGTTGGTGGTGGAGTTGTGTGCAGTGGGGGCCGGTGCAGGGAACTCCCAGGAATGTGGCTGCTCCCGTGTGGAGACCCAAAGCCACAGATAACTTCTCTGACTATATGCACAAGAAGGATCTGGCAGCTCTTCCGTGTTCATATTTTTTGGCTTATTTTATTTCGACTTAGTACACTCAGCTATTATTTAACATAAAACAGGTTGGGGCTGTAAAAGTATATGGTGTGCTCATCTTCCATTAAACAAATGTTACCAAGAAAAATAAACTTCTGGTTTTTTATGCATGTAAAAACAATCCAGGCTCCAGGCCTCTCCTCCTTTCCCCCCTGCTCTCAGCGCCAGCCGCCCTGCACTTCATACAGCCGTCCCATGGACCTCGAGGGTCATTCCCACCCACCAGCCCTACCACGCCCCGTGCAGAGCGCCTCATGCACTTCACGCTTGGACGCCGAGGAAGATCCAGCCCATCCTGCTCCCTCGTGGAGCCCCCTCACTACCTCTGTCAGAAGGGAACTCTCCTTGTATGGTTTTATCCAAATGGATTTTATGTCAGTGAACACACCCTCTTTCTCACCATCTGGGTTGTGTGCTCTCTGTGCTCTTCGAGAGTCTGGAGAAATGTATTTTGCTCCACATACTCACCCCGCACAGCACCTAACACAGTGCCTTGCATGTAGCCCTTGTGGTGAGACGTGGTGGGGAAACGGACCCGACAGCCTCAGAAGGACTCTTTTCAATACGTCATCTAGACACACAAGAACATGGATGTGGATGACAGCTGGTGGCCGGAGGAACCCTTGCCTTGGTAACCTGTGGGCAGGACTTCCAAGTTCTAAAAGGAATTGCCTTTATTTTACCCAATAGCCAGAAACTAAACGGTCACCCTTGTGGGATTATAGAGGCGCAGCGCAAGGTCAACAGCCAACTGGGTATCAAGCCAAGGGTGGCACCTACATGTGGCTCAGTTGTTTGCAAATGTAAGAGTGGCTGGAAAGCCTCCTACTGCAGGCCCTGGAGGGTCTGCTTGGGTCTGGTTGGGAGAGAATCCCTGGAATTTGCATGTAAATGAGTTTCTCAGTTGATTCTGATGTCAATCAAAGCTGAAACACATCCCGGGAGACTTGCCGGGGTGGCTCTTTCCACTTGGAAGGGCTGCTGTCCTGCCTGGGGCCTCTGCCCGGGACCAGGTCAACTCAGGTGAGCGATCACAGGCGGCCTCCGGAGGCATCCCTCGAGCCCCAGACAGGAGCACTCGGGCCTCTGGCCCAAAGGCCACCTTCACGCCTTGGGCACGCAGGTCATCCGGGAGAGAAGGGGCCAAACCAGGTTTGGAGCTCACCCTTCGAGTTCTCCTGTGTCTGTCTTTTTCTTCTGTGGTCCGTCTCCTAACATGTAGCCCCTGCCTCCCAAGTCCTATCATAACTCCTGACTTAGTCATGTTGAGACCTGGTCCGCTTCTGTTTCTAGATACACGGGATCCGCCAGTCCTCACCCGCCTCCCCAGATCCCCAGAAACAGGACTCCTAGACTCGGCCTTGGAACCAGCCCCCTCCCGCCCCATGCAGCACAGCCTCCTGCAGCACAAGTGGCTTGTGAGCCTCGGTCAACAGCACCTTCCAAGCTCGCAGCCACCACACAGGCCTGCTTTGGCCTTGGGTTGTCACGGCCACATACCTGGAACTTTATGACAGCCAAAGAGATACGCAAATGAACCGGAGTGGAATGGCCCTTGCTGAACCTCTGGGGAAATGCTCGTTACACAAATGACCAAGGTGTTGTCTCCACAAGAGGAAACGCTGGCCACGGTCTCATGGGATGCTCCTTAGCGGAAACCGAGTTCTCAGAAAGCCAAGGCGTGTCCCCCGGGGAGAAAGTGCTATTACCAGACACCCACAGAGAGGCGTTGAGAAATGTCCGTGTTACGCAGCGGTTGGTTTCATCTAATGAACATAGGAAGTGTAGCAGGATTCCAAGGGGAGGATGGGCAGGGAGGGGGGTAGTTTTGCTGATATTTATCTATTTGTTTTCCCTGTAGAACAAACTGTGTTTTGTTTCTCTTTCAGCACCTTTATCCTTTTCCTCAAAGTATAAAATAAGACAGCTGTGTTGCAGGCAGTGTAGACATGGGGGTGCCCAGCGTTCAGCGCATCCGCAGCCATTCCAGGACGCTCCTTTGGGACCATCCAGCGAGCCCCTCCTGGTGTCACCTGCCAGTTAAACAAGCCAAGAGGCACATGTGACAAAGGAGTTGGTGTGTGGTGGCGAACTGCGTTCGTTAACCAAGGCTCACTGTGAAATAGACCAATGTCCAGTACACTAAAATCATGTTACCAATAAAATAGTGTGTTCCGGCAATCTGGGATGGGCCGTGCAAATCCACCTCCAGACCCGTGTCTCCTGTGCCCTCTGAACCGTTTAACATATTTAAGTGGCCCATACCAGACAGGAAATAGCTATGGTTTCCTGTTTGGCTCCGAGTACACCTCCTTCTAAAAATGCTAGTGCCAACGTCTCCTACTTCCTCTTATTTCCGGGCACCTGCCTTGACCCTTTTATTAAAATGCTTTTATGTCTAACTAAACATTCTCCGTTGTTTGCTGTTCCCTTTCTTTTATTGCAACTGGCCTGCACGCAAATCTACTATCGATTGCCACCTGCCAGGTGATGGCAGCGCACAATTTGTAAACGGATGCTTTACCAAATCCAAGGGCTAATTGGCAGTGAGAGCGGCTGGAAATCACAGAAGAAAAGAGTCATTGATTGTTCTGTAATGTTGCTGGAATTGGAGGCAGGAGCTTTAAATCGTTACATAAACGAAGCAACTGTCTTTTGTGTGATGCCTCTGAGCTCGGAGGAGCTCTAGTCCGTCCGGAGGTGCAGATACCCAAGTAGGAGTGTGGCTGGAGGGAGACCTCACTATCTCTTTATCAAGTTCATATATATTATACAAATTGTCCTATATTTTTGGTTCACCTTCTGTTTTCCAGACGGTCCAATATAGAAATGAGACACCAGTGTTCCACGGAAACTCATTTAACCGCTAATCATTACATTCTGATTTTGTAACAACACTAGCAAGAGTTGTGTGTTTACGCTCTTGATGAATAAAGCGGAATGAATATGGATAGAAAGCTTTTTATAATAAACTATGCAGAATAATTTTTTAAAAGAGCATTTTAAGTAGGAAAAGTTTGTGTACGTAAGAAACAGGAGTTAGTTAACTCAAAGGCTCCCTTCCTTTGACTCCCTTTCCCCAAGACCCTCCCCAACTCGAGCACCTGAACAGGAGGGGACATGGTCCCCACAGAGTGGCCATCTCTCAGCAGAGTCAGATAAACATATGGAATCCATAGTTCCAGTTAAAATAAAACCTGCCATCCAGGAGTCTCACAGAAGGACTTAAGATTCATGTTTTTCATATGCCCAACAACATCAGCTATAAAACCCTGGCCATGCCCCTAGCGTGGACATCAGCCCACCACCACCGAGGAGAGGGTGCGTGTCACCCCACATCCATTGACCAGCCGGCCTGCAGGGCCCCACCCTGAGCCAGGGGTCTAGCCCAGCTCCTGACACTCAGCCCTGCCCAGGAGCAGAGAGTAGAAACAAGATTAGAAGGTTCCAGCAGGTGTTTAGAAAGACCATCTCTTTACCCTAGGGATACCCCTCTTTTCAAGATTAGAAAGTGGCAAAAAAAATAGGGTGGTAAAGAAAAAGTGGTAAAATAGTATTGAGACTGAGGATCTGTTCATAAATGGTGCACGTTACCAGGTCACACAACGTAGGAGACAGATGTGTAAAGGCAGCACACCCCTCATGTCGGCCACTGTAGCTGACAGCACCTTCTGTGCAGAAGTGCATGTCACGTGCTGCCCAAGACACTGAGCTCACAGCCACCTGTGCCCTGGGCCAGGGATGCAGACAGGTGAGGCCCGTGCCTCCTCTGGCCTCCCCTCCTCCTCTCCCCCTGCTGGGAGTGGGGACAGACTTCGGCAGGGGCATCACTTTTTGGATTTTCATCTGGACCACTCAAGGGCAGTGGGTTTCATTCCATTAAACCTAGCTTTTCTTTCTTTTCTTTTCCCCTTTCCTTTCCTTTCTTTCCTTTCCTTTCTTTTCTTTTCTCTTCTCATCACTTACTTTTTCTACAAAAGCCAATGCACTCTTGTGTAGGGACCCCGCCTTCCACACTGACACCCAATTGCTGAGTGGCGATCTACTCACACTCTGGACTCTTCAAGCCCAAGTTCCAGTCCTGCTCACCTCGAGACCCTCACAATGGAATGAGTCCCCCTGCCCTGAAGTGCAGTGTGGGCCCCAGAGGGCATCCCTGTCTCTTGCAGTGAAAACAACGCAGCCGATGCAGTCCCGCTGAGGGGAGAAACAGAGAGTTTGAATCTGCTGCAAGCACCATGTCTTGGCATTAAAAGCCTTGGAAGATTTAAAGCCATTTATCAGAAAATTAATGCTAAACTGGATGCTACTCTTTTATGATATTTGTGGCAAACTTCTGAAGGTAGCTAAACAGTGTGTCTTTATCAGAGTTCCCTTGGATGTGTGTCCTGACACCCTTCTCTCTGGGCACGTTGGGGGTCCACCTTCCCGTCCCCTGATGAGGTTTTGGATTGCATTATTATTTTATGAAACTAACTAAAATTCCCCTCTACTGTTTCCCCCTGGAGATAAGGAAGGGAAGGCAAGCCGGAGTTAGATAGTAGTGGTCCTCTTACTGTCCTTTTAATAACTGCATCCTGTTGTCCAGGGGACATCCACGTGTTTTTAGCAGGTGAGGTCCTGGTCAGAAAGCCCCCGCGGGCCACCCTGGAGCAGATCCTGCCCATTCTTACTGGCTCCTCTCCGCCTGGCAGTTTCTGAGGACTTCACAGCAAACAGCAGTCCCCACTCACCCCACGCCTGCCCCCTCGTCCAGGAAAACCACCTCGCTGTCCACACTGCCGTTCAAGGGCTAAGCCTGAGGGTCCCCCTGACCCTTCATAGACCTCAGTCTTAATATTTATGAAGTTGGGAAGCCTTGCTGACAGCTTCCTTTGGGCAGAGCTGCGTTCTGGCTTCCGGGAGCCTCAGGCATTGTTGTCTTCGTGAGCTGCCTCCTCCATGGAAAACAAAGAAAACACGTTTAAAAATCATAACTGTGTCAGTATAAAGACATATATCCTGTGACAATTTATTATTTATAATCCTCATTTTCCTCATATTTGCAGAGAAATTAAAAAAGAAAACATATTTATGGGTCCCTAAAATTATTATGGACCCCAGATCCTGTGCCTTCCAGGTCAGAGGGCTCAATATCTGCTTTCCACGCTCCCTGCACCTGCTTCCTCTCAGCCTGGAATTTTCTCTCGTCACCTTCCTTCTTGTTCAAACATCTTGCTCTTTAATGTAGGGCATGTTTGGTCTAGTCAGAAGGCACAAATGTCTATATTCAAGGTTTAACTGTTTTCCTAGAACTCACACATGTGCGAACACACACACACACACACACACACACACACACACTGTATGTGTGTGTCACATACAGAGCTCTGCAGGGTCAAATGTAGCTGACCGACAAAGGAGCACCGGTGTCCCATTTCCCTCAAAGCAGTATGTTTTTGCTACCCACCCCCCTTTATTCTTCCCTTATGGAAATTTATCTCCAATCAAACTTCCTGTTCCAGGCACCCTAGGCGGGAACCATTCCCGACTGCCTACTGATGCCTAATACCCCAGGCACTTTGTACACAGCTCTCATCACCCCCTCCCCGCCCCTGTCCCCAATTCATGGCCACCTCTTTCCACTGGAGACATTGATCTACTTCCTTGGAGTTGGCTCATGGTCACATTCCTACATCCTGGATTTCCCTACTATTTCCTACCACTTTACAGCTGCCTGTCCGTCTATCAACCCTTCCTCTGAGGAGTACTTCGAGTATAGACACCAGATCAAATTCAATGCAATATTGCCTACTGGATGGTTAGTAGATTGGGTGTCCGACTTTAGCTCAGGTCATGATCTCACGATTTGTGAGTTCTAGCCCTGAATCAGGTGCTGTGCTGACAGCTCGGAGCCTGGAGCCTGCTTCAGATTCTGTGTCTCCCTCTCTCTCTGCCCTCCCTTGGTCTCTCTCTCTTTCTCTCTCAAAAATAAACATTAAAAAAGTGTTTTGAATTTAGGAATATTCTCTATTTATGAAAGGAATGAGCCATAAAGCATTTCTGTTATCTGTTACGCCCTCCAAGAATGTTAGGAATGTGCTGTGAGAACGCGATAATCAGACAGTGGAGTTCTGGTAAAAAGATAACCTCCTTTTTTTTTTTTTTTTAAAAAAATAGATCTGTGTTTGTTGTTAGGAGCTTAGAATTTAAACTACTGCTGATTATCAGCCACTTCTACATTTACAAACTGAAATGCGCACACACTGAACATCTGTGAATAATTCGGTATTGCGGTAAACCTGCAAAAAAAAACCAAGTATTGTCTAGTTACATCAATTTTGGATATTTGCTGATATCAATGTTTTTATTAACTTCTCATGTTTACAAGTCATTGATTTCTCTTCAAGAAGTTTCGGGCATCATTAAAATTAGGGAAAGTTCATTTTACAAAGTAAATTTGCGAAGAGCCCTGTGTAAAACCCCCAAAGCCTGTTTAGGGCATGGATTTGGTTAATTTTGGTGTGTTTACCCCCCCCCCCTTTTCTTGTTTCAGAAGGAGGAAAAAATCCGATCAGTTCGCTGTACCTCATGTTCGCTAAACAGGAAGTTTCACTTCCTGATTCCAGCTTGCCTGTGGGCGTTGGGGCTGGGAAAGAGCATTTTCATTATCAAGACTTCACAAGGTACATTTTCTAATACTTTATTTAACAGCTACATCGGCACACAGTTGGCACACAATAAAGTGTGCATATTTGAAGCGTATAATTTGATCAGTTTTGACATATGTATGCACCTGTGAAAACATGATCACAATCAAAATAATGAAGACAGCCATCATTAAAGGTTCCCTGCTGCTTCTTCCTAATCCCTCCATCCTGTGGCCACCACCCAGCCCCAGGCCATCACTCACCTGCTTTTGTCACTACACCTCGTGCATTCGCTGGGGTTTTATGTACATGGAGCCCCGTGCTGTGTATTACTGTTTGCCCCAACTGCCTTCTCTCTGCATATTTGAGATTCATTTATGTTGATCAGGAATGTTAGCCCTCTAACTTTGTTCTTTTTCAGAATTGTTTTGGTTATTCTCTGCCTTTTCCATTTTTATGGATTTTAGAATCAAGTGGTCAATTTCTATGGAAAGCTCACTGGGATTTTGATAGGGATTGTGTTGGATGTAGGTTATAATTAGAGAGAATGAGCATGTGAGAAATCCTGGCTCTTCTTGCCTGTGGACATGTGTATCTCCCCATTCATTCATGTTATCTTTTTTTTAATGTGCATTTATTGAGAAAGAGAGAGAGAGAGAGAGAGAGAGAAGAAGGGAGGGAGAGAAAATGAGCAAGAATGCAGGAGAGGCAGAGAGAGTGAGAGAGAGAGAGAATCCCAAGGAGGCTCCCTGCTGTCAGTGCAGGGACTTGACTTCATGAACTGTGAGATCAGGACCTGAGCCAAAATCAAGAGTCAGATGCTTCACTGATTGAGCCACCCAGGCACCTGGTATTTTATTTTTTTATGCTGCTGCAAGGGGTATTTCCTTTTTTTTTTTTTTTTTAAATTTCAGTTTCCATTTGTTATTTGTTTATAGTTTATAGAAATAATTTTTTTCTGTATATTGATCCTGTATCCTAGAACCTTGCTAAAGAAAACTGTCAGTTCTAGAAGATTTATTGTTGATTCCAACAGATTTTCTACATGATGTCAACGATCACACCATCCTTATTTATAGTAACTACTAGTTGAAATAATCCAGATGTCTTTCAGTGGGTGAGAGGTGAACCTGTGATACATGCATGTCATGGACTATTAGGCAGCAATCAGAAGGAAGGGACTATTGATAGAAACAACAACCTGCGTGAATCACCAGTGAATTCCACTAAGTGGAAAAAGCCAATCCCAAAAGGTTACATCCTGTGTGATCGTGAGGTGAAAGGAGAAAATATATAACATTCTGAAACGAGAAAGATACAGAAATGGAGAACAAAATCGTGGCTGCCAAAGGTTGAGAGGGTGGAGAGGGGCAAGAGGCAAGTGGATGTGGCTATAAAACGGCAACATGGAGGGTTCTGGTGGGGGTGGAAATATTCTGTATCTTGACTGTATCAGTGTCAGTATTCTGGCTTGTTATTATTTAACTATAGTTTTGGAAGATGTTGCCATAATTTGCTGTATAAACAGTGTTTATTTCTGGACTCTTCTGTTCTGTTGGTCTTTATGCCAGTACCACGCTGTTCTGATTATTGCAATTTGGTGCTATGTTCTGAAATCAAGAACTGTGAGGCTTCCCACCTGGTTCTTCTTTTTCCATTATTTGGCTATTTAGGATCCTTTGAGATTCTTTATAAATTGTAGGATATTTTTTTTTTTTATCTCAACTTTGCTGACTCTGTTAGCTCTAACAGATATTTTTGGTAAACTTTAGAGTTTTCTGTATATGAGACCGTGTCATCGATGAACAGAGATAATTTTGCTTTTTAATTTTCAATTTGGATGCTTTCCATTTCTTTTTCTTGACCAATTGCTGTGGCAAGGACTCTCAATACTGTCTTGAATAGAAGTGATGAGAGAGAGTATCCTTGACTTATTCCCGATCTTAGAGGAAAAGCTCTCAGGCTTTCACCACTGAGTAAGATGTTAGCTGTGATCCTTTCATATATGGCTTTTTTAAATGTTGAGGTTATTTCTTTCTATTCCTAGTTCTTGAGTGTTTTTTTTTTTTTTGATGAAAGAATGTTGAGATTTTTCCAGTGGTTTTTCCTGCATCAGTTGAGATGATCCTATAGTTTTTTTAATGTTTATTTTTTTTGAGAGAGAGAGAGAGGGAGAGAGAGAGAGAGAGAGACAGAGCATGAGTATGGGAGGGGCAGAGAGAGGGAGACAGAATTCGAATTACATATGCATGTATAAGTCCCTGTTCTCGAGATCCTATGATCTTTCCCTCCACCTGGTGTCCGTCTTCGGTACTGCAGTTTCTCTGGTTCAGCTCGGGGCTACCTTTATTCTCAGAGGACCCCAACCTGGCATCTGAACGATACCTGTGTTCCCCTCAGCACAGCGAGTCAAGTGAGGTGGAAACCAGTGCCTGTGTCAGGGCCCAAATATTCCAAACATTGATGCACATTCCATTCTATTTTCATCCTGAGAGAAAGTCAGGTGTTTAGAGCTTTCTCCCAACTGTGCTTCATTATTCTGGCAAGTAGGAGAGACCAGGGTGGCAGAGGAATGGGATTTCTCACCTACTTGTTTGCTCTGTGCTCACCTGGGGTGCTTTAACCACCTGTCTGGTGTCCAAAGTTCTCACAAAGATCGTTTAATCCATATATTGTTTTTAAGTTACTATCTTTACAAGGGAATGAGGGCCTGGGACTTCCCACTCTGCTATCATGATGATGTTGTATTCGATCGTTTATATTACTTTGTATTTATTATAATTACTCATGATGAGACTTATTTTTGCCATCTTATCTTATGAATTCTGATACGTTAATTTTTTTCTTTTATAAATTTCACTGCATATATTTATTTTCTACACTTAGGAAAGCAATGTATTTTATTTGTATTATTCTGAATAATATCTCTAACTTAGATGCAGTTTTTTTCCCAATAACTGCAAAAGCTTATAAATACCTATAGTTTCACCCTGAATGAAAGGATTGCTTCATTATGCTCAGACCTCTTTCTTCTATCTCCTACTACTCACCAGACTACTATTAGGCTATTTTTCAAAATTTTATTTTATTTTATTTATTATGCATTTTTTATTTTAAGGTGACTTTACCATTTAGAACTCATCTACAAACTAGTTTGATTAAAGATACCTATCAATTAAAAATCACATTCATTAAAGTATAAAATACATATTAATGCTTCTTATACATACAATACCTAGAAATAAACCATTCACAAAACAGTAGAAATAAAAATCAAGTTATAGCTATGGATTAAATGTCTTTCTTTCCAAATTCAATGGTTTCTTTTCCTGCCACCCTGGGATGCAGAGAGTCCATTTTGGAAAGTTCAGTAAACTTCCCCAGGTTATTTATGGGTCATTTTCTTAATTATATGATTCATATCACATTGTTTCTTTGAAAATGTATTCATCAGTTTCCTGAAATGTTTGTGTTTTTTTTAATGTTTATTTATTTATTTTTGAAAGACAGCAAGCACAAGTGGGGGAGGGGCAGAGAGCAAGGGAGACACAGAATTTGAAGCAGGCTGCAGGCTGTGAGCTGTCAGCACAGAACCCAACGTGGGGCTTGAACCCATGAACTGTGAGATCATGACCAGAGCCAAAGTCAGACACTTCATTGACTGAGCCACCCAGGAGCCCCTTTTAAGGGTGTTTTCAGTGACAGTTTCGATTGCAGTTTCCCACACCTTTTAGTCTGGATGACGGAAAATGTTTTCTTCTACGTCCAAATTTAGCTGGTAGCTTAACTAGATATAAATTGTGTGTTCATGTTTCTTTTATTTAGAAGGAAACTGACTCCATTTGCTTTTTGCATGTCATATTGCTGCTGAGAATTTTGATGTCAACCTGAATTTTATTTTTTTCTCTTTCCATATCTCAGGAAGCTTTCTGAATTCTTTTCATAGTGGTACTTTTAAAATTTCCTGTTCTATATAGTATTTTTTTAAGTCATTGTGTGTTTTTAACAAGATGTTTTATAAAAAGAGAAAAAATAAGCCACTGGGGGTACAAATTAATAATTTTCTGATAGAAAAGTGAGTAAAGAATATGAACAGACAATTCTAAGAAGAGTAAAAGCAAACTTCTAAAGCAGTTAAAACTATATTTTGACTCCTCTGTAATTAAAAAGATAAACTTTCTCCATCATAGTGGCAAGAATCTTTAAAATGGAAAAGTTCTGTTGGCTTGGATGTGGTGAGGCTTTTGCTCTGTGCTTAGTTTTTGTGTGAGGATAAACTGATGAGGTTGTACTGGAAGACTACTTGGCAGTATAAAGTGAAAATAATCCATATAACCTTTGAACAAGCAATTATCCTTTTATACCCATCTTATAAAAATCAAATTACACTAGCAATGTATATGAGTCTTCCTCCCCACCCAAGCTCAATGGATTATAGATCTAAAACTATAAAACTCACAGATGGGGCGCCTGGGTGGGTCAGTCAGTTAAGTGTTCTACTTTGGCTCAGGTCATGATCTCACGGTTCACGAGTTCAAGGCCCATGTCAGGCTCTGAGCTGTCAGAACCTGGAAACTGTTTCAGATTCTGTGTCTCGCTCTCTCTCTGCCCCTCCCCTGCTCATTCTCTTGCTCTCTCTCTCTCCTTTTCAAAAATAAATAAAACATTAAAAAATAAAATAAAACTATAAAACTCAAAGAAAAAGTACAAGAGTAAATCTTTTTGCCCTTTGTTTAGGCAAAGATTCTCAGGACGCCAAAAGCACAGCAATGATAGAAAAAATAAATAGGACTTCATAAAAAATATATGTTAAGGTAATTTGAATGCTGTGAAGGATAAACCTTAAAAATATGCTAAGTTAAGGAATCCAGACCAAAAAAAAAAAAAAAAGCCACATAGTGTATAATTCCATTTATATGAAATGTCCAGAGTAGGAAAACTGATAGAGATAGAAAGTGGACCAATGTTTGCTTAGGTTTAAAGGGCTTGGGGGAGATAAGGAGTGACCCCTGGTAGATTACAAAGTCTGTTTTTGGTTTGATGAAAATGCTCTAAGACTGACTGTGGTGATGGTGTACAACTTTGAATATACTAAAAATCATTGAGCTGAACACCTCAAATGGCAAAATTATGTTATGTGAACTATATATCAAAAAAACATATAAAAATTTCTTTCATTCTGTTAATATTGTTTTCCATGTATTAGGGAGCTCTGGCATTAGGTGCACATGTATTTACAGTTGTTAGATCTTTCCAGCGATCCGAGTGTCTTCTCATTGTAATGTCCTTCTTTGTCTCTTATGACAATCTTTGACTTAAGGTCTATTTGGTCTGATGGAAATCTGGTCATCCTTGCTCTTGCTTGGTTTTTGTTTGCAAAGGACATCTTTTTGCATTCTTTCCCTTTCAGCCCACACGTGTCCTTGGCTCTAAGGAGAGGCTGCTGTACACAGAGTGTACTAGGATCTTTTCTCCTTTTTTTAATCTGTCCCCCAGGTTGGTGAGTGGATTAAAAATGACATAGGTTTGCCTTTCGATTAGGAAATTTAATCCATTTACATTTAAAGTAATTAATGAGGGGCAAGGGCTGAGGATTGCTGGTTTCCTAAGGCTCCTCACTATTTTGTCCCTGTTTTCCTCTCTTCCTAACTTCCTTTGTGTTTCACTAATTTTTAATGGTGTCATGTTTTGATCCTCCTCTCATTTCCTTTGTGTATCTTCTGTAGCTATTTTCTTCCTGGTTATGTTGGGACTACATCAAACATCTTAAAGCCCTAGCAATCTATTTTATTTTCTTTTCATTCACATATTTTTCCATCTCTACAATTTTATCATGTTGAGAATAGTGTATAAATTGTATCATATAATATTTGATATTGGCCTCTGAATTTGGCCTCTTTCACTCAGCATAATGCCCTTGAGATCCATTCTTGTTGTTAGGTATATCAATAGTTCATTACTTTTTATTGCAGAGTAACATTCTATTGTATTGATATATGACACTTTGATTCTCCATACATCAATTGAAGAATATCTGGGTTATTTCCAGTTTTTGACTATAACAAATAAATCTGCTATGAACATTCATATACAGATTTTTGTATTTATGTGAGTTTCCACTCTTCAACATAAATGCTTAGGAATGTTATTGCTGATCATATGGTAAATATATGTTTAGATTTTTAGGAAACTAGTAAATTATATTGCAGAGTGGTTGTACCATTTTCTACTCCCACTAACAACGTGAGAGATCCAGTGTCTCTGCATAATCACCAACAAGAGGGAACGGAAGCTACTAGATCATGAAGGGAGACTTAGAGAAACAATATCTGTAACATAGAAGTCCCAGAAGAAATGGAACGAGAGAAAGGGACAGAAGGTGTATTTGAACAAATTATGGCTGAGAACTTCCCTAATCTTGGGAAGGAAACAGGCCTCTATTTTAAACTGATGACAATTTCAGTCATATACAAAAATTCTACTCCTTTAAAGATCTTCATCTTTCCACTTTATGTTGTTAGTGACACAAATTACATCAGTTTGTATTGTGGCTCTAACATAGATTTACAGATATTTTTTGTGCCTTTGTCTTTCACATTCCATTCCAGAGCTAAGAGTGATCTGTAAGTCAACACAACAACACTACAGGACTCTGTATTTGTCCACGGACTTACCTTTACCAGAAGGCTTTATATATTTAAAGCTGTCTAATGCCCTTCCATTTTACCCCAAAAGGGGACCTTTAGCATTTCTTGTAAGCAGGTTTAATTGTGAACTACTTCAATGCTTGTTTTCTGAAAATATCTCAATTCCTCCTTCATTTTTGAAAGATAATTCTGCCAGATATTGTCTTCATTTTTGGCAGCTTTTCCTTCTGCACTTTGACTATATTAGCCCACCCCTGGTCTTCACTTTGACTATATTACCCCACTCCTGGTCTCCAGCACAATCCGATGATATTTTTACAAGAGCTAGCTATGTGTGATGAGTCGTGAAGCCCTCCTCTTCTCCAGCTGGGGCTCTCTCCACCTGCTCTCAGCCACAAGACGCCTGGGTGCCCGGAAGCCACACTCCTGTGCTCAGGGAGGGCAGAGGGATCATGGCCCAGAGCAAGACTTGGATCTTCTGACTTTATGCAATACTTACTATGCAAATGAGTGATCCCTGATTTACGTTCAAGGCCTCTGAGACTTCAGAGAGGAAGACACTCTGTCTTCCCGGACCTTCTCTAGCCAGGTCTCAGGGTCCGGGCATCCCCTATTTCCATGAATAAAGATGGTCCTGGGACAAAACATGTGTGACGCTGACCAAATCTGGTTCTGCCTCTTTCCATCTGGTCACGACCCTGTCCTCTGGCACATCACAGATAATTCTGGAACCCTCTCCATGTTCAGAGTATTTGCCTTTCCTTTCATGGGTTGTGCATTCTCACAGTGGGCTCCCTTAGTGGAGTATCTTGGTCATTGGAGAGAACATTCGGGAGTAGGTGAACCTTTGGGATGGGTCTTGGATTTTATCCCAACTGGAATTTTTCACATCCGAGGAAAACTTTGGTCTGAGGAAAATTATACTTACTGCTACTAGTGTTTCAACTAATACTGAATGTGTTAAATTTTGGGTAAAGAACATTTTAATGTCCAAAATAACATTACCCTTCAACTAATAGTTCATCTTATAATCCAGTAACAAACAAACAAACACACACACAACAAAAAACACTATTAAAACCTCCACTTTACTGCGGCATAAACAAACCTAGACCCACAAAGTTAACACATCTGATTCTCTAAGACCTTCATTCACCTACCCAGAGTTACGCATCCACCAACTATCTTCTTCAATGTTTTCCCTTTTTTTGTGAAAGCACTTATAAACATCTTATCATAACCTCTTTCTTTTTATATTAAATGTTTTTATTTATTTTTGAGAGGGAGAGAGAGAAGGAAAAAGAGAGAGAGAGCGTACATGAATGCGCAGGGGTGGGGGAGGGGCAGAGAGAGAGGAGGACAGAGGATCTGAAGCAGGCTTGGAGCTGTCTGCACAGAGCCTGAAGTGGGGCTCAAACCCATGAACCATGAGATCATGATCTGAGCTGAAGTTGGACACTTAACCAGCTGAGCCACCCAGGTGCTCCCATAATCTCTTTCTTAACGCTGTTTCTTAAGATGATGCCACTCCTCACTGTGGCAGTGGCTGGCCGGCTGGTCTCCAAAACCCACTTCCTGTTCTCTCAGGACAGGATACCCACATTCCTTCGTACTCTTGCAGCCAGGTGGCAGGTGTGGCCACGTGAGCACCTCCCACCCGGATACGAGCGAAATGGATGAGTTTACATCCAGCTCCCTTTTCCTTGGCTGAAAGGGAATGTCACACAGAAGGTGGCAAACCAGTGTCAGCCTGGCTCCTCGCGTGACTGTGGGGACAGAGTTGCCTTGCCCACCTGAAACCCACTGTGACTGATATGTGAGAAAGAAAGACACTTTTCATAGTTTATTTGAACCCACCAAAACCTGGGGGGTTATCTCTCAGTGCAACGGAGTCTGCTCTAGCTAACATGCACACTCAGAACAGAGTGCAACTAGATTTGCACTGATGGGTTTAGGTGTTCACCAAATCTTTAATGGAGTGTCCGCATGGCTTGGGTTGACCAGTAGGCAGTATTTCTACAAATGAGAAATCCCGTACACCTGCTCTTCAGGGTATCTGGTAATTGTTGATGTTTTACCATCTCATTATAACTCGTGATTTTCGTGGCATTTGTGTTTTCTCTGTATTGCTTCAGTGGTTTGACCTTGGAGGAGGAGTGAGTAGGCCCTTTGCCCACGCCGGCATTCTACCGGGTGTCCTTCAAGCCACTCTTAATCCAGGCAATAAGAAAAGGTCTAGTCTCAACTTGACGTTTTCTGCCTATTGAAATACCAAAAGTCTTTTTCCGAAAGCTATAGTTTTTCTTTTTTTAGTGGAAACAAACATCAGATTACTTTACTCGCACACAGGTAGTGATCGACATCCCTCCTCAGTCATTATAGAGGGAAAGCTAGAAATGGCATATTTTTAAAAGGACACGAGTTCACATTCATGTTGCCATTTGAATGCCACACTTCCTAAGTTTTAATTGTCTTGTCCTCCCACAAACTATTTTGAATGTATTTATCCCCTTTTCTGAGCCTCTTTTGCAGATGACATCCTCCTAGTAAATTTAAATATAACACATTTATGTGCTGCCATAAGAAAACAGGCATTTAAATTATAGTAAGTGTCTAAAACTTGTAAAACATAATTGGAGGCCCAGTCCTTGGTTCTTGATCAAGGGTGTGATTATTCCCCTTTTACTCTCTCAGCCTTGATATATTTCTCCACCTCTTGCTCTATATCATTTCTTGATAAGTACAACCAGAGGCTCGATTATGTTCCCCCGAAAATTTTCAGCAAAAATCTCCAAATTCTCCTTGCTAAACAGAGACAATGTCATCACGACACATTTGTGAGGATTTCTCTGGGAATACACACAGGACTAAAAATACGAAGTACGTTTCCAGAGATTTCAGAAACTCATTAGAAACTGAAGAGTTGCCATTCTTAAAACCACTTTTAAAATAGGAAGTCTTGTTTTGGATTACTGAAAGGAGGTTGTAGGAAGCGATCGGCCGTCCGTGAAGCCTGTACAGATAGATGCTCTTCTCTGATTTGCACGTTACCATCCCAGAACGATGGGGTCTTGGAGGGAGCACAACACATCACAAAAACTGGAAAGAACATGGTATCCTGGGGTCTTGGAGGGAGCACAACACATCACAAAAACTGGAAAGAACATGGTATCCTAGGATTGATGCTCTCGTTTGGGGGACTTCAGCAGGGACATTTGTGACAAGTCAATAAAAAGAGAAACATTCTTGCTCGAAATCATCAACTTTTTCTTTCTTTTCTCCTTTAGCTTGCTAGTAACCATCAACAGGAAAATCACAGGAGGGGCACCTGCCGTAGCTCCATCAGTTAAGCACCTGACTCTTGATTCCTGATTAGGTCACGATCACATGGTTCATGTGATCGAGTGTGATCAAGCCCTGCATCAGGCTCTGGGCTGACGGTGTGGACCCTGCTTGGGATTCTCTCTCTCCGTTTCTCTCTCTGCCCCCCCCTCAAAATAAATAAATAAACTTTAAAAATAGAAGAAAGAAAAATCATAGGAATGTGGACCAAACATACCAATTTCAGTTCGAGGCCTCCATGTACAGTGCAAAAGTGTACAGTAATAAAATGGAAACAACATGCTAACTCAAACAAGTGAATAAAATGTAAGGGGATCTCTGACATCTGATAAAATTGGGCCCATGTTGAATATTACAATGGGAGTTTAAACAACCAAAAACTGCATTTCCAACAGAAGGTGATTGGAACTAGTACTATATATATTTGGAATACAGTCCCTTTTCTTTAAAGTGAGGGTAGAAAGAAAAAAAGTTATTAGAGCGAAGAACAAGAATCTGGTTTCTTGACCAGCGGGGGTATGGATCATGCTTTGTTTACAGATGAAAATCTGGCCCAGACACAGGATTCATTAATGGGAAGAGGGGAACTTGAAGCAGGAATAATGATAGAATATTATGTGGCAGAAAATCCTGTTGAACTGCTTACCCTCTGTGGTGACAATCTTTTTCATATACAGTAGTTGAGAAATGAAGGAAATTTCTATCTTGTACTCAAGTCTAATGTTTAAGAAGATCTGAACAGTACTGAGGGATATCTTCATGCCACATTATGCTTATGTATGTACATCTTAAGGAAGCAGGTTTCAAATATTTCACAAAAACAACTGGCAGGACTCCACGAGTAGAGTCTGAGAAGCGTTGCCCAGAGCAAATCAAAAACTCTTGGAATTTAAGGACTCTGTCTGTTTGGAAGCACACATACGTCCTGGCCATCACTGCTATTCTTATGGGAAGATGGAGACACAGGCGTGATGCTCATGCCACACACAGGAAAAGACAGCTACTGGACTGTTCCCATTATCACACCACTGGAGGAGATGGATTCGCCTGGTATAGTATGTTGTCCAGTGTAAGAAACAAAACAAAACAAGAAGCATGCGTAACATCGAAGAATTAAAAATACTGGGAGTTCAGTCATTTGCCACCAGACTTTCTGGTGCATTTCTTCTTTCTTCCTGCATGAGAATTTCAATTAGTAACAGAGTCAACCTGAAATTTGTATCTACTGTTACAGAGACGGACCTCGAGCCGCATGAGAATGGCATGGGTTAGTGGATCAGGTCATGGCTCGGATTAGAAGATACACGCTGTTTCTGTCCTCCTTCCGAGTATAACCCATGGTCCCTAGTATATCCTCCTCCATAAAAAGGTCCTGTGATGTCATATAACCTCACTGCACACGCTGCCTCTGACTTCATAGCTTCCAAGGGTTTGCACCTTGTGACTGCCTGTCGTTTCTCACTGTTCTGACCCAGATCATTTTCCCTTTGGGACAATCAGTAAATTATGCAAGTGTATCCAACATGGATACACTCAAAATTCAAAGCAAGGAGTTTCCAGCAGTGTCTCTCCACTGGCCACCAAAATATGAGATACTCCACATATACTTGGGTACACACACATCCCCACCCACACTCTGCTCTTTCAATGGGCATCTGAAGAGGCGAGGCCTCTTTCTTGAGTTTCTTATTTATCTTTCTTTGCTGGCTGTGGTCTATATATTTTCCATTTCTTTCATCTTTCAAAATGATGTTCAGGCTTTTGATGAAGCATTTTTCCCTCTAACACTCTTCCTTTGATTTATGTCCATGCCTTTACTTTCTCTATAGCCTGTAACTTCTCTTAAGAAGATATTTCTGGCATAAAAAGTAATTCCTACTGGCAGAAGACTTGAAAGGATTTTAGAATCCCTCACTGAGTTTGATGAAATGTGAATAAAAATTAAAGGTTCCTTTTCCTCCACTTAGAAATCTGGCTCTTCTGTAAATATAAGGCAATCAGCCACGATCAGGTGGCTTCCAGAAAACCTCCATATTTATTAAATGTTTCAGAAATGTTAGAGCCAATCCTGAAAAATATTCTAGAGGAGCTCAGTTAAAGACGTATGGATTTTTTGGTCTGGCCAATTTTCTACTTTTCGATAATTTCTTTTCATATTTAACTCCCACTCTGCCGAGACTTCATAAGCTTCCTGTTTCTGTGGGAAACTATGTGAGTTTTACTTCATTTTAGAACGGTGGCCCACATCAGCTTTCACTAGATAAGCCATGAGATGCAGAGTGGTAGGGGCTGAAGCAGGCTGTGAATAATAATAGATCATGTCTTCACCAGAACTTTTGCTCTATACCTAAATCCAAAATGACCCAGAAGAAATAAAGATGGTTTGAGTCAGGCACGAATCCATACCACACACATGTATCTCTGTGGACCCCAGTACCTTAATTTCTAGACCTTGAGTCTTATAGTTGACTGGTATCTTCTCTCTTGGCGGTCTGCCTAGGGCTTCACTCTGGGTCTGATTCTATACAAGGAAACTCATCAGAAGCACACATGGACAACTTCCGGCCATAGATTCAACCTTCAGGTTTAAGCAGAGCAGAGGGGCTATGTTCACCCTTGAAGTCGGGCAGGCAGTTCTGAGTTACGGAAGCTTAGATTCTCATAAGCTGCTCGCTGGACTCTCTTGCCAGGGTTGGTTCCCCAGGCATGTCGCTTTTCACTCTCTCTCTGGAGTGGCCATAGGTAGCCTCGTAAGCCTACGGTGTTGCTAGGATCAGGGAAGAGATGTTGGCTCCGTTTCTCTCACCCAAAGAGCTGGGGTCGTCACACAGCCAGAATTGGGCACCTCCTACATGTTGATGCAGAGAAAGTATCGTGACTACCACGTTGTCAGGACTTAGACTCATACACTTTAAAAAACCTTTTGTGCTTATTTATTTCTGCGAGAGAGACAAAGAGAGAGAGAGAGAGAGAGAGAGCAAGCAAGCGAGAGAGAGCACAAAGTGGGAGAGGAGCAGAGAGAAGGAGAGACAGAATCCCAGACAGGCTCTGAACCACCAGTGCAGAGCCTGATGCAGGGCTCGAGCTCACAAACCCTAAGGTCGTGACCTAAAGCAAGATAAAGAGTCCGATGCTTACCTGACTGCGCCACCCAGGTGCCCCAGCATGCACACACTCTAAAATCTGTCCCTGTTTTGATGGCAGACCCTCGATCCAAATCCATATGATCCCCGTCACATCCTGGTAAGTATCGAATGTTCTAACATGTCCAAGGGCTCAGTTCCTAGAAAGATTCTCATACATGCGCAATACACTCTCTGACCCTGAAGAAGACATTAACTTTATACGTTAAATCTGTTTTAATTGCTTCCTGTGTCTCTTTTGATAAGACCATGCTTGATAAGACCGTGATCAATGACTATGAAGATTTAGATGTTCTTTGTTATGTTTGGTCTTTTGTTTCTTCTGCCTTCAAAATGGTCTGGGGTATCCTTCAGTGATGTTGCTTTCTCGGTACTTCTGTATCCTTGTGAGGTTAAATGGTGTCATCATTTCCATTGGGTCTACTGTCGGCGCAGTGTCCTGCCATGTCAGGCCAGCTTGACCCCTAACTATTCCACATTTTGTCCTCTGCTGTCATGATAGTGGCTCATTCCATTAAACATCCCAGCTGTATTATGTTTTGTTGTCTCTCTTTTTTTTTTTACACTCAATTTACAATAAGATTGGGTCACCATAAATTCAAATGGCTGTTAAAAATTCGTAACTGTAATACATGGTCGTCTCCTCTAAGTCTCTTTCGACTGAGATACTTGTGAAGGATTAAGTCTGATGACCAAGTTGTTAGACCACTGAATAGTATTTATCAGAACAATTATGGGTAAATTTTTGGTGACTTTTCTGCATGTTTCTTTATTAATTTTGTTTTTTTTTTTTAACTTGGTTGATTTGCCTATCTCCTTCAGTCCATCTGGAGTATCTATTGTCTCTGTGCCCAGCAAAAGTCTTGGTTTTTCGGGGGCATCTGAGTGGCTCAGTGGGTTAAGTGTCTGACTCTTAGTTTCAGCTCAGGTCATGATCTCACAGTTTGTGAGTTTGAGTCCTGCATCAGGCTCTGTGCTTACAGTGTAGAGCTTGCTTGGGATTCTCTCTCCCTCTCTCTCTGCTCCTCTCCTGCTCATGTTCTCTCTCCCTCAAGACAAATAAACTTAAAAATTAAAAAAAAATAATGATTAAAAAAAGGCTCAGTTTCTCATAATCGCTAGTCTGGCCATTTTTTATTTCCCTTTGGAAACCAAAGGGCTGTGGCTGGTCTCCCTGTGTGTGGCCTGTTACTCTGCCTCACAAGGCTACTTGTCCATGTGACAGATGTTTCCATTACTCAAGTGCCGAAGTCTGTCATTTCCCCAGCTAACAGCTTTATCATTATCCTCACTAGATTCTGAGCTCTGTCAGGTCCAGGCTTTTAAGAATCTCACAGTAGGGATTTATCCTGGTTTGTGTTGATTGAAATATGATTACTTCCCACTTATGCTTTTAATTTATATATGTACTTTCATTTTATCTTTTTTTCATCATGATCAGTGTACTGTTTAGTCCCCATCCTGTGCTCCCCCATCCTCCACCCACCACCCCTCTGGTGACCATCAGTTTGACCTCTATAGTTAAGAGTCTTTCTCTTGGTTTGTCTTGCTTTCTTTTTTATTTTTCATCACTCGTTTGTTTTGTTTCTTACATTCCACATATAAGTGAGATCATATGGTATTTGTGTTTCTCTAACTTATTTCTCATAGCATTATATTCTCTTATATTTTGTATAAAACACAAATTCCTCTAGGTTTTTAGTGCTTTCAGTAGTTTATTAAAGGTAGTCTTGGGGTGCCTGGGTGGCTCAGTCAGTTAAGCATCTGACTTCGGCTCAGGTCATGATCTCACAGTTTGTGAGTTCGAGCCCTAAGTTGGGCTGACAACTCAGAGCCTCGAGCCTACATTGAATTCTGTCTCTCTCTACCCTCCCTCGTTCACACACACACACTCTCTCTCTCTTTCTCAAAAATAAATAAACATAAAAATTTTTTTAAAAAGGAGGTCTTGAGTGCTCCAATCAGTGTGGCTGGTTCCTGGAGACGTGCTGCCTTTGTGTGTATTTAATGAGAGTACCGTCCACACATAAGTCAGATCATAATTTATGTTCTAGGTGTGACTCAGCATGGGTCCATGCTCTCCTTCCTAACTTCACAGGTTATTATTTTGTCTCTCTGTGGTCTTCTCAAGCTTTCGCTATTTAGCTGTTGTCTAGAGTTAGCCAACTGTATTTCTATCCTGTAAAAATCCATCTCAATAAGGATTGTAACACACCTGAGATCTGCTTTTTATCTGACTTTGATCTGTCATCTGATGTGAACCCTTCTGATATGTTCAGTTCTCTTCTGCATCTTCTGAGATACTGACCTCACCCGGGATCAGTGTATAGAAGTTGGCCCTGTCATCCACACCCTTGTCTCTGTGTTTTGAGGAGATGCAAATACAACAGCTGTCATGTCTTGATGCTGAAGTACTGTAGCCACCATACACAGACTCTGAGGGTCACAATTCATGAACACGAATATTCTGCATTAGAGTTCTTCCTAAATCAACTCAGTTTCCTAAACCCCCATCAGTATGAAGGAAGTTATTCACTCAGGTATTTATTAGTTACGTAGGACATACTCACCAAGGGTCTTCTATGTGCACTGCTTGAAGGATGACGGTGAGCCGGAGCCCTGGACACGCCTTGATCTTTCCTTACATCAAGACCTTCAACCCGATTTCTCCCACAGTTTCTTCTAATACTATTTTTTTTTTACATTTAACTTCTCAGAATTTTAATGGGTTTTATTTGTATTGGGTGTAATGTAGGGATATGGTTTTTCCCCTCACATGAGTAGGAAATTGACACCGAGTCACCAATCATCTAATCCACACTGATGTACCACTTCCACAACTTATTTATGACATTATATGATTTTTGTTTTAAAAATTTTTATACTAACATAGACATAGATTTTTGTGTTTGAAAAGAATGTATTCTTTCTTATAGTCAGCTTATGGCTGACTATAAATATACCTGTAGTTTGTAAGAGCAATATTTATGTTCAAGTATTTTAATTGTGTTATTGACATCATCTCTGTATTTGCTTATTATTCCATGCATCTTATCTGTTCATTTCAGACCAAAGGACTTATTTTGCCAAATAGGGTTGTAAATTTTTCATTTTCAGTCTGAATTTCTGTCAACTTTTATGTATTCTAAAGGTGCAGAGAGGTTCAAAGCTCTTATATATACTGGTATATTGTAGCTTGTCATCAACATAAAATATCTCTCTATCCTTTTAAATGCTTTTCCATCCCTTTCTTTTTATTTCCCTTTACTGTTTGCTGTAGTCTAGTCTCTTGTAAACAAAACAGTTATTTGAAGAAATGTACTTATACAATATCTGTCTTTGGAGAGATGTTATTCACCCTATATATTTATTTTGGGTAAGGCTAGACATGCACTTACCGCTCTGCCCTTTTTTTATGCTTTCTATTTGTCATGTTTTCTTGGTTTTTCCCCCCTTTACTGGATTTTATTGAATTAGGTTTTCTGAGTTATATTTGTAGTTTTAAAATCTTGGGCATTTGATATCTTATTTTTAACTTTATAATCATGATCACCAAATTTTAAAATACATTCAGCTTGTATTTTTCTCTAAAAACCTGCAGGTCTTCGATATTTATCATCTCTCTCTACATAATATGAGAACCAAGGATACCTTTACTTCTCCCAGGAGCCACTTCTCACAATGATATCTCAAGGACTGGAGTTTCTGGTTGTTATTATTTTGTGTATTTATTCGTCGGCATTTACACGCATGTTTACATAAATTATAAGTAAACTACAAGTTTTGCTTGTTTTCTTTACTGCTGTTACTTATATTTCACGTCAAGTTTTGAGATCCCTTTTTAGTTTCACTAGCATGCAGTTTACAAATTGGTTCCTAAGACTCTGATTCACTGTGTATCTTGAAGAATTGTTATTATTCTGTGTCCTGAAAGATGGTTTCACTGCTCAGAAAATCTAACTTCCAAAATATTTACTGCCAGAACTTTGAAGAGTTTTCATTACCTCTTCTTTTATAACTTCATTTTTTTGTAGTATAAGAGCGACATGAGAATACAATCATTATAGAAAAATTCTACCCCTGTCCTTACTGATCACTCCTTGATTCTCGCTGTAACCGGTGCCGATGAGGTTAATTCCCGTTGTCAGATAGAATGACTCTTCTCTGGGTTAATGTGTCCAGATCATTTCTCAGGGCCACTTATGAATTTGATCATTCATTGTGTGTTCATGTGGGTTTAGTGTGTGCCTGTTACTGTGTTGGACACGGGGAGGACATCGGTGAGCCCATGCAGCACGCACTGAAAAATGGGGGCAGGACAAATGAAATCCTAATGCACACACAAAGTCTAAAGTATCTGGAAGTGACAAGAGCTATAATGAAAATTAAAACATAAAGAGGGGAAAGAGTTATGGAGGGTCTTATTTTATTTTTTAAAGTTTATTTATTTTTGAGAGAGAGCGCAAGAGTGCGAGCATGAATGTGGGAGGGGTAGAGAGAGAGAGGGAGAGAGAGAGAATCACAAGCAGGCTCCCCCTGTCAGCACAGAGCCCAGTACGGGACTTGAACTCACAAACCGTGAGATCATGACCTGAGCTGAAGCTGGACGCTCAACCAACTGAGCTCCCCAAGTGCCCCCCGGAAGGTCTTATTTTAGATAAGGCCATCAGGGAAGGCGGTTCAGAGGGAGAACTCAGATGTTTCTGAGAGTGTAGTTCTGCTCGTGCTCAATTGCAAAGGGCCTGATGGAATCACCCAGAAGGTAAGAGCAGATGCAGAAGAGATGGGAAGGGCTGAACCCTGGGCGACACCATCATTTAGAGGCTGTGAGAAATTGGATCCAGCAAAGGAGGTTGAGGAATGGCTGTGGGTGTAGGAAGAAAATTAGAAACTAGCGTTGTTTGCAGCCAGCAAGGGAGAGTGTTTCAATACGGAAGGATTTAATAATTTGCGGGCTGATTTGATAGTCTCTTTCAAAGCCTCATGCGATGTCAAGTCAGATGAGGACATAGGATATTTGTTGAACTTTGGCGATGTAGAAATTCTGATACGTCTTGAAAAGAGTGGCGACCGCAGAACACTGGGGCAGGAAGCTGGCTGCTCTGGGTCCGGGAGGGAAGGTGCAGAGAAGAAGTAGGCACAGCAGGGACAGGCGACTCGGGGGAAGTGCTCATACAGGGCTTCAGTATGGGGCGCCTGGGTGGCTCAGTCGGTTAAGCGTCTGACTTTGGCTCAGGTCATGATCTCACGGTTCGTGGGTTCGAGCCTCGCGTCAGGCTCTGTGCTGACAGCTCAGAGCCTAGAGCCTTGTCTTCGGATCCTGTGTTTCCCTCTCTCTCTGACCCTCCCTTGTTCTCACTCTCTCTCTCTGTCTCTCAAAAAATAAGTGAAAACATTAAAAATTTTTTTTAATAAAAGGAGTCAGTATTGGTAGGCGATGTGCAGACAACTGGCTATTTAATAAAATACGGGATCCATTACAGTCCGTTCGTATGGCCATGGGGTTGCTCCATGAGGGAGAGAGAAACAAGGATTCCAGAGACAAGGTGGGTGGTAACTGTCAGAGCACATGTAATGAGAAGCTTCGAGAGAGGGAGCCCCAGGACACAGGTGGGCGGTCAACCTCAGGACAAGGCAAGATAGCATTTCCATCGTCCCACGAGGAAAGGCAGGGCACCAGGGAAATAGGGCTGGGGGACTCGGTGCGGGTGGGATGTGAGGCAGGTTTCCGGCTGACAATTTCTCTCTGAAGCAGTAGAAATGGGGGCGCTGGGGAGAAGGGGTGAAATGGCAGTGAAGACAGTGGGGATGCAGTGATGAGAAAGCATTGCTGCACCTTGGGGGGGGGGGCACCGAGGACCAGCTTGAGGTACAGGCTCATAAATCTAGATGAGAAGAGATTAGCTTATATAATTACCACACACACACACATACACATACACACACACACACACACACACACACATGCTTTTTCTCTCCACCTGCTTTCAGCGGCAGCCCTTCCCAGGCCCCTAGGTTGGCAGACCAGCTCAGCACCCTCCTGGGCCCCACCTGCGGTCTGTTTCTGCCAGGTGTGCTGCCCTCTCATGAACTCTGCAGCATGTCTGTCCCTGACTTTTCTGGAACTTTGACCCTAGTCAGTTTCTGAAGGTTTTCCATGAGCCACTGCATTCATAACATCCTTGGATTTACCTCCGTTGGGCTGAAATTACCCAGAGCAGATTCTGTTTCGCTGCAGACTATATGCAGGTGTCTGAGTATTTTTGTACGTCATCTGGGTGTGACCGTGCAGGGCTTGGCCAAGTTTAATATTCAGGAGGGGGTGGTCACACAGTACACCTGCTCTCCCAAACGGACCGTATCTTTCACCATCCGCCAACCAGGTGTCAGTGTTTCCCCTGCTCCAGAGTGGGGGTGGGGGCATCCCCAAACTCCCTGGCTGGCCTTGTAGTCTACCTGCTCTGACGGATGTAAAATGGCATCTTGCTGAAGTTTTTATTGGCCCGACTGAGTAAAAATGGGGTTAGGCATCTTTTGATTTCTTTCTAGGTCATTCACATGTACTTTAAGTGAAATCATTGTTCAGGTTTGTGCATCTGTTTTGGGATCGTTTCTCTTTTCGTTCACAGAAGCTCTGATTTATTTATTTTTGGGTTACATAGTTCCAAACATCTCCTACCCAGTTGTGACTTTTCCTTTGCATGTTCTTTATTGTGTTATGGTGAGAACATAAGTTTTGAGTTGGATTTAATCAACTGCATAACTAGCTTATTATTGGTATCTTGCTTAAGACGTTCTTTCTTACTCTGGTACCATTGAGGTTTTTCTCCTATAGTTTTTACTAAACGTTCCTTTTTTAAAATTTTACCAAATGAGTCTTTAACAACTAGAATTGTGGCTTCCCCCCCTTTTCCTTTTTCCTTCTCCTTTGGAAGTGATAACACCTGTATTTATGTTCTTTGGTGTTCATCTTTGAAATTATACTTAACTAATTAATTATAATTAAGATAATAAAAATAATTATAAAATAATAATAATTAAAACTAATCAGCATCTTAACCCTTGTTCTAAAGTAGAAGTACATTAGAGAAAATTGACTCCAACTCCTTCCACGTATACATTCTATTTTCAGTTCTATGTTTTTCTATTCCCATAGATTAGACATCATCATTATTACTTCTGTTATTTTATACAAACGATACTTAAATATACTATAGGCAAAGGACTCACTTCCTAAGTGGAAAGCCACTGTCTTCAATAGCGAATCTATTTCAGTGTCCCTTGTCAATGTCCTTAGGGTTTCCATGTGGCTGTCAGGAAATCTGTTTCTAGTACAGGTGGCTCTATTTCAGGGAGGTCTGAATTTACCAGCAACGGCAGTCTCAGCCAGCCCTGAAATCAATCTGCCTTACTTTAACATCACTTCCTTCCTCAAAGGGTATCACACAGGAACTGTACAGCCACTTGTCACATTGCTATCCATATTGCTGCTATTTCGAACATTCAGGTCACAGTCACTCACACACATGACTTCTGAGGGTATGAAACAAAATTCTTCCTCTCATTTAAGGTGGATGTTTAATACTCATTTTTAAATTGTGATTGAAATACTTTGCATCTTAAATCTGGCTGTCTTTAGTTTTTTAAGTTTACTTACTTTGAGAGAGAGAGAGAGAGAGAGAGCAGAGGAGGAGCAGAAAGCAAGGGAGCAAAAGACAATCCCAAGCAGGCTCTGGACTTACGGTATGGAGACTGATTCGGGGCTCGAACCCACAAACTGTGAGATCATCACTTGATCCAAAATTAAGAGTTGGATGCTTAACCGACTGAGCTGCCCAGGCACCCCCAAACCTGCCTTCTTTAAATTCAAGCACAACACTTTGTGTTTTCTGACCCAAGCGTTATGATTCTTCTCACTTAATTCATAATTAAACCTTCATTCTCTAATCATAAGGAAGATTGTTTTCTCAAGGTCAAGCATGAAATCATGCCCTGTGTGTTTCCCATGGCTTCATTTGCTTGATGGGATCACACTGACAAGCAGAACACAGTGAGACAGTGAAAAGCAGGGTTGGGGGAGATCAGGGATCGGTGTGTACATCGGAAGTTAATAGTCAGACTTCTCACCAGAGTAAGTACAGTGAGCTCTTAAAGCGTATGTCTCATGAGACACCCGCAGAATTCTTAACTTGATGCCGCCTGTAGATAAACCACAGTCATGTATTTATTATGTGCTCTACCTGCACTGAATTTGTATCAGCTACTGTGTATCCATATTATTTATGTAGACAACATTCATTGTTTCATTGGTTAGTCACCATCAAATGGCAATAAATATGTTAAGACCTTATATATGCAGCTATTAGATTTTCCCTTTAATGTAGCCATACACTCAGTGCACGATATAATCATATATCAACTCAATTTCGTTCCCGGAATGGAAGAGTCCTCAATGGTCGTGATGCCTGTGCTGGTTCATCTGGACATCTTTTTAAATTCCTGGAACTCGACACTGCCTGGCAGTAAATGTGCATAAACAAAGATGATTTTTGATAGCCCTTTATTAACACTGCAGATCACCACACTCTTCTTTGATTTATCATTTCACTCAACCAAGAAAACGCAAGTCTGCCATGGTCTCCTATTATTTTACTAGATTGTAAGAATCGGGTTTCAATAGAGAAAACCATGATTGTGCAGCCTCATACAATCACCAGCTGATGGTTCAATGAAATGAAGAGACCTTGGCGCAAATCGGTTATCATGATAAAATTGCCTAGAAAAACAGAATAACAATAGAGCTTGCATTTGGTCATACACATTACCTTTCTTACATGTAAGAACTCATTCATTTTTCAGATAACCTTAGGAGTTAGATCCTATTACTTTTATTATTTTTCATGTCAGGAAAAAGTGATGTAGGGCTAAAGTCATACAGCCAGGAAGGGGAGGAGACAAGACCTGACCCCAGATAGGAGTCCAGTCTCTGTGGATGGATGTGCAAAAGATTTTCCCCACGATGGCCAATAAATGCATGTTGGTGACCAAAGGCATCTCAACTGAGTGACACAGTCCACAGAATCGTAATTAAAAAGAAAAGAAAAACCTCTCTTTTAAGAAGCATGGAGGGGTGCCTGGGTGGGTCAGTTGGTTAAGCATCCAACTCTTGATTTCAGTTCATGTCATGATCTCATGGTTCGTGGGATTGAGCCCCAAGTTGACCTCTGAGCTAACAGTGTGAACCTGCTTGAGATTCTCTTTCTCCCTCTCTCTCAAAATAAATGCACATTTAAAAGAAGCTTTTTAAAAAGAAGCATGGAGAAATTTTTTGATTTCTCATACATACTTCTAATGATATAGTTTTACATAGTAAGGAAAGAGAAAATCCAATATGTTTGCAAGGTGGCATGTTGAGGGAGTAAGATAGCTTCAAAACAAAAACAAAGAAATAGTCAATGTGACAAATGTCACTGAGAGTCCAAATGAGAATGGGGCAGGGTCCCCTGTGCTCAGCAACATGGGTGTCACTTGTAACCAAATGAGAGGAATGTCAGTTGTGTGGGGAGAAAAGGAGTCATGGGGGGGGGATAGGAGTGAGCATCAGGGAAGGACCAACGTGCTCTGGGCACATGTGTCTTCTGAGAGCTTGGTGAACCAGTGGGAGCAGAGGACCGGGCTGTCGACCAGGTGGGACCTTCAGGAAAGCATTTGAGGATGAGAGATGCTAAAATCTCACTCTACTTTCAACTGCCACGTGGCCCTTTGGTAATAATGGAGAAGCAGTTTATGTTTAAGACTTCCAAATACTATAAAAAAAATTCTAAAGGTCTAGTATAATTGCAATTCCAGAAACAAGGAGCGAATAGAGCAGGAAAGAAAAAAATAAACATATTTGAAGTAATATGGACAGGAACTTCCCAAAATTAATGACAGGCATCACAACACAGATCCAGCAAGTTCCAAGAGCACTGAGCAGCGTAGGTAAATAAAAATATATTTATGCAAGTAAGTAAATCCATATTTATGGAACTATATATGTTAAATATTTATTTAAAATTTATACCAAAGCGCATCCCACTCAAATTGCAAAGAATCAAATACAAACACAAAAGTTGAAGAAAGCCAGAAGGAAAAAAGAAAGCTTAACTTGTAGAGGAAGAGGGAAAATAATGACATCAAACTTTTCATCAGAAACCTTGCAAATGAGAGAGTAGACTGAAGTATTCAAAATCTTAAAATGTCACCATCCTACAATTCTACACCCTCCCAAATTTCCCTTCCAACGTGAAGGAGAAATAAAGACTTTCTCAGACAAACAAAAATTTGGGGATTTCAATGAATTTTACCTCTTTTTTCAAGAAATTCAGACAGAAGGAAAATAATCTAGTTTGGAAACTCAGCTCTCCATGAAGGAAGGCATCAGAGCATGAATAAATGAAGGCCAAATATGATGTGTAATTTACCTTGATTAATTGATCTAAAACAAAATTGTTTGGTTAAAGTCCCAATAGTAGCCATGTGTTAGGTGGTGATAGCACAGAGATGAGTGGCACAGGCCACTGGGGACGAGGAGTGAGTGGGTCACCGTCTGTCACGAGGTACTTCAAGCATGTGTAGTGTTATTTGAAGGTGGATTTAAATTACTTAAAAATGCATATTTCCTATGCTCTGAGGCAAAACCATTAACATTTATTTTTACAAAAGAAGTATAATTGGTATAGTAAGCAGGGGCGGGGGGGATGGAATCCTATGAAATCCCTGTTAGAATCAGAAAAGGCAGATAAAGGGAGAAGCAAAGAGCAAGTACAGCAAATAGGAAGCAATTCCACCAAGAGTGGACATTAATCCAAGTATGGCAAGCATCGCTTTCGATGTCAGTGGTCTAAATACACCGTCAAGAGACACAGGTTGGCTGAGTGCATTAGAAACAAAACCACAACAACAACAACAAACCAAGAAAACAAGACCCAACTATGTTTTCTGCAAGGCACCAACTTTAAATATATAGACTCCATTTTAAATGTAAAGGGGCAGAGGCAGAGAAAGAAGCAGGAGTGACGATGTTGCCTCAGATAAAGCAAACTTCAGAACAAGGAAGATTATCAAGAGTCGATTCTCCAAAAAAACTTACAAATTATAATTTTTTATGAGCTAACAAGAGAATACCAGCACACATAAGGCAAACCCAGACAGAATTGAAGGAGACATGGGAAAATCCACTCTCAGAGTCGAGGATGTGAATACCCCTTGTTGCTAAGGGATGCATGAAGCTGGCAGAGCATTGGTGAGGATCCAGGTGACCAGAACGCCACTGTCACTAACATTATCTCGTTGACCAAACGCTCCACCCAACCAAGGTGGGACATGCTTTCTTCTCAGGTTCACATGGAACACGAACCAAGGTGTGGACCACCTTCTGGCCATAAAACCCCACCTCAACATACCTAAAAGCATAGGAAGTATGTTCTTGGACCACAGAGGAATTAAACTACAATTAAAATCACAAACTAACTCAAATAACTGGAGGTTAAAACCATACCTCTCAATAAAAGGCAGGTCAAAGAAGTCTCTAGAGAAATTTAACCATATTTTGAAGTAGATGAAAATAAAAATAGAATTTGTCAAAATGTGTGGGAGTCATGAAGACAGCTTTCAAAGGACAGCATAGAGCATGGCTCACAAGCATCAGGAAAAAAGAAAGATGTGAAATCCATAACCTGAGACGTCACCTTAAGAAACTACAGAAAAAAGAGCAAATTAAGCCAAAGCAAGGAAGAGAAAATCAATTTTTTTAAAATGTCGATTTTTGGAAGCGAGAGGGGGAGAGAATCCCAAGCAGCCTCTGCAGGGATGCAGGGCTTGAACTCATGAACTCTGAGGATCATGACCTGAGCTGAAATCAGGAGTTGGAAGCTTAACCGACTGAGCCACCCAGGTGCCTGGAAAATCAATTTTTAAGGTTAGATTGGATATCAATGAAATTAAAAACAGGAAAACAATAGATTAAGAGGGCAAAAGCAATAAACTCCTTCTGGCTTTGGATGTAGGGGTGGGGGAGGGAACCATACGCTTGGATTTGCTCAATGCTGTCCATGTGAATACCCATTACCACGTGTTGTACACAGAAACCCCAGAGCACCGGAGGCAGGAACAGGGGATCCGTGTGTCAAGTCCTGGGTTAGTGTGGCAGAGAGTTGGACAGGCGTGGTTTCAAATTCTCTGTCATCTGTTTCCTGATTTGGGGTAATTATTTAATTTCCGTGAGCTACATTTCCTTCCTGCCAAAAATAGATAATACACATTACACCATTGTTTTGTCCTGAGAATCACATGCAGGAACATAAAGGCTTGAACTACAGATTAATAAATAGTGTTTTGAAGAAAAGCAATTGCTTGGGGCGCCTGGGTGGCTCAGTCGGTGAAGCATCCGACTTCAGCTCAGGTCATGATCTCGCAGTTCATGGGTTCAAGCCCCACATCGGGCTCTGTGCTGACAGCTCAGAGCCTGGAGCCTGCTTCGATTCTGTGTCCCCGTCTCTCTCTGCCCCTCCCCTGCTCATGCTCTGTCTTTCTCTCTCTCTCTCTCTCTCTCTCTCAAAAATAACTAAACATTAAAAAAAATTGAAAAAAGCAGTTGCTATCTTGAATCCAGAAACAACAAAACACAGTTCTAGAAAGAGAAAAGTTCTGATTTTCGGGTTTGCTTTTGCTTGTTTCTTTGCAGGGATATAAAGCAGAGGAGAGCATTCCAAGCCTTTCCAGCCGATCGCTAGAGATGCGGGGGCACCCATCTAAGTGTGAACTTACCACGCTGTCACGGATGACATGTGTTTTAAGTTTAAAAGGAAGTGACATGTAACTCTTCTGATATTTTAGGATTTCTCTGGGGGAGGATCTATGTGAAGGAAAGTGGGAAAAGAAATTGCTGAAGAACAGCGGGACTATGAAGTCACGCTGTGAGGAACGGGGTCTCTTAGGGGCTGCAGAAATCAGCTGTGAGTGAAGGGGAGTGGCCGGGGGTCCCCAGGGGGAAGGCTCACATCTCGGAAAAGCCAAGGGTTTGGCTATAATATCACTAAAAGCAAGGAATCTCTTTTGAATACCCATGCAAGTATTCATCCAATAAATACTTGTTAGCTGTCACTCACCTCTGTGCCAGGCACAGCTCCGGACAGGACACTGATGTGCCCACATGACGTGCCCAAAGCCCTCAGGAGTCTGGTGTTCAGGGTGCTCAGAAGGTCCACAAACAAGTGAACGATCTCAGAGGGGCCGAGTGCCCCTGAGAGAAAACTGTTTTCTAGCCTCAAGGTTGATACAGGGGTGTCTGAATTGCACAGGGAGGGTGGGGAGGTTTCTAACACTGGCATGGAGGCAGAGATGACCCAGGAGACCAGAAAGCGAGTAGAGGCAGGAGGACCAATAGGAGCACCAGGAAGAAGGTTTTAAGAAGAGGAGCGGAAAGCAGCAGAGGTGATGTAGAGGTAGATGGCCTGATCCAGTCCAGGGCACAGAAGGCTGGCATTGGCCGGCTGGAAACGTGGGAGAAAGTGGTGCAGGTTCACCCGGTTTGCTCCCGCATGGAGAAGGGGCTGGGACTCGGGGCAAAGGTGGGAGCTGCAGGGGCAGGGGACAAGGTCAGTAGCCCTTCAGGGACCCGCCCTAAGGGGCACAGCTGAAAGACCAATCTTCTCCAAGACCCGGGTCCGGCCTCACACTAACCATCCTGCCTCTTCTCTCTGGGAGCTCCGTGGGGCCAGTTTGCAGAAGACGGGGAAGACGAGTTACTATCTGGGGGGGTTGGCGGAGGATGGCAGGACGGCCCCGTTCTTGCATGTTATGAGGTCCAGGGTCATCCCGTAACATTCATGAGCCTTCTGGAAGAATCCAGACAGCCCTTGCTCATGCCACTCTGCCTATGGTTCCTGACATGCTAGACTGTCACTGGAGCCGGGAGTCTTGGGCAGGAAAACCCCACCCGAAACAAGAAGTCCCACCAAGCTGGTCCACCTGTCCGCGGGATACAGGGCTTCGGAGTAGCATCACCGAGAGAGACCTCTGAAGTCTGCCTGTGATATGTGTATTTTCCCATGCGGCATCTGTGGACAAGGGCGGTCCTCAGCGGAGGGGAGTGTCCTTCCTGGTTCTCTCATCTGCCCTCGAGAGCCACGTCAGAGTGAGCCTGCCCTGGGAGACGAGCACACCCAGGTGCCAGCCACCCAGGCAGAGGGTAGGGGGCGGACTGTGGCTTCTGCCCCCAAGGTGAATGGCACCTGCAGCACCTCCCCCGCGGTTCCTTGTCTGTCCCACTATCTACCCTCCAGAAACAGCGATAAGCCCCTTAATGAACACAGAGCCTCTCCCTGTCTCAAAAAACATTAACTTCTCGGTTAATTTACTTTTTTAATTTTTTTTAATGTTTTATTTATTTTTGAGAGACAGTGTGAGCAGGGGAGGGTCAGAGAGAGAGGGAGACACAGAATCTAAAGAGGCTCCAGGCTCTGAGCTGTCAGCACAGAGCCTGATGTGGGGCTCAAACCCAGGAACCGTGAGATCACGACCTGAGCCGAAGCCAGGCGTTCAACCGACTGAGCCACCCAGGCGCCCCACTTCTCAGTTAATTTAAATTTTCTCAAATTTAAGGCCATCTGGGTGGCTCAGTCGGTGAAGCATCTGACTTCGGCTCAGGTCACGATCTCGTGGTCCGTGAGTCTGAGCCTTGCGTCGGGCTCTGTTCTGACAGCTAAGAGCCTGGAGCTGCTTCAGATTCTGTGTCTCCCTCTCTTTCTCTCTAACCCTGCCCTGATCGTGCTCTGTCTCTCTTTCAAAAATAAATATTTTTTAAAAATCTGCGTTAGAAACTGTGCCAGGGCTACAAAAATGACATGAACAGACTCCAGAGAGCGTAAGAGTCCCTTTCTATCATGGGAGGTATTTCTATCCACAAATAATAAAAATCATGCATTTTTTTTACTGTAATCATACAGGAATGAAGAATTATGCTGGCTTTGGGGACAGAGTGACTTTTGCCTGGACGAATGTGAGAAGGCTCCTGGGCGATACAGGCTGCCCGGCATCCCCACCAACCCTGTCCTTGTTTCTTCCCCATACGCATATTCAGCCCCACCCCCCAACCTCCCAACTTGGAGCCGCCATTACTATAGATAAAAATTCTGGAGCCAACCCACGTTGGTAACACCTGAGCCAGAACCGTGCAGAATGTCCCGGGTGGTCATGGAGTGGAAAATCCTACAAAGGGTGTGATCCCTCCATACCACGTGCGGTGATACAAACGGGTAAAGGGCCAACTGTAAGTCGTTATCTGTTTCATTATGACTAGAGTGAGATAAAGTCAAGAACTGACACTGGAAACGTAGACGAGTGACAGGTGGGTGGGCTCCTTTATGCTATGAATGATATAAAAGGGTCCCATTCTATGTACAGAGTTTTGGAAAACTCACGTCACACGTCCCAAACTCCCCAGGCCTGTGATAAGGGCCTCTGAGGCTTATTGTTCTAGAGACCACCTGGGTCAGCCGATGACAATTTATCATTCCCTGGAGTAAGCAGCTCCTGTCACAACACACTCTGGGAAGGAATGGGAAGTGTTTATTCTCTTCACCCTAAATCACCCACAACAGTTCCCTTCGTTGGCTTGCCAGGGTATAACATTCTATTAAGCACAGTCAGTCCTTTATGACTTTATTTTATTTCTAAATGTTCCCTCAATGTCTTGAGGGCCAACAGATCATTATTAGCCAGAGACTGAGTGGATAGATTGACAAACCCTGAAGGAAAGCCGCCAAACCCTGGGCATCGGAAAGTCCCGTCGAGGAACAAAACAGAGACGGTGAGACCATTCTTCACTGTGGCCAATGGCAGGGTTTAATTACGTGTGCTTGTGCTGGGGACTGTGTGTTTGCACTGAAAACGCTGCTATTTAATAGCACTTCGTGAGTATTTATGCCACAGCAGAGCATAGTCGCAGTAAATTCAGTGAAAATAACCATTGTACACATCATGGACCAAAACTGGAAGGCTGCCAAACACAGAAACAACACGTATCCGTCGGGGTTCAGGCGCAGACAGCGGGGGTCTGCCCCAGCCAGTTTCAGCCAGGAAATACTCACTCAAGAGAAGTAAAGGGTTTGAATGCGTGTTGGGAGAGCTGGAGAGACAGACTCCGGATGAGAAGTTCTCTACCGTGTCTCTGCGTGGCAGGCCCATGGGGGGATTTTCCAAAAATCCATGTGCCGAATTCACTCCCTGAGATGACAAAACAGCTACCTGGCGTGCGGGGGGTTGTAATTTACGGCCGGTCTAGGTATGCGGCCACTACGTGCAGCCAGGCTGAGTACCCCTGCTGCAGCCCGAGCGTCCAGGATTCCTCGAACCACACGGCAGAATCCGGCCCCCGGGGCAAGGCTACACCTTCTCCATCACCCAGAAGCCTCCGGCTCTGTAATTCCCCTGGCTCACGGTGACCAGCGCCACGCGGTTCCCAACCTCTGACGTCACAGCTGGCTCCAGCATGGTCTGCCCTGCAAGAAGACGTTTCCGGGGCCTTGACACCTGCAAAAGTAAATGATACTGGAACTCATTTATTCTTAACGATAGAAAGAACACGTGCACGCGCACGCACACACACACACACACACACACACAGGCCAGATGTTTCCACGCCCAAACTCATAGCAGAAATAGAGAAATCTGCAGACATGTGGACTCACTTTCTACTCCCCGCGCTGAAAGAAATGCATCTCATTGGTCGAATGTAAATCACACATGACACCTTAGCTGTAAGGAAGCCTGGAACGTGGCATTTTTGGTGTTGTGTCCTCTGCAGTAATGAAAGGAATACTAGAAAGAGAGCATAATGAAGGTCAAACACTAATGTGCCTTATCCGACATAGCACGTGCAAGAGGAGAAATACGTATAGTAGATATTTATTTAAAAACCTGTTGTTTGAAATTTACTTATATGTATAATCAACGTGTTTACAGTTTTGCCATACATTTGCCTTAGTGCCTCAGGAAGTGCAGTTGTCTAGAATCGTCATCCTCTTCCTGCTCCAACAGGAGCTTGGAGTCATCACAAGAACTCGTCTCAGATCAACTAGTGACAATCCGCGCTGCAAAACTGAACAGCGCATGGTGCCGCTGGAGACGGAAGCTGGTAGGAACACCTAAATGGCAATCAACAAATGAGGGGAGGCTGAACGTGAAATGGCTTGGAAGTTAAACATTTCCAGAGGCCCCCCACGTTCACAAGCATGACCAAGTCCCGATGGCAAAGAGGGCGCAGGAGTTCCCTGTGCTCCTGGAAGGGGAAGCAGAAAGGGGCCGCCATGAACTCCGGCCAGAGCGCTCTGCTCTCCGCGGCGGGAGCTTGTCCCCAGGAGGAAACACTTTGCTGAAACCCTGCCTGACCTGGGCATCCGGCTGGCTCAAGGCCCCCCTGGCCTTCCGAGCTCGCATAAGGGGGGAAAGAAAAGGCTAAAAAACTCTCTAAAAGACACAGCCGAGGGACTCAAGGTGGCTAAGAAAATAAGAGATTCATTGATAAGCTTTTAGAACGCTCCTTCTCCTCGCTAACATATTACCGCCACCCCAGCAGAATGCTCACGTCGCAACAGCGGCTTTCACCAGGCAGAGCACAGGACGCAGACCCGACGAGAGGTGGAATGTCTGGGGAAACCAGCCAGGGAGGCCAAGGCAACAAACCCAGAGGAAATAGAAGCCTCTCACACCCGCAGCTGCAGCGAATGTTAAGCGAAGCCTAATGCTCCTTCCTAGATAAAAAACCTCATGCTGGTGGCCTGTGTGCCTCAGCCCCTGTTACGGGACACCCCATCTACCGCTTTCAACAAAAAGTTACCAGGCACGAGAAGAGACGGGGAGAAACAGGAGTCAAGGTACAAAGCAAGCATCACAGCAAACTCACACATGGGGGTGCTTTTGAAACGGTAAGATCGGGGATACAAGACAACTGTGAGGAATATGCTAAGAGCTCTGACGGAAGGAACGAGGCACCAGGCAAGAACAGATGGGGAAGGGAAGCAGACAGATGGGCACATTAAGAAGAAATCAAAAGGAAATATGAGGAATCAAAATTACTGTAAAAGAAATGGAAAATGCCGTTGATGGACTCATTGCCAGAGTCAGAAAGGCCGAAGAAACAATCAGCTCGGAGATACGTCAGATAGAAACTTCCCAAACCGACATGCAAGAAGATGGAAAGATGAGGGAGAAACCCCACACCTGAGTGTCCAAGCACCCACGTGGGGCACCTACAGACTGTGGGACATACACGCAGTGGGAACACCAGATGGAGAAGGGAGAAGGGAGAGGAGGAAGTTTTGAAGCGATAATGTCTGGCAATTTTCCAAAAGCAGTAACAGATCCCAAAACACGGATCTAGGATGTTCGGAGAACACCAGTACAATGCACCCCCAAAACCCACCTGTCAGAGCCTTCAATGTGCCCAAGACCCGACCACACAGGGAAAACCTTGAAAAAAGCCAGAGAGGAAAGAAAGAGCCGTACCTATGGAGGACCCAGGACAAGACGTCTGTCAGATTTCCCTTCAGAAGCCATGCAAGAGCCCGAAGGTGGAAGGCGATGTTTAACATTTTGATGGGAAGAAGGTGCCACCTGAGAATTCTCATCCAGCAAGATCGTCTTTTAAAAATGAAGGAGAAACTTGGGTGCATCCTTTGGAGACAAAGGAATATGACTCAGTGCTAAAAGGAAGTGAGCTACCAGGCCAGGGCAACACCCCAGGGGAAACCGATGTCCGTGAGATTAAGGGAAAGAAACCCATCCAGGAGTCCACGTCTGAATGAGTCCTACGACCCGGCATCTGGAGAAGCAAACATGTGGAGAAGACGGGCAGAACACACAGCATTCTTGGAGCAGGCAGCATGCGGGCGTCCTCGGTACCTTCCTCTCAATTTTGTTGTAAACCTAAACCCGCTTTAAAAAAGTCTTTTTAAGGAATGAAGGGGAAGTAAAGACTGTTACAGACCAACAAAAACTGAGGGGATGTGTTACCTGTGGGCCTGTCTTGCAAGAAATAATAGAAGAAGTTGTTTGGAGAGAAGAAAGATGATAGCATCAGAACTCAGATCTACATAAAGAAAGGAAGATTGTTAGAAAGGAATAAAGGATGTAAAATAAAATGCTGTATTTTCTCATATAAAAAAATTTTGCTTAATCTTTATTTATTTTTGAGAGAGAGAGAGAGCAGGGGAGGGACAGAGAGAGAGGGAGACACAGAATCCAAAGCAGGCTCCAGGCTCTGAGCTGTCAGCACACAGCCCGACTCAGGGCTCAAACTCACAGACTGTGAGATCATGACTGAGCCGAAGTCGGATGCTCAATTGACTGGTCACCCAGGTGCCCTCTAAATACACCACTTAAAACAGAGCATCACAAAATGGATTAAAAAGAAGACCCAAAAATGTGAGTGTGCTTAAACTTACCAGGGCCATCAATCCACGGCATATAGTTGACATTTATGGGATACTTCCTCGAACAACAGAAGACTACCCATTCTTTTCCAGCTCATTCTTTTCACCAGAATAGACCACGCTCTGAGCTACAAAATGTATCATGACAATTTTAAAAGAACAGAGATCACACAAAGTACTCTTTCGGATCACAACATGAAACTAGAAGCTAACAGAAAGCTGAAAACCCCCAAATATTTGGAGATGAAACAAAATGGTTTTAAATAACACGTCAGTCAAAGCAATGTCAAAAGAAATTTAAAAAGATATTTGAGCCAAGTGAAAATAAGAGTATAACTTCCCCAAATTCTGGATCAGAGAAAGCATTTTTATTTAAGCAGGGATTCAGAGAGAATTCAGCCCCTTATTCTTGTCTGAGGAGGCCCTTTGAAGATCTTTACCTGAATGGTAACTGGAGCAGAAAGAATATGTTGAAACAGTGGTAGATGATTAGTAGGATCAAGAACAGCGGGCTAAGACTGTTGCAGTAGACAGCGAGTGGATGGCAATGATGATGAGGCTGGAATAAGGATGTGGGGTTTCACTACCACTTTTTGAAAAAAAAAGGCATACTACAGTTCACTGTTGAACAATACGAGTTTGAACCCTGTGGGTCCACTTATATGCAGATTTTTAAATACATACAGGACATACTGTAAATATATTTCCTCTTCCTTATGATTTTTAAATAATACTTTATTTTCTCTAGCTTACTTTATTGTAAGAATATAGTATATAATACGTATAACATACAAAGTATATGTTTTGGTAAAGCTTCTGGTCAGCAGTAGGCTATTCAGAGTTAAATTTGGGGGGGTCAAAAGCTATATGTAGATTTGAATGTGCAGGGGCGTGAACACTCCTAACCCCTGCATTGTTCAAGCGTCAATTGTACATTGTAAGGTAATAAAACCCAGACATGGTTGGGTACTGGAATCAAATGAGGAGGTCTTTAGAAAGACAGATTCTGGATTCAATTTGATTCCATCTTCCTGGAACAAATGCAGTTCGCGCATGGTTCTGACATGCACTCTGCGTTTGGAAGAAAACGGTCTTAAGGGTCCTTGAAGTGTATTTAAATGTTCACGGCACCATGAGCGCATCGTGTGTGACTCACGGGGTTCGAATCTCAGTCAAGGCTTGTCTGGATCAGAAGAACAAGGTGCTGGTTCTGGAAGAGATCAGCATTTTCCCTGGATTGTCTCTGGGGTGAGGCAACTTTGCACCCATCACTTAGGTGTGGTTGGTATTGGTGAATGGGCGGAACTAAAGTGGTTTTCCAAACCTGAACAAGACCGGAGTTACTGTAGTTCCGGTAGAGCTGCACGTGTTTTGTAGAGTGGCAAGAAGTAGGGATCATACGCAGCTCTTGCCCAGCTGGTGTGCCAGGCAGTGAGGATGAGGTTTCTTTTCTGTGTGGGATGAAGGGCAGCCCCAGTTCGCCATCCGGAAAGACTGTGCTTGTCTCGGAAAAGCAGGGCCACTGGGCCATCTCCCCAAATACTCTAGATCATGTAGTGAAACCCAGTATGTGTTCCTCCCCCAGCCCCCAGATCTCTTCTGTTGCCCCATTTTCTTCCGTGAAAAAAAAAAAAAAAAAAAAAAAAAAAAAAGAGAGAACTTGTTTCTTGCTGTGGGAAGATTTTCAAGTATTGCTTTTTAGAAAGCAATTAAAAATGAATCGTAGGCAGGGCTCTATTTCTAAAGCTGTGGAGATAAAGGTTAAATTGAGCCTGCGAGCACTCTGCCAAAAGCAATTTTGGACAAGAGAGTGCTGCACCAATTGTAGTCACGAGGGACCTTGGGTAAACTCGACGCTGAACTCTGTTGTTTAGCAACTGTGCTGAACACATTTTAAGGCTATTCTTGATATTCCAATAACAGCAAATCAGAAAAAAAAATATGACGAAATGCCAATCAGAGTAGGTAAAAAACCCGAAGAACTGTAAGAAAGTGTCAAGTTCACTCGACAGTTTAGCATCTTATACAATAAATAGGGTCAAAACTGTTCTCTCTAGCTCTTTACTCCATTTTCCAAATTCCAGATTCCATGTTCTGCCTTGGCTCTCTGCCCCAGCAGGCTACCGTGTCCAGGGGTTTCCCAGTGGGTTTTCTGGTGGGGAGCTGTGGCAGGAGATCAGAGGGAGGGTGTTTCTTCACTGGTGTTCACGAGGGGAGACAACCTGGGGAGGTGTTCCTCCATGGAACACCACTGTTCTCAGCATCATTGGTTTCTATTGGCCTGCTCTCCCGAAGGGTGGCAATGGCACCCATGCGGTACTGTCCCCATGGCAACCCTACAAGCGTCTTGTATATTATCAGGCAGAGCCTCTTCACACACTCTCCTCAGCCCTACCTTGGTTCCTGACTGACACGTGTTGGCAAGTTATCTTTACCAAAATAGTTGTTAAATAGTTAAAAATAGTTAAAAATAGAAATGAATTACAAAAACAGACACGATGGCTGCACAACTCTCTGCATATACTAAAAACGATTGAATTGAGCCCTTTAAACGTGCAAATTATGTTCATTATATATCAGTACAGTTATATTAAAAATTATGTACAAGAATATTCAAAGAGGCATAGAGAAGAAAATGGGAAAGAACTACAAATGCCAAGCAGAGCACCGAGGTTCAACAGCACCCCCCTAACGGCGTACTATGTGGTCTTCCAAGAGCACGTGGTAGAGATCTCTGTGTCTTACAGATAAGGAGCAAACTCAAAAACACAACAGTTACGTGAAAATTCAATTTTACATAAACATATACGTATGGATTCCAAAGTTAAATTTAAAGTGTATATATGTTTTTCATTATTAATGCAAGAGCACTAAATAAATTAAAGACTTATCAAGCTGCTGACCTTCTTTTTGGAGAATACATGAAAGCTTTAGTTCATGTCTCTGGCATTGCTGGAGTCTTCTAGACAGAGAATGTCCTTCTGTATTATTGAAGAATGAACAGTAGATAAATAGGTAAACATACGGTTAATTTGAAGCACTAAATGCGTGAGAACAAAGAGTTTTAAAAAAAGATCTGTCTCCGTCCAGTGCCCTCTCATCTGAATAATGAAGAGCCTCTGCTGTCTGGACAGCGGCTCCCATAGACTTTACTGACCTCAGTTGAACACGTGGTTTTCGGGCAGAATGGTCACTTTAAGAAAGGGAAAAAGGTGGGGGGGGGGGTGATTCCAAGTCTTTTTATCCCTTCTCTTTGCTTTCTATTCAATTATTTTCCTTTTCTCTTTCATTCTTTTTTTTTTTGTAATTCATTTCTTTTCCTTTCCTTTCCTTTCCTTTCCTTTCCTTTCCTTTCCTTTCCATTCTTTTCCTTTCTTTTCCATAGCCATTCTAGGATGTGGTTAAACAGATTTTCACAGGTTTATTAGCCATTTGTATCTTTTCTTCAGAGAAACATCTATTGAGATTCTTTGCCTGTTTTTATTTAGGCTACATGTCCTGACATTATGGAGTTGTAAGAATTATTTATAAACGCCAGATACAAAAAAAATCTAGAAACACTTAGCAGACAAATGACTTTGAAATATTTTCTTCATTTTATTGGTTGTCTTTTCACTTTCCTTATGGTAACCTTTACAGAATTAAATTTTTAATAATTCTGATGAAGTCCAATTTATATTTTATTTTCTTGCTTGTGCATTTGGTGTCATGTCTAAGAAAGCTTTGCCTGACCTAAGGTTACGGAGATTCACTTCTGTACTCTTCTCTATGAGTTTTATAGCTGTAGGTCTATGGTCCATTTGAGTTAGTTTGAGATATGTATGTAGATTTTTAAGTGTGTTAGTGTAATTGAGTGTTTCTTTAGGTTGGATTCCTGAAAGGAGAATTGCTGGCTCAAAGGTCATGTGGATTTTTTTTTTCATTTTGAAATATACTGCTAAGTAATCTCTCAGTGCAATTTTATCAGTTTATCCTCACAGAATGTAAGCATGAGAGCAAAAGTTCCACCACATCCCAGCCAACAGTTTGATGTTTTCTCCTTTAAAGATTATTGCCAATATGATGAGTGAGAAAGTTTATCTAGTTTTAATTTGCATTTTGCTAATTACAGAGGAGTCAGACATTTTCAACTGTTTTAGACATTTAGTTTTCTGAGATTTCTGAATTGATAGTTTTTACCTATCTTTCTACCAGAAAATTAATATTTTGTTCCCTCTGTGCCTTCTCTTTGACTTTTTATAAGACCTGTGATTGTTAAGACAAATGAAATAAGATGAATAAGAAAAAATAATACATACACAGAAAAATTTTTAAGTAGAAATATGAGTAGAATTCAGAAAGCTTCCTGAGATAAAGTAAAAGAATAGAGAGAACGATTCAGATTGACATCAGAATTTTCAATAGTCATAAGGCATACCAAGAGAAAATGGACTATCATTGAAAACACCCTTGGGAGAAATATTTCAGGAAGAAGACAAATACATTTTCAAAGATAGGGGATAGGAACAATATAATTAAGAATAAGGATACATAAATAACCTAAGGAAGTTTACTGTACTTTCTAAAGTGGTCTCAATTCATCTTAGGGTGACACAGAAGAAACCATAGAATTTAGGAAGAAAAATATTGAATTCATAATTATAATCTGACTTTTAATTCTACTTTTTGTGTGAATGCATTATTATGTATAAATGGCCTACATTTATAAATCAATGAATATGAGTTTTACATTGATAGGTATTTATGATCAAACAAGTTTATGGATACAGATGATTATTCTAAAATGGCAAGGTCATCCTAAACTCAAAAATATATCTATAGCAATCCAGAGCTAAAATTTTGAAAAATAGCAATACAGTAGTCTGGTGGTGACAGGAGAGAGAAAAGAGATAAGGGCATAATGAAGTAATCATTTCATTCAAAGTAAAACTGTAGATATTGATAAGCACTTGAAGTAATTAGAAAAAAAATAAGTCCAGCTGACTAAGTTAGATGATTATCAGAAAAATAAAACTCGAATGTATAGTTTCCATAAGTGTAGGACAACGGATATATCTAGTGCCAAATAGGAAAGAGAAAAAATAAACTTAAAAAACTAATAAAGTAAGATGGCAAAATGTCCCAGTATAAATAATTATAATAAATATAAAATATATTACCTTTAAAGTAAATATTAAACATTACTTTAAAGTGTATATTAAAAATAAATATAAAGACATTAACTAGACAAAATCGTGCAGTGTGACACCAAGGTGGTGACATAGGGAACCCTATTCTACCACGGAGACACCTACTTAAAAAACAAGCATGCACTAAATTTCCTTTGTGAGAGCTTCAGACACCCGATAAGAGGTTGCAGCGCTCCAGGCAAGCACAAGGCAAAGCAGAGTCCCATTGGGTAAGAAAGTTTATTGTATTTACCCAGCTTGGTCAATTTGGAGAAAACCCCCAACCCCTAGCTTCAACGTGGGGAATGAAAGAGAGAAGAGCAGAATGTGCACCAATGTTTGGGATATTTGGGCCCTGGCACAGGAGCTGGCTTCCATCTCACTTGACTCGATGTGCGAAAGGGAACAGATGTATCATTCAGATGACAGGTGGGGGTCCTCTGAGAATAAAGGTAGCCCCCAGCTCAACCAGGGAAACTGCAGTACCAAAGACACACACCAGGTGGAGGAAGAGATTATAGGATCTTGAGAATAGGGAAAACCTCTTTAGCTGAGATTTATATGCACTAACAAAGAGAAGATACATCCCCAGAAAAGGCTAAAGAAGGCTCCAGAATCTCTAGCCATATTGATTGGTGGAGGTCCTCCCCTGTATGAAGCCAGTCTGTAAGGATAGAGAGAGGTGCCTATTTTTTCAAATGCCCAAATCTCAAAAGGGATAGAAACAAACAAACAAACAAACAAGAAGACCTAAGTAAAGGAACAAAATAAATCTCCAGAAACTGATATTAAAGAAATGGAGATATATAAGTTAATTATCTAACAAAGAATTTAAATATCTGTCTTCAAGCTGATCAATGAGCTAAGAAAAAGGAGAGTAGAGATAGATAACTAAGTGAAATCATGAAAACAATGTACAAACAACACGAGAATATCAACAAAAAGATAGAAATTATAAGAAAGAACAAAACAAAAAAACCAAGAACTAAAGAGCACAAGAATCGAACTGAAAAACTCACTAGACAGATTCATCAGCAGACCTGATCCATCAGAAGAAACAATCAGAAAACCTGACGACAGGTCATCTGAAATAACCAAATCTGAGAAGAAAAAAAAAAATGCAGACATCCCAGTGGATTTCTGGGACACCATTAAAAAGATAGATAGTGCTTCATGGGAATCCTAGAGGGAGAAGAGAGAAAGAAACGTTCAGAGAACCTATTTGAAGAAATAATGACCATAAATTTCTGAAATTTATGGAGTGAAACGGACGTACACATTTAATGTACTCCATCTAGAACCAGACACCCACACCAAGACACCTTAAAAAAAAAACTCTCAAAAGTCACAGACAAAAAGAAAATCTTTTCACAGCGAGTGAAAAGCAGTTCATCAACTACAAGGGATCTCAAGTACAAAGTTCATCAAATACAACAGATCACGAGTAAATTTCTCAGCAGAAACTTCATCAGCCAGAGGGGACTGAGATGATATATTTCAGTGTTGATTAAAAAAATCTGCCAATCCAAAATATTGTATTTGATAAAAATGTTCTTCAAAAACTAAAGGAGAAAGAAACATTTTCCCACATAAAAGCTGGGTGAATTCACCAGTACGAAACTTGCCTTACCTTCCGAGAAATGCTACAGAGAGGCATTCCCGTAGAAATGAAAAAATGCTAGTAAGCAACATGAACGCATCTAAAGATGCAAAGTTAAAAATAAACATATAGACAAACAGACATTTCTTTACTATTGTAATGTTGGTGCATAAAGGTCTTCGTCTTCTCTGACTGCAGTAACAAACACACCATAGACGAGTGGCTTATAAACAATGAAACCCTATTTCTCAGAGTTGTGGAGGCTGGAAGTTTGAGATCAGGGGCCGGCGTGGTTGAGATCTGGCGAGGGCCCTCTTCCAGACCGCACTGGGCACATGTTTTATTGTATTCTCCCCCCGTGGTGGACCCCTGAGAGAGCGAACAATCCTCTTGTGAGTCTTACATAGGGGCACTAATCCCATTCGTGAGCACCAGGCTCACAAACTCATCTATTACGTACCACCTCTCAAACAGCTTTGCAAACATAACTCTGATGCGCTAGTTTAATTTTTGTTATTTATTGATACATGAACAGTGTGCTAGACCCAGTTGCAAAATTTATCCATTAATAGTACTCAATGATTTCTTAATAGATATTTTCCCCAAGGAACTTGGTGCACAGCGTGATATCGCATTAATCCCCCAAAGCATCTGTGACTGTAAATTATCACAGAGGTTAGAATGCTTAATTTATACTCAAAAGTCAATTATAGAGAGATAAAAAAGTATAATAAATCATAGACATGATAGATATGACAAACAAAACATTAAAAACTAATTATCTTGTTTCTTAGCAGGATAATTGGTTAAAAACTCTTTTACAAGATTTTTTCTAAAAAAAATATACACAATTGCTAAAGCAAATTTAGAAACAAAGATACTTAGAAATAAATATCCAACATTAAAATTGCAAGAATAATTATTCTCGGTAAATATTTACATACTTCAGCTTCTTAACTGTAAATTTTTCTAAGAAAATTTTTGGAATAACTTATCTTTAAATATATGATCTTATTATTATTAATTTAAAAATTCCCAGTCTTCTTCAAAGTTGCATTTTTAAAAGTTCATTTATTTTGAGAAAGCCGGAGAGTGAGCCAGGGAGGGGAAGAGAGAGAAGGAGAGAGAGAATCCCAAGCCCACTCTGTCAGCGCAGAGCCGGGCTCGGGGCTCGAACTCATGACCTGAGCCGAAATCAAGAGTCAGACGCTTAACTGACTGAGCCACTCAGGCACCCCCAAATTTGCATTTTATGATTAATAAATTTATATAAATTGTAACACTAAATTAATAAATCTTCACACCATGATTTTTTTTATTGTGAGAATACTCCTAGAGAGCTGAAGGACCTGGAAAGTGCCAAGCTTGATAGAAACTGTTTTCAATATTAATTTTTTTGCATAGAAATCACAAATATTTTAGCCAAAATGTTTTCACGGGTACCCCCTTTTTGCCTTCATTCAGAATACATGTTGTTGTTATATTTTAACTAGACAGAACTTGTCAAATAATCAGTCTCTATAATTTTGGGAATGTTTTGCCAAATTTAGATGCTGCAAAATTGCCATCCCTTTTCTTTTCTTAGAACTGTTTAGATATTCCCATGTTTCTAAGACTTCTCATTTACTTAGAGTAAAAAGCAAAGCTGAATTGAAAGATTCATAAAATGTCAACATCATTGTTGATCACCTGGGTTACTTATCACGGTTTTTCCTTCAGAAGTTCCAACACCTAAAACGTGATCTGAGATGCAGGAAGAGGAGTGAAAAATACTCCGTTGTGCAATTTTACAAATTTGAACAACTCTTCACAAAATTTTTTAGTTCAGTTACTCAGCTATATATGTGTAAAATATTTGTTAATTTTGTAAGCTTTATTTTTATTCCAAAATTATGACTTACGAGTGTCCCACAATCAAATTCCGGTACCCGCTTGCAGGCGTTTTAACTTGAGAGACATTATTTTTACCATGAAACTTGTCACCCAAATTTTTTCTTATTATTATCACAAATACAATTGTTTTTATCCTCATGGTTGACCTTTTAAACTCAGATCCTGGAACATCCACATAATATCAAATGCCTCACTTTCAACACAATCAACTTCCAAATCCTTACTTTGATTATGGGGATTAGATGACAAGATTACATCAGTATTGGAATTAAGTAATTTTCTGCTTAAAGCATTTGGTGCACTGGGAAAAAAAATCTATTTTCACTTAATTATCAACCACTTTCCTTGGCTACCTGAAGCCAAACCTTTGCCAAACTAACTTTAGCCTCACTTTAAAAATTTTTTTTTAAATATTTATTTATTTTTTGAGAGAGAGAGACAGAGCATGAGTGGGAGGGGCAGAGAGAGAGAGGGAGACACAGAATCTGAAGCAGGCTCCAGGCTCTGAGCTGTCAGTATAGAGCCTTACGTGGGGCTTGAACTCACCGACTGTGAGATCATGACCTGAGCCGAAGTCAGATGCCTAACTGACTGAGCCACCCAGGTGCCCGGCTCACTTCTTATACGTGGCAAAAGCAGTTGAAACTCAAAGTGAAAATAGTTATTTGATCTAAATGAAGTCTTCCTTCACAGCATGCCATGTACACTCATGTTCTGCAGATGTGTTCAGCCATCTCTTCCAGGCATAGTCTTCTTGTAATAACTCCTAAACTTCTGATCTCCATGTTACCACTGATCATTCCCATGGGGTCACCAAGGTCCCCATGGTGGATGGTCAATATGCCAAGAGCTTGTGCAAGGTAACTACTCATCATCAATCTTCTTGAGAAACACAATTACTGGGTATTATTTTCAATCGAACACGAGCTTTTAATTTCTTTTAGCTCATTGCCATCAGATAACTGCACAAAATAGTTAACAACAAAATTAAAGTCTTGCTAAACAGTACAACAAGGAGTTGTGCATTTACAGTACCTGCCCAGTGAGGGGAAAGCTCTAACCAGAGTGTCCAGATGACGTGTGGTCTTATGGAAGCATTGGGCTACTTCCGTTTCTCATCCATACGTCAGGTACACCTGAACTGTAACTCCACATGTTCAGTCATTGTCCCTGCCAACAGGGAGCATAGTGGCTGTGCCACCACCAGCTGGTATAGCAAATGGGTGACAGGACCATCGGGGAAGTATCTCTTGAACCATCAGGAAAGGTTAGCTGCCCCTTACTGCTTGTGTCCAGGCACTCTGGGTTATCAGAAGACACTGCACGCTGTCCCCCCAAGAGAGGCACTGGTCGGCCCCCATCTGGGAAAGACTGTAAATACAAAAGCAAGTTCTCACAGGTCATTGTTCAGACTGAAAAACATCTTCAAGTGCGAATTCTGTCCAAGTGCGGCTCTGGTAGTTGAGACCATGTAAGAGGCCAGAACGACAAAGCAGAGGTTCACCGAATTCATCCTGGATTAAGAGAATTCAGCTGTCGATAATTATATTCCATTAACCATAAATAATCTGAGAAAGAAGCCACACGGAAGGTGACACGGGATAAGAGGGAATCCAAGACTGTCCTGTGGAAGCTGGGTTTCCAATTACCCAAATTTTGTGCATATTTTCAAAGAAGCAGCTTTTCACTTTGCTAATGTTCTCTTAGATCTTTTCATTTCCATGCTTATCATCTCCGATTTTGCTTGCCTAGGATTTAATTTATTTTTCATTACTAATGACTTAATTTGGACCTTTTGCCCATTAGTTTTAGTTTTACTATTTCTTAATATAAATTTATGAGACTATAACTGTCACGTAAAGCCCTTCTTTGAGGGTTTCTGTAAGTTTTAATTAACCCAGCTAGTTTGATACACCCAGTTTGGTCACACAAGCGCCTGGAGGAACAGTTGCTTTAGTGATTATTTCTCAGTTTGGAGGGAAAGACGGTGAGGAACCAGGCAGTGGTTTAACTCCATGTTGAGTGGAGTGAATGGTGCTCTTAATATCTCCATTAAATATAAGGATTTGTTACAAACGTGCCATCTTGAAAAACAAAGGCATCAATTACGCCTTCCCAACACACAAGCAGCAAGCACGTACCCACTCCAACAGAATTACATTACCAGTGTCGGGTCAAAATTACCAAACACGCACTGAAATGTAGATAACATTCTAGAAAATATCAGAGGTTAGGAAAAATATGTATAAAGCTCTTAGTTGCCTCATATCAGCAACTGAGAAAATCAGAAATTGAGCATTTGTGTGACATTACCTTTTATAGGTATTTAAGGGATAGGAGGAAAAAAAATTTTTTAATCGGGTTAATTTTTTTTTTTCCAGGGCCTGACCAATTTTAACAGATGGCTTTTGCAGAGGGCATTCACCAGGGAGGTGGTAGGAGTCATCAGTCAACACCTGATACCCCGAAAGAGTCAGCAAGCCTAAAGGCGGAGGCTGACGTCAGGCTAGGCAGAGGGCAGCCAGGGCCATCCATCCTTGCCTGCCCCCACAAGAGCGACAGAAACACTGAGATGCTGAAGGCCAAGTTGCTTTGAGATTCCTGATTTCCTGCGTTGCTCACACCTGCCCCTCCTCCACCCCTTTCCCTCCCAGGCTGTGGCTCTGCTGATCTACCAATCAGGATGCTTCTCTTACCTTCTTCCTGTCTGGCTCTTCTTCACATCTTCTGAGTAATGGCGCCCTGTTGGTCAGCTCCAGAGACACCCCCGGGAAGGGCGTAGAGAAGAAAGGTTGATGTGTCAGGTTCTAGCTGAGGCTGTTTTCCTCAACCCCTGCAAAGCCCTTCACAACCGGACCTTCAGCAGGACCCCTTCTGAAAGGTCCTCAGTCGGGTTACCATGGTCCCCATGGACAAAACCTCCACCCCACCGGGGAGCCCCCTTGTAGCTTGGAACTACCCCGCATCTCACGTCCTGGTTTTTCCAGATGAACACGGAGGATGCCCACCTCCATCCTGCCCCACGATCTCCAGTAGAAAGGAGGAGGGAGTCCATGGGAGGTGGTGGAAATGAGTCCTCCACACTAGGTCGGATCTCACAGTTTATTCCCCAACGTGTGACAGAAAACGATTTGTTCAAACTTGGGGAATTGCAAAGTGTTGATTATCTGCTGTTTTGATATCCTGCTAGAGCGTTTTCCTCAGGCCTGTTTGATCCCCACCGAACACCCCTGGGGGTGTCTCTGTGTTCTCAGAATCCCTTCAAATAATGACTAAGTTATTTAAACACGTTTTAGCATGACAGCTCTTGAAAAATCAGACCACTTTCTGGTTGGCTGTTTGGCGGGTGGAATATAATGTCGTTGGCATACAAATCACACCAAAGGAGTACTCTACACAAAGTGCATATCGGCATTACAGTTTCAGGCAAGGACAGACTTACCGGCTAACTGGAGGCCGCACCTTCTAGTAGGAACCCTGTAGAACAAGGCAGAGCCTCCCTCTCCACATCTGCATGAATACGTGTGTTCGGCTTGGCCATGACAGCTGACAGCCCAGGGAAGGGGAAGAGGTAGGGTCTTCTTGGACTTTGAGTCTGTGTTGCATAGATTTCTGGGCACGGAAAGCATTTTTCTTGGCTATCACTTTATTTTTAGGAGCAGTCAGAGGCTAAGACGATCATCCACTGCACGAAGATGGGAAGTTACTAAGGAACGGATGGCACGGAAGCAGGCAGAAGTCGTTTGGAAAGTTTTAGGAGCAGTTCCTGCACGAGATGACGAGGCTCAGAGAAGACGCACCATCGCACAAGGCAGGAACCCACCTGGACTTCTGCTTTTCCAAAACCCTATCCCCTGCCCCATGCCACAGGGGCACTGCCAGCCAGTCCCCCAACCCCGACCCCTGCCCAGTTTGGTCCCGGCCACTGTCACCTCCCGCCTAGGTTGTCACCACCAGTCCTACAGGGTCCCCGTGCGTCTTCTGTCCTCCACTGTCAGCGGGCTCTGTGTCTCTGTGTTCTGCGGCATGAACAGTCCTGCACACGTATCTGCTCAAGCAGAGCCCTTGCCCCTGACCCTCTGATAGCCTGTCGCTGGCTCTGATGCGGCCCGTGTCCTCACAGGGCCTGTCCCCATGACTGTGCCCCCCACCCACTCTCCATCCGGATGACCCCTTCCCCCCCCAAACAAGTCACACAGCCAGGCCGCCTATATCATTTCTGAACAAGACTTGTTCTGAAGTCTCTCTCTCTCCCCCAGGGAAGTCTGCGTCCCTCTTTCCTTCTGCAAGGGCACCTCATCCAGGCTTCTAGGAGCCAGCGCCCTTGCAGACTGTGGGTGATCCTGTCGTCAGGGAGGCCAGCCCCTCCACCCTGCCTGCACCATTAGCCTCTACGGGGCAGCTCGTTCACAAGTGGTAACAAGTTTATCTTTTTGCTTGAAAATCTACTTCCCATGAGCCATGAGCCAGTGCGGGAACGCAGATGCTGTCTGCCTTCCGCCCCTCGCTGTGCCTGGTGGCCAGCAGGCTTTCCGCACTTTTCACCAATAAATGAAGAAGCAGAGACAACGGTCGGAAACAAATTCCTAAGTGTGGCGTGGTGGCCTCTGTCCCCATGTGCAGCGCCGCCCAGCGGCTGTCAGTTCCAACATGATCACCCGGACGGCATCAGGGCTTCTCGGAGCCCAGGGGCCCCGGAGAATCGGGCCGCTGTGTGCCTCCCAGGGAGCGGCCTGTACCCCTCCGGGCCTGGCCCTTCCACTCCAGTGCCCCCCTCACCTCTCTCTCCAGCAGCCTCCTGCGGACGTCCGACTGCCAGGTTGCCCGGAGGAGCACTGCATCACAGACGTGCAGGTGGCGGAAGGGCCTCTGGAGCCACTGGTGAAACTGCTGAGGTCACAAGCCGGGGGCGGGGGGGGGGACCCTTCCTATGCACTTTTCTCTGCCAACGACACATACACAGGGGCTGGAGGGGGCACAGCCCCAGGACAGGTAGCTGGGAGACGCGGGCCACTGACGTTTCTTCCTCGGGAGGTTTGTTCGACGTAAAATTCAGCCCATACAGAGGTGTGTGGCCGCAGGCTCTGACGATCTATGGGATTTTGAAGAACACACATCAGGAATTCTAAACGGTAACCTGGTGGCTAATAAAAAATAAAAGCATAGTAGTGTTCCGGCAGGTGGCCGACAATCTGTATGAGGAGTGGGCTGTGTGATTCATGGCTCATTAGAAGTTACTCCCAGAGCAAAATTGCTACTACAGGTGAAGACTATAAACGAAGCGTGGGCAGAAAATATGCTTGGAATTATAGACATCTATAAAGCATGGCTCTCTGCCAAGTCCTTACTCCCACACACAGTGTTTACTGGAAACAAAAGCATGTCCAGGTAGAAAAAAAAAATAATTTTTCTTTGAAACAACAAAATGGCTACTAATGGATGAAAATGGGTGAAAACATTTTTCTTGGATCCTGCTCCCTTAAGAAGTTAGATGGAGGTAAGGTAAACTCCCATACGAGTATCTGAAAATCTCCCCCTCTGTAAATCCTAGAAATCTTTATCTTCTCTACATGAAGGCTGTGGATCTCGCTCCGTCAGCACTGGTCTGAATGTATAGACCAGGTAATTATTGCATCTTGCCCCGAAAGGAATCCAACAGGGAGAGAGCAGAGACCGATGGTCGATCCAGGGGGGACTTGGGAAGCTGACGCTCATCCAGCAGAGGATGTGCTGCTCTGAGCTGCTCCTGGAATAATTTGTCTGCTTCACGGGCAGTTACAAGGATAACGTGAAATCATGTGCGCGCCATGGGAAACACAGCTCCAAGGAGCTTACCCTGCTGGTGTGGCTCCCGTCAGGGCAGTCTAGGGTACTCCGTGTGAGGACTGGAAAGGGGTGGCATTTGGTAGCCTGATCTTCTGCCTCAGACAGTAATCGAGGTGCTGCCATAAAGGACAATGTGATCAAAATCCCTCATCACTTGACCGTGAATTAAACCAAAGTGAGATTTTCCTTCGTGGGCCTGACTTCATCAGTAGGAAGGCGTGTGGAGGAGATCTAGAATCTCTGAACAGTAGCTGGGTGTGCAATCCTATTCCCCCTCTGGACATCCCCTCGGGACACTGTGGACCAGTGTCACTTGTGCCCGAGGGGTGCGGACTGCCAGTGACCTTCCCCTCCTGCAGCTTCCCCCTTCACGTGAGGCTCTAAGGCCAATTCCTTCTATAATCAGCTCCATTGCGTTTCATCACATACCTGCGTGTGTCTATGCCCATATCCTGCTGGTTCCGCTCTCCCAGTTGACCCTTGGCTGACGCACAGAATTCGAAGTACCCACGTGTGTCAGGTGTATTTTCTCTGCTGACCTGTACTTCTCTCTTCCCCTTTTACCCGATGTTCCTTAGAGCCCAACGTCCTGATGCCAGTGCAGACCTCCCGTGGGAATATGGATGAGTGGTTAGTTCTGCAAAGTGGATTCCCAGGCCCATGGTTTCCAAAGGTCCCATGGCATCGTGTGTGAGTCGAACGGCCACATGACTGCACATGGAGTCGGGAAGAAGCCAGCCTCTACCCCTTACTAACTGTGTAGTTCTGGAAATCCTTGATTTCTGTCTCATGGAGACAATAAAGTGGACACGACACCGTGAGAAACAATGTGAGCCAAAAACCAACAAAATGTGTGGCACAAAGTTCTCCCAGTGCCATTTGGTGGCGGTGCTGCCGTAACCTATCCTCCCAGCTCCCTGGAGGGGGTAGAATCCGCCTTCAGTTACTAAGTGTTCGTCTTCAGCATCCCCGCCAGGCTGGGCCAGGTTTACCATTTTAAATGTAGGTTTTATTATTATTCAATATCGTAAAGCTAACAGATGAAGACAACTGGCATTGATGAGTGGTCCCCACAGTCCCCCAGGGGTAGGGGACGCCATGCTCAGGGGTCCCCATGGGCAGCACTAGAGCAAGTCAAGGGGAGCAGAGGGGGAGATGTAGCCCAGAGTCGTTATTGTGGTTTCTGCAGGAAGCAATGGGCAGGCAGGGTGAGCAGGCTCAGGGTCAGCTAGGTGGGTGATTCCGGTAGGGCCAGGGCAGAGGGCCGCCTCTACTCTTCTGGTGCAGGCCCAGGGGTGTTTAGGGCAGGGGGACAGTGGCCTGGAGAGAAGGGGTGTGGGTGTGGGCTCCCCTTTGGCTGGTTTGCCTGTAAAAGAAGGCCTTTCCCATCTCCAGGAATGATCCAGCCCTGGGAAGGGCAGTCGATCCACGTCAGCAAGACTGCAGGCGTCGGAGGCCCGGAATCCAAGCAATAAGAAGACGTGACTAATACACCTTCCTCTGAGAAAGGGATAGAACCACAGTCACTCACAGAGCCTCAAAGCCAAAGCCCCCCAGAAAAACGCCACGTCCGGTGCAGAGGGGTAGCCCCCTGTGTTCACAGTGCAGAGTGGAGCCCCGCAGAGCCCGTGTGGCCACTGCCGTGGAAGCGGGGGGGTCGACCCGTGGCAGCTGGGCACACGGCCTGCTGACAGCAGGTTCACTGTGTATGCTGGTTGGGACTCTGTGAAACCTGTCTGGGACAACACGAACCCACCTGTCTGGAGGCAAGAGAGTGACTGGTGTTGGGGACATAAATTCTACCAGATCTATAGAATCTATCCTCTATAGAATCACTGTTTGCTACCAGTTCCTCCCGAAAACCACACACGTGGGCGGCGTCACTTTTGGCCACAGCGTTCTGCATTCCACTCTTACGGTTCATGACGTCCTTCGTTCCCTGTTAGATTCTTGTCCAGCCCTGGAGAGACTTGCCTTGGGCGATTTATTCCAGAATCGTCAGCAGTATGCAAAAGCCACACTTGCACTTTTGAAAAATGCATTTATCTTGTTCTAAGCCTGAAGGGATGGGGGATCGGTGATTCAGGAGAGAAAAATATTCCCCCATCTCCATTCCACCGCCAATGATGTTTCTGTTGCTTGCACTGACAGGCTCATGGATGCGCCCAACCTGCATGGAAACAGGAGGTTTAGACAAAATGTTTCATGACCTTTGATTTCTCTTTTAGAAGCCAAAGCAACAAGGCACCTGGGGGGCTCTGTAGATTAAGTGTCAACTCCTGATCTTGGCTCAGGTCATGATCTCATGGTTCTTGGGTTCAAGCCCTGCATGGGGTTCTGTGCTGGCAGCATGGAGCCTGCTTGGAATTCTCTCTCCCTCTCTCTCTGCCCTTCCCCTGCTCGCTCTCTATCCTCCCTCAAAATAAATAAATAAACATTAAAAAAATTTTTTTTTTACATTTATTTATTTTTGAGGGATACAGTGAGACAGAGCATGAGCGGGAAGGGGCAGAGAGAGAAGGAGACCAAGAATCTGAAGCAGGCTCCAGGCTCTGAGCAAGTGTTCAGCACAGAGCCCGATGCGAGGCTCAAATCCACAAACTGTGAGATTGTGACCTGAGCCGAAGTGGGACACTTAACCGACTGAGGCACCCGGGCGCCCCTAAACAAACATTTTTTTAAAGAAGTCAAAGCAACAAACAAAATGGTGGATCATTCAGCTGATGTTGATGGCATTTAGTTAATAGATTCTAAATGTTTTTTTAATATCCCATTACATTAATGTAATGTACATTACATTACATTAATACATGACATTAATACTTTCTTGTTTCTATATAGGATATAGCTTTGTTCGCAAACGATAAAACCAAATGATTTAACATGTCCCAGAGGCCGCCCCTTCTGTGCTATGATTTTCCCCTTCTTTAAGCCACCTTGATGCACGTGACCGGGCAAAGGAAGAGTCTGGTAGTGGTGGGCATGTTAACGCTTGCTGCAGAAGCCTGTCCTTTCTGTCGAAAACTGTCTCCTCTCAGTGCCTCTCCTGTGTGGGCAGTTTATGGGCTGAGCGTGACGGTCCCCACTTGAGAAATGTGTGACGCCAGGGCTATTTGGGTGACTGAGTGCAGTTGGGTTGATGCGTCACGGAGAGAAAGGGACAGACCTTGCTGGACCCACATGGCTGGTGTCTCTCTGTCTCTATCTCTGCCTTTCTGTCTCTGCCTCTATTTCTCTCTGTGTCTTTTTGCTCTTTCTCTTTGTCTCTCTGTCTCTGTCTTGTTGTGTCTCTCTCTCTGTTCCAGTCCTCCAAAAACATTTCCAAAATGTTGTCTCCCCACGACCCTTTCTGCCTTAGCCCTGAGACCCTAGTTTGTCATCACATTGCACCTACCTTTTGTTGGTGGGTAAATGTTCAGGCCTACAGCGCAAAGTCAAGGTTACCCACCACCGAGCAGAGTAATGAGCAGGTTACAGTTTATGGAACTATGGTTTTCCGAGTTGCTGTTGAGATGTCCCGTGCCATTCAGATTCTCAAAAAATTACCTACGTGATCATCTTTTCTCCTCTCTGGAAGTGTTTGGGACTTAGTCGTTATTGTTAATATTCCAAAATGTTTACAGTGGGTGCTTTGTATCATGTTTGATACATGTACTGTTTGATAAAGTACTGTTAGCAGTAATTTAAACTCTAGAAGTACTTAGGAGTGTCTGAGTGGCTCAGTAGGTTAAGCATCTGACTCTTGACTTCGGCTCAGGTCACAATCACACGGGCGTGAGACTGAGTTCCAAGTTGGGGTCCAAGCTGGGTGAGGACCCTGCTTGGGATTCTCCCTCGCTTCAGTTCTCTCTCTCTCTCTCTCTCTCTCTCTCTCAAAAATAAATAAATAATTAAAAAATAAAATCTAGAAACATTTCGAAACTCTTATGCTACTATTCTGACATATTTTTCTATAACTTCTGTTTTTCTGTTTTTTTTGCTTTGTGTTGTTTTAATTTTTATGAAACGTTGACTGTTTACTTGGACCCTTCACGAGGATCGTCTAGTATATTACTTTTCTCATATTTTCCATTTCTGCTCCTTGCAGCCCCGACTTCTTGTATATTCCTTTCACTTCAGTTTGCAACCATTCAGTTAGCTGGTTTTGTTAAACTTCCGGGTTGTTCAAAGTTAATTCTTATTCTTTGAATGTTTCTTCTTAGAGTTACATGTTCTTGTTCCCTGAGTTCAGTCTGTTCTTAGCCCTTGGAGATGTCTTCTTGTTTAAGAAGAAATCACTGTGCCCAGCTCAGTTTCTCCCAGGGTCTCCACTCTCTGTACCATCCGGTGACTGGCCACTGTCTTCCCGGGCCTGAGTGCAGGTCCTGGACCCCGGCGCCTCGCTTGGGCCCCATCTTGAGTCAGCTCTTCTCTTGGGCGTTCACCCAGCTAAGATGCAAACCACTCCTCCCTCCAATTTCTGTCTCCCAACACTCTTCAGAGTAGTGTCTCCTCTCCTGCCCTTGGTCTTTTGTGTGCCTTTCTTTATCTGTCTTCTGGAGAAGACAAGGAGCTGGCCCAAGGGTCCAGTCTGCCGCATTGACACAGAGGACTTATCAACTCATTCTTCTGTCCCCAAAGTGGTCCTCTTATTCCTTCTGTGCAATTTAACCTCTTTGTATTTTAATCCCGAGCCACAACGAATGCAGCAGAGATTAACATTGGAATTACAGAGGTAATTTTTAAAGGTACCCTGGGTAATAACACCTCATGATCTTTGGCCCCACCTGTCAGTTTTATCATTAAATGACAAAAGACATATTTAAATTCAGGGGCATCACCCTTTTCCCAGCCAGGCTGGCTAATTGGCAAGCGGCTGGTCAGCAGATGATCCATCACACTGTTGAATCATAATTCTTTCTTGGGAACAGCTGAGAACTCTCTGAGAAGGAGTCAGTCTCCCTGCTGGCCCCACAAGGAAGCTGACTCTCAGCTGTCCTAAACCCTGGCTGGTGCCTTGTGTCACACATGAGAACGGGGAGCCAGGAAGTTGCTAACACATTCTCTCCCTTTTCCATCTCTCTCTCTTATTTTTAGTCCCTAATTTGTCCAAAGACCAATGAACTGTGTTTCTTTTATACACCTGCAGGTGGGATTCAAACTCTTCCTAAGTTTCCACTTGATCTGCTGGTCAGCCGTGTCTCCGTCTGCTTTGGGCTCCTGAGCCGCCATCGGTCCCCCTCAGAGCCGCACCTGGTCATTATTTTACCAGTTCTTTCCATGTGACTTCAACCACATGCAGGGACAGTGACTGTCAGTGACTCTTCTACAACTTCATATACCCCCTTGTCTTTGGGAGCTGAGCTACGTATTTAAAATATGTGAACACAGTGATTTCAGATGTAAATTCCTTACTGTCTTATTGTAATGGTTCTAACCCGACTTCCAATGTATTGTTTGGCCGTCATTCACCCTCTTCAGTATCAGAATCATCATGGGAAACTCAACAGGTGGGGCGTAGGATAGCCACACTCTGGACTCTCAGAATGATTGGTGACCACAAGGAAACACCCCATGAGCCCTGTTCCCTCAGACGAGGTAGGCGCGGACATCCACCCGTGTGCCTCACACGCTGAAGTAACATGGGCCAAAATATACGCACAGAAAATGAGTCTCAGAGCATAGTGTCATGCAATAGGAGAAATAAAAGAGATAACCACTCAAAAGACTGCAGTTGTTTTTTTTTTTTTTTTTGCTTTTTTGTTTTTGTTTGTCCAATTATTGGTCAGACTACAGATTGGCCATGGGACCCACCTGTCACACAAAGAAATTCCCATAGCATATTGTCTTGCTGCTAGAACAATGAAGACTTCATTAACAAACGGATGGCATGCGTGTTTTCTTTTACTAGCTCTGAAAGAAGGAAAGATCCCGATCATTCAACGAGTAGGCTCACCCAACTATTACTGGAATGATCTATCATGGCATAGCTTAAAATTAGCATTAAAAATGAGCCAGCCGAAGACTTTTAAGGAGACATAATCTGTTTGATCAGTTTTGTGTTTACGGCACATTTTAATAAATTGCATAACTGATTTTGGGTGTTAATTATCTTTCTAGTAATAAAGCAATGTGGCTTCCTTATCTTCTGGGTAAGAACACTGTTTCTTCTTTCTGAGCAGATGCAATCAGATAGTGGGGCAGGACATAGTGCAGAGCTCCACATACCTGCCAGGCATTCCAGACCATTCCTCACCGGCCTTTGGGAGGTAGAAACTGTGTTTCCCGGTTGCCAGAATGTGGGGAATGTTCCTGACAGCCCCTGCCTGAAGACGCCCACAGTGATCAGAAGCTAATGAGGTCTGCTGGGACTGGGGAAGTGGAAGGCGGCCTGCAGATTAAATTATTTTAATTTAGGCAGCTCTAAATTAAAGGTAAAGAAAGCTTAATGATCAAGAAGGAGCAAAAAGACTCTGATCAAAGCTGGCTGTCCAGAAAGCCAGCCATGCACAGCCGCCCTTGAGAGGCGCCCTGTGGACCATCCGGGCATTGCCTCTGTCCTCACCTCTACCTTTACACATCTTCGCACTTGCTTCTTCCCCTTTAGGCTCTGAACGCCTGGCTACTGGGGGGGCAGGTGTGTGCATTTTTATGTGAGCAGTGAATTGCCTGAATGTAGCAGGAGCCCAGAAAGTCCGTCTACCTCTGAAGGCTGCCCTCTTTGGCTCTCACACTGGGCTCTGTCTCCCCATCAAACTCGGCATCAGGATCCTCTGTGTCTGAGGTCAGGAAGCAGGTGGGCAGGGTCGGTGCCGGGCTCTGTGCTCCAAGCTCCCAAACCCAAGCCAGGCCAGGTAAAAAAATCAGCACACCGGGGCGCCGGGTGGCTTAGTCTATTAAGTGTCTGACTTTGGCCCAGGTCATGATCTCACAGCTTGTGGGTTTGAGCCCCATGTGGGGCTCTGTGCTGACAGCTCAGAGCCTGGAGCCTGCTGCAGATTCTGTGTCTCCCTCTCTCTCTCTGCCCCTCCCCCACCTGTGCTCTGTCTCTGCCTCTCAAAAATGAATACACATTAAAACAAAATCAGCATGCCATCTGGACCTGACAAAACCTCAGTGTCCACGGGGCGCTGGCCGCTGCCTCTTCAGATTTGCCACAGGCCCCTGCTATTTTTATGACTCTGTCATGAAAAAACTCAGAGTCATCTCAGAAGATGAGGTCACAATATGCATAAAACAGGCATGCCCCGTGGAGACGCGCTGGTCCAGAGGTGGCTCCCACAGAAGGTACCAGAGCAGTCAGTGCCGGAGCCCTGATGGAAATGCAGCAATCTGATGTCACTCTGTGTAATCCTTCGCCACATGGAACCCTGGGCAAGGGTGGCATTAGAATGGATTCCACCTCCACGGGAAAAGAATAGAATGACCCTGAAAAATCCCTGCTTAATCTCTTTTTCAGCTTCCATCAACAAATGACAGTTTCCATTATCCCAGAAGGTAGCAGCTGGATTTTTTGTCCCTGACCAACAATTCACATGCATCGCAAGTATAAACTTACATGTAAAGACCAGAGGACGCGCACACCTATAAATACATTTAGGAATTGCTACCCCATGGCATTCGCAGCCCGATTAAAATGTGCTTCTAGGAGCTTTATATATTTACTCGGAGCAGCTGCCCATGGAGCCTGACTTGCTTTATGTTTCCTTCATCATTTCTAAATTTCTTTTATAACCATAAAAGAACTGGTTTGCTTATAATCTTAGAGAAACACGTAGATGAAGAATCCAAAGCCCAGAAAGTGAAGTGTGTGGCCAAGTTCACTCAATGAGACAATTGGTGTGTGTCCCTGAAATGCCACCAGACACAGAATCGGTTATATAAAAACAAAATCACATCCATTTAATCTTCTGTCATCAAGAGTTTGCTCAGGGGCACCTGGGTGGCTCAGTCGGTGAAGCATCCGACTTCAGCTCAGGTCTGAGCTCACCGTTCAAGAGTTCAAGCCCCACGTCGGGCTCTGTGCTGACAGCTCAGAGCCTGGAGCCTGCTTTGGATTCTGTGTCTCCCTCTCTCTCTGCCCCTCTCCTGCTCTCTCTCACTCTCAAAAATAAATAAATATTTTAAAAAAACTTTTTAAAGAGTTTGCTCAATTGATATTTTAATTTTTAAGCATTTTTTAAATAAAAAAAAGTAAATTTTTTTTTTTTTTTTTTAGAGAGAGAGAGTGCTAGCAGGGAAGAGGGGCAGAGGGAGAGAGAGAACCCCAAGCGGGCTCCATGCTCAGCACAGACTCCCATGCGGGGCTCATTTCCACCACCTTGAGATCATGACCTGAGCTGAAATCAGGAGTCAGATGCTCAACCAACTGAGCCAGCCAGGTGCCCGTTCTGAAGTGTTTTCAATCGATATTTTAAATATTTTACAAACAATTATAAAACAGTTGAGCTTTTGAGGCAAGGTATTCTCATCTCTGCACCTCTCTGCTCTCTGCAGTCTCGGGGAGGCACAGCCCTAAGGGGGCCTCACATCCACATTCAGGATCGTCTCTCTGCTTGGCTGGTAGAATTGGTGCTGGTCCTGGTGCAGGAGCTCGTCCGTGGCCATCAGCCAGGGCCCTTGGTTCTTTTCGAGTGACTGCTTGGGCTTCCTCCTGGCATGGTGGCTGTGCTCCAAACACACGTTTCAGGAGACAGAAAGTTGAAGCTGCCCATCCCTTTAAGGCCTCAGCTTGGAAACTGCCAGATTGCCATTTCTGCTGCATTCTGTTGGCCCAAGCAGTCAGAGAGCCCGCCCAGAGTTAAGCGATGAGAATTAGACATGGCCTCTAAAGAAAAGAAGCATCAAAGAACTTGGAGACATCAAGTGCGTCCTGCGTGTTACTTATAGAAGCTCGGATTTCAATTCGGACAAAGTCCCACCTCGTGATACCTCGATATGTAAACCCTTTCACACCCATTATTTCATTCAAACCCATTTGGCTAAAACAGGAGTCCAACCAAGCCACTGGCATTTGTTATCTCTGGTTGACAAAGGGCAACTAGAAGAGATTAAGTGAGGTAGATCCACCTTACTCACCGGATCTCACCTGAATTATCTTCTTATTGGCTGAGGCTGGCTCTCTTGGGTATTTAGTCTATTTAAAACATTTCTTAGGTTTTAGGAAACAAACCTTAAGAGACTTGGTCTTCTAATAAGCTTAGCAATACCCAGAAGGGGGATTGAAGAAAACAGCTCAGGTCCCAGGAAAGCCTGACCCCGATGTGCCTCTCTGTGGGGTCTACACGGGCTCCCTTTGGAAAACATAAGTGCTCTGTATTTTTCATTTTCCTTATGGTGTCTTTTGAAAAAAAAAAAGTAATTCTAAAGAAATGCAATTACTTTTATTTATGTGTGGGCTTTTGGTATTATAAATAAGAAGTCTTTCCTAACACAAGGTCACAAAGAATTACACCTGTTTCTTTCTAATAGCTGCATACTTTTAGCTCGTCCTTTTAGGTTTTAATCCATTTTGGATTTTTATATGGTGTGAGGTAAGGTCTAAGTTCACTCTTTTGCCTATGCTGAAAAGACTCTGCTTTCCCCATTAAGGGTCTCAATACTTTTGCACAAATCCACTGGTCATAGATATATGGGTTTATTTCTGGATTCTTAATTCTAATCACTGGTTCTGACTGTCTATCCATGAGTCAATACCACACTCTCTTGATTTTTATAGCTTTGTGGTGACCTAGCATTGGGAAATGTGAGTTCTCCAAATTTGCTCTTTTTCAAGATTGTTTTAGCCAGTCTAGGTCCTTTGCATTTCTTGAAAAATAATATTTACCAACTAGAGTATATTGCTTATGTCAGTTCTTTTCACCTTTAGATATACACTGTCTAGTCAAAACCCGACTTTCCAGAAGTCTCTTTTCCCATTCCCCCTTGAGAACAAATTATGCGTATATTTGTAATACAGCTCCCTTCATCTGTCATGGTCTGAGTTCCATTCTGATGGCCCATAGTATCCAGGTGGTGTTTGAATTTGCATACTTGAAAGTTCACTTTTTTGGGTGAATGCAATAGTATTCAATCACCCTCTCCTTCCCCAGCCAATGGCAATGAGTAATATGCTTTCCTTTTCCCAAATATCATATGAAAAGAATCATACAGGGGCACCTGGGTGGCTCAGTCGGTTGAGTGTCCGACTTTGGCTCAGGTCAAGATCTCACAGCTCATGAGTTCGAGCCCCGCCGTCGAGCTCTGTGCTGAAAGCTCAGAGCCTGCAGCCTGCTTTGGATTCTGTGTCTCCCTCTCTCTCTCTGCCCTCCCCTGCTCATACTCTGTCTGTCTGTCTGCCTCTCTCTCAAAAATAAATAAACATAAACAAATTAAAAAAGGAAAGGAAAGAATCATACAATATTTAGCCTTCTGCGGTTGGCGTGCATCAATACCTCCATCTTTTTATCCCATGTAGCGCACTGTGCTTTGGCCCTTCCCCTGTTGAGAGACATCCTGTCTTGTATGCCCCTCCCAGTCGTTTGTGGTTACAAATAAAGCCACTAGGCTATAAACACTGGAGTACAGAGTTCTGTACTAATTTAAGCTTCAGTTTGCTTGAGTAAACACCCAGGTGTTGAGTTCTGTGTTAAGTTTGTTTAACTTTATAACAAAATTTCCAAACTATTTCCAAAGTGACTGTATCCTTTGTATTGCCCTGAGCAAGGAAGGAGAGGTTATGACTCTGCGTTTCTTGCCCGCGTTCAGTATCACGTGTTTCTCTTTCGGATTTTAAGCTTTTTAGTAAATATGCAGCGGTGTCCCACTGAGGTATTAGTTTGTGTGTCCCTAACGATGGAAGACGCTATGCTTCATTTCCATCCATCCGTCTTTCCTGGTGAAGTGTGTGTTCAGATCTTTTAAAATTGGGTGTCTGTTTTCTTACTGTGGAGTTTAAAGAGCTCTTTATATACTGCAGATACGAATCTTTAGTCAGATAGGTGATTTGCAAATACCTTCTTCCAGTCTGTGGCCTATTTTTGAATCATTTAATAGTGTCTTTAAATGTAAATGTTCTTAATTTTAACAAAGTGAAATGGATCCTATTTTTTTCCTTTGTGGATTATTTTTTGTGTCCTATCTGAAAAATATTTGTCTATCATAAAGACACAAAGATTTCTACTCTGTTTTCTTCTAAAAATGTTTTAAGGCTTTCCCTTTGATACTTAGATTCGTGATCTATTTTTAGTTCATTTTTATGTGAAATGAAATGTATATGCATATTTTTGCATGCGTATGCCCAATTGTCCCAACATCATTTATGGCAAATAGAACCATTTCTCCATGATGTCGGTAACTTTGATCTTGGAGATTTTCCGGGGCTTCACTGCAAGCTGATGGCTGCAAGTTTTACTTGCTCGTTTCCATTAATGTTGTTATTTCCTCTCATTTCTATTCCATCCCATGTTTTTAAAATGCCTCAAAATGCAGCTGCTAATTTTGAAGACATTTTCCTAGTTGTTATTATGAGCCTATTCCCTATCTTAGATATTTTCTGCCTTTTCCATGAGATTCAGAGTGCAAGATAAGCTCATAGACTCATGTGTTCAACTGTCATCTCGTTGCTTTTCAGGTGGTCCTGTAGTTTTTTTCCCGTAGTGTGTCCCACATTCAGCTATGCTTTATTCCCTAACGTCAGTTTCTCACCACCCTATTTCTCCTGAACAAAATCCACTCACATGAAAGCATTGACAGGATATTTATGTTCTCATTAGAATATTCCTTCAAGAAAAGTTGCAATTTGGGCGTACGGTGTCTTCCCCGAGTGGGGCTGCCGTGTCTGTGTGTTTACAATGCCAGCTTACAAAATTTGCTTGAGCTTCCGGGGGCCTATGCGTGGCCCGGGGTGGCATTCACCAACCCCTTTTATTTTTTTCTCTAAAGTTCGCAGAAATAATCCCTATGTTGTAGCATACGATTGATTCTTAGTTTTTCTTCTCTGAGCACAATAGTGAAGGTTTTAAAAATATGCTTCCATAGTCGTGTTTAGTAACTTGGTATGGACCTCTCTGAGAGCGGATGCGCTAACACCTTAGTCCGTGAGTCCTCACATCTAGGGGGAGAAGAAGAGCGTGTGACTCGGCACATTTAGGATAGAATCAGGGTTTCATTTCACGGTCTCTGATGCTGGGAAATTCCTGCCAGTAATCTGCCACTAGGCAAGACTCTAAATGCCAAATAGAACTATTTATCTTATACGACAATGGCTTCAGCTTGTAAGAGTGGCAAAGTCCAGACTGATCGAAAAAAATAAGCCAACTTAAGCTTCCATTATTGAACTTTTTACAACAACAGTTAAAAGCCAAATTAATTTATTTGATTTTCACGGTCTGCTGCCCATCCTCCAGCATTATTCCTTTATGATGAGGACACTGCAGGTAGAGAAATGAAGGGCTTTTTAAAATCCCCAGAGCGGAAAACCATGAAATAATGAAGAATGCCCATATTCTTTAGAAATGTACAGCTTGACTTAAAAAACATGAAAAGATACATGAATTTTTAATTGTCTCTTTTTTTTCTTGCTCACTTCTCAGAAAGACGAGGCTGGAGGCGCCTGGGGGGCTCAGTCAGTTAAGCCTCCGACTTCAGCTCAGGTCATGATCTCACGTTTGTGGGTTCGAGCCCCGCGTCAGGCTCTGTGCCGACAGCTCAGAGCCTGGAGCCTGCTTCAGATTCTGTGTCTCCCTTTCTCTCTCTGCCCCTCCCCCTCTCATGCTCTGTCTCTCTCTGTCTCAAAAATAAATAAAACACTAAAAAAAAAAAGCTTTAAGAAAGACATGGCTGCCCACACCCGACTCAGCTATTTACTAACGTGCCCTCACCTTGTTAATGTCAGTGCCCACATGAGGGGAATGAAGGAGACCCTCTGTGTCCTTGACGGAGACGTAAGTCACACACACCATTTCACCCACTTGACATGTACCTTTCAGTGTGTCCAGGGTGCTCCTCATACACCCAGCACCACTTTCTGATTTCAGATCACTTATCACCCCCAAAAGGTGCCCAAACTCTCCAACCCCCGGTGACCACCAGCCTGCTTTCTCTCTCTGTGGGTCTGACTCCTGTGGACAATTCACACACCTGGAAATCTAAAGTAGGTGGTGTTTTTGTTTTCATTCGCGTGCTGTTTCAAGTTCACATATGTCATAGCCAAGCTTCAGCTTGTCGCAATATTTCTTTTGTTTTTACGGATGAATTTTATTTCTTCACGTGGACATATGCCAATTTTTTTTCGTTTATTCATTCATCAACCGCTGGACATTTTGATGGCTTTTATTTTATGGCTGTTACAATAACGTTGCTATGAATATTCATGTGCAAATTTTTGTGAGTGTATGTTTTCAGATTTCTTGGGCATGTAACTAGGAGTAGAATTGCTGGATCATATGGTAATCGTATATTTAACTTTTGAGGAACTGCCAAACTGTTTTCCACAGTGACTGTGCCATTTTACATTCCCGCCACCAACGTATGAGAATCTCCTCTTTGTCAACATCCTCACCAACGCCTGCAATTTTGTTTTCTTTTTTTACTATTATGCCTATCTTGGTGGATGTGAGGCGATGTCTTATGGTGGTTTTGATTTGCATCTCCCTGATGACTAATGATTTTGAGCATCTTTTCATGGATTATTTCTCACTTGCATATTTTCTTTAGAGAAATATTTATTTAAATGCAAAGCATTTATTTCAATGCTGTTTTGAGTTGGGCCACGTGTCTTTTGTTGTTAAATTGTAAGAGCTCTTTATATATTCTGGCCACTAGGCTCTTCCCAGAAATACGATTTGCAAATATTTCTCTCATTCTCTGACTCGTCTTTTCTCATACATTTTAAAAAACTGCTTTGTTTTCTAAGAACAATGATTGAAATGTAACTATCTTCTTCCTGCTAGCATATGGTTTCGGTTATTTCTGACTTTCCATAAACTAATCAAGTTCTGTGTAAGAATTTTTTCTTTTATTACATGAAAGGATTTTTTCCCATAGGAAGCAATGACAACAGCCACCTTCTTTTTTTATTTTTTAAAATTTCTTTTTTAATGTTTTATTTATTTTTGGGGAGAGAGAGAGAGAGACTGCGTGAGCAAGGGAGGGGCAGAGAGAGAGAGGGAGACACAGAACATGAAGCAGGCTCCAGGCTCCGAGCTATCAGCAGAGAGCCTGACGCGGGGCTTGAACCCACAAACTGTGAAATCATGACCTGAGCTGAAGTCGGATGCTTAATCGACTGAGCCATCCAGGTGCCCCAACAACCACCTTCTTAATGGCATCTCTTTCTCTACCATCGTCAGCACCTGGGCCTCCACATTCTGGGCATTCTTCCACCCTCGATGGGCGTAGCCCAACCCTAGAGAGGTGTCCTTATGGGAGATGTTCACCTTTCTTATCCACACCACCATCTGCAGCTTTCATTATTTACCTTCACTGTTTTTCCCCAGCAATGCCCCAGGTCTTGGACACCAGTAAGTCCCATTACCATGGATTCCTACACCAGCACTACCAACATCACTACTTCTTCCCCCCATTCTGGCAACCCTTTCAAGACCAAGAATAGACTATCTGATATGCTAGCAGCAAACGTATGCTATGATTACCTTCTGCAGGCATTTTCAACCAGTAGCCCTTAATAAAGGCAGATGAGTGGAAACACACAGTGCTGTATTTTCTCCAGAGAAAAAGTTCAGGGTCATCCATGGCCTCTTAAACAATTTTAATGTTGACATAATCATCAATCACGGGATGTTGCAAAAATAGTGTCGTCCATGAACCCTTTGCCCGGGTTTCTCCAGTGGTAACATCTTTCATAACTCAGGTGTAATATCAGACTAGGAAATTGACATTGGTATGATGCACGGACATCACGCCGATTTTACACTGTCGTGTGTGTGTGTGTGTGTGTGTGGTTCTCTACCACTTTACTTCATGTGTATATTTGTGTAGCCACCGCCATATTCAAGATGAAGAACTGCTCAATAATCACAAAGAGTTCCATGTGCTACCCCTTACCCTTGGCACCACTCACCATTCTCTGCCTCTATGATTTGGTGACTGTATCAATAGTGCGTTCCTTTGCACGACCAAGTAGCATTCCACATTACTCTGGACCTCCATTTGTTTGCTCATTCACCCGTTACAGGACATTTGCATTTTTCTCCAGTTTTTGGCTATTAAGTATAAAATTGCTATGAACATTTGTATACAGTTTCTTGTGTGGACATAAATTTTCATCTCTCTGAGATAAATGCCCAGAAGTGTGATCACTATCATATGGTAAGTCTATGTTTGGTTTCTTGAAGGCGCTAACTATCTTCCAGATTGGTACATGATGAAGGATCCAGTTTCTTTGCATCCTTGCCAACATTTGGTGGCGTCACTGTGTTTTATTTTAACCATTCTCATAGATATGTATTGATATATTGTTGGGGTTTTAATTTGCATTTCTTAGTGATTTATGTTTTCAAATACCTTTCCATGCATTTATTGGGCATCCATCTTTGGCAAAATATCTGTTCATGTCTTTTGCCAATTTTACATTTCTTTTTTTTTGTTGTATTTTGAGAATTTTTAAAAAATCTTTTAGTGTTTATTTATTTTTGAGAGAGAGACAAAGAGACAGCGTGAGCAAGGGAAAGGCAGAGTGAGAGAGGAAGTTACAGAATCTGAAACGGGCTCCAGGCTCTAAGCTGTCAGCACAGAGCCTAATGCATGGCTTGAACCCATGAACTGTGAGATTATGACCTGAGCCAAAGTCGGATGCTTAACCATCTGAGCCACCCAGGCACCCCAATATATTTTGAGAATTTTTAGATATAGTTGACATATGAATACTTTATTAGGTGTGTTGCTTGCAATTACATTCTCTAACCTGTAAATTTTCTTTTCATCCTCTTCACAAGACCTTGGAACATTGAAACATTGCACATTGAAATTCAACTTACCAATTTTTTTTAAATAGATTTTCCTTTTGGTGTCACATCTAGGAGCTCTTCACCTAGCCACAGACCCTGGAGATTTTTTTCTATATATTCTTCCAGAAGTTTCATATTTTTATGTTTTACATTGAAAGCATGACCTATCTAGCTTACATTGTGAAGTTTAGATTGAGACTCACTTTCTTTAAAACAACAGATATTCAGTTGCTTTGGTAGCATTTGTTGTAAAGATGGTTTTTCTGTCAATGCATGACTTTTTCACCTTCATCAAAAATCACTTGGCCACACCTGATGGGCCTGTTTCTCAGCTCTCTGGCCGCCTCCTACACCTCTGCACTGCGCCTCCACCAACCCCTGTACAGACCCAATGACCACCCATAGTAAGTGTTATATCTACGGGGACTCCTTCCTCTGTTCATCTTTTTCAAAATCGTTTCACTTGTTCCAGTTCTTCTGTCTTTCCACATACATGTGAGAAGAGGCTTATTCATGTCTGCAATTTTTCTTTTTGCTGTGTTTTGGAGAGGAATTGCATGGATGCTATATTTTAATTTGAGGAGAATTGCTATTTTTACTATGTTTGGTTCTTCCAATCCATGAACGGGGATGTCTTTCCATTTACTTACATGATGTTTGTTTTCTGTAGTTTTCAACAGACACTGTTGTACATAGTATTTCACTTTATTGAGCACTTAAAAATATTGCGATTTTAATTTGGTTTCCACTTGTACTTTGTTAGTATATAGAAACGTGACTTTTTTTTCTATAGTCCTCTTAAATTCTGTGACTTTGATGAACTAGCACATTAATTCTAAGAATTTGTAGATTCCTTGGGATTTACTATGGAGGCCGTAATGTCTTCTGCAAAGAGTGACAGTTTTCTGTCCTTCCTCCTTATGTGCATGCATTTTATTATTTATTTATTTAGTTAGTTAGTTATTTTTGCTTTGTTGAACTGGCCTGAACTTCCGGCACTATATTTAATAGTAATATAGTAATAGTAATATTTAATAGTTAGGTTTAGAATGGACATCCTTGCCTTGCTCTTGATTTTACAGGGAAAACAATCTTCACCATAAAATATTATGTTCATTGTAGATCTTATTGTGTTTATATTTTATTTTATTTTATTTTATTTTATTTTATTTTATTTTGAGAGAGTGAGAAAGAGCAGACATGCATGAGTTGGGGAGGGGCAGAAAGAAAGAGTGACACAGTATCCCAGGCAGATTCTGCACTGTCAGCACAGAGCCTGACACAGGGCTTAATCTCACAAACCACAAGATCATGGCCTGAGCCAAAATCAAGATGCTTAACCGACTGAGCCATCCAGCTACCCCTGACATATCTTGATGTATCTTGATTTTCTTTATCAAGTTGAGGAATTTTCTCTTTATCTACTTTTGCTGACCTAGTTTATCATGAGTGGCTGTTTGAATGTTATCAAATGCTTTTTCTGCATGAATGGACATGTTCACGTGATTTTTTAGAAATATGATGAATACATGTATTGATACTTGAGTATGGAAACAGCTTGTATCCCTGGAATAAACCACCTTGATCATGGTGTACAATTTGTTTCGTATATTGCCTAATTGGCTTTGTTTTATTTTTTAAAGGATTTTTGTGTCTGTGTTCATGAGAAACACTTGTCTACAGTTTTTTTTGTCTGCAATATCTTTGTTTTTGTTACAGGGTAATACTGACTTCATAGAATGAAAGGGGAAATACTTTATCTTCTTATGTTTTCTGGAAGAGAGGCCCCACTTCGGCTCTAATGATACCACGGGATGGAGAAGGGTGTCTCACTATCACCGGGGTAGAGGATGGAAATCCTGGACTGCACCATCTCCCCTGACACCACGCTGGTGGGAAAAGGGCAGTGGTGCCTCATTGCTGCCAGGTTGGTGTGGGAGCTCGGGCTCTGCAACAGACCTCCACAGACATCAGCCCAGAGATGAGTGCATAAGCATCCTACTGCTGGGTGAAGTGGGATGTCCGGGCTCCCTGGTGTGTGAGGAAGTCTCAATACCTTGGAGTGCTGCGAGAAGTCCCAGCTCCACTGGGACACAGCCTCCACTGTTCCCACCCCAGTGGTGAATGGGGGGGTTGGTTCTTTACTTCCAGGTTGGAGTGGAAGTGTAGACCCCACCTTGGCCTCTGTAAGCATGAAGGGGAGGGGGAAGAGTACCCTGTTACTGACCCTCAGGCGGGTTAGTCTCAGGCTCCACTTGCCTTCCCCTGCCCCTACCCCAGTGGGGATAGGAAGAGAACCTCATTGTTGGGCAAGGTGGAATTCTTGGTTTTCCCACAAGATTTTCTCCTGGGGGTGGAGAGGCCACATTTTACTTCTATTGTGTTTGACTGGAAAAGAAGGGTTATTGCCAAAAAGGTTTCTGTATTGCCTGAAAGCCCCTTTCTTAGTCTTTTGGCTGGAGAGAAGTCTCAAAGTCTTTCTTGCATGTACACGTTGGCATTCCTGACTTGCAGACTTCTCTGGCATCCAGGTTGGGATAGTTGAAGGCAAAAAGAAAATCAGAAGAACTCATCACCCCGGGGCGCATGGATGACTCAGTCAGTTAAGCATCCAACTTTTGATTTTGGGTCAGGTCATCATCTCGCGATTCGTGATTTTGAGGCCCGTGTCAGGCTCTGCAATGACAGTGTGGAGCCTACTTGGGATCCTCTCTCTCCCTCTCTCTCTGCCCCTGCACCTCCCCTCAAAATAAATAAATAAACTTAAAAATAAAAGAACTCATCACTCTATTCTTCCTTAAGTCCTGAGATCCCTAGCAGGGGCACCTGTTACGTTTCACACATGATATCCGGGACTTTAGCAGTTTATAGCAGGAGGAATAGGGATGAGGGCATCTGTCCATCTCATCCCGAACTAGAAGTCTTCCTCCATGACATTCTTTATACAAACCTTAATGTTTAGAACAGTTTTAGACTTATAAAGAAATTAAGAAGTTAGTACAGAGAGTTCCAATATATCCCACTTACCTCCATTAACACCTTACACTTGTATACGCTAGTTATAATTTGTTGTAGAGTTACATTTGTTATCACAAATGAACCCATATTGGTATATTATTAACTCAAGTTCACACTTTATGCAGATTTCTTGGTTTTCACCTGATGTCATTTTCCTGTTCCAGGATCCCATGTTACACAGAGCTGTCTTATCTTCCTAGGCTCCTGTTGGCTGTGACAATTTCTCAAGCTTTTCATGCTGCCACTGACCCTGTCAGCTTTGAGGAGGACTGGCCAGCTATTTTGTAGACCATGCTTCTACTGAATTCGTCTGATGCTTTTCTCGTGGTTACACTACAGGGCAAAGATCACAGAAATAAAGCCTCATTTTCGTTGTGCTGCAGCAAGGTTTACACGATCCCATGGTTTACCGTTTCTGATGCTGACCTTGACCACCGGCTGAAGTTGTGTGAGTCAGGCTTCTCCTCTGTAAAGTCACCCCCCACCCATTTCTTACCTTACTCTTTGGAACGAAGTCACCATGTACAGCACCTACCTAAGGAGCCGACAACCACACCTCCTTTCACTGAGGGGAGGAGATATACCTAAATTACGTGAGATTCTTCATGTGAGATATGTCCATTCCCCCCATTTGTTTATTTATATCAGTATGGACTCCTGGATATTTATCTTTATATGTATTTTTATAATCCAAAGCTTCTTGATTTTTGTGTTTGCTCAAACTCTTCCAGCTGTGGCCACTGTTTAGGTCTCTCAGCTCACTCCTATGCTACGTCAGCATACCTCAATCTGTTTGGCTTTTCTTTTTTAAGCACGTCCTTACTCTCTGACACTAAGAGATTCTTTAGGCTCAGCTTGTATATTTTATGCCCCAGCTAGAACCAGCCATTTCTCCTGCATCTCTGGTTAATCTTAGTAGAGAATGGTGTTAGGTGCATTCACTTACTGGGGTATTATTTCCCTTGGTCTTTATCAGCTGACAGAGGAAGTGAATATACACATCTATTGATGTTTCCATATGGAAGCTTCTGTAGTCAAATCAACTAACGTGAGTTCCGCTGGTTTCCAATACTATCTGTTCCACGTGGATCATTCCAGCCGCCTCTCCTTGCTTATCTGCAAACTCCACCTCCACCTCCAACCCTGAAAACCCTGGATCCCACCATGCCTCAGGCACTCACTTAATTGTTCAAATCCAGGATAAATATGTAGCAGCATCGGAACTTAAGTCCACACCCGCATGGAAAAGGTTATCGACAGAGTGCAGCGCTTGCCAGAGGTACTTTGGCATTAGTCCGGCAGACACGTCATTCCCAAAGCTACTGACTTCAACGTCGTTTGCCCAGAGCCCCTTCAATGAGGCTGTTCCAAATGTGTGTAATACAGTCTGCATTCCATCCTGAGAGCTCTAGCTTCCTAAATGAATTTTAAATTTCCATCGACTAAGGGTCGCTCTTTGTTCTGTAAAGTTCTCAGGGTTTTGACAAATGCTAACTGCCCTGTGCTTGCCATGACAGTATCATACAAAACAGTTTTGCCCCCCTAAAATACCCCTGAGTTTTACCTGGTCAACTTCTCCTCCCCTCTTATGAACCCGTGACAATCTCCCAACACTCAGACCCTCTTTCACCGGGCCGGAGGTCCCCTGATCTCGCTGCTGTTTGTGCGGCAGCCCAAGCTCGTTCCTGACGCCGGCCCTTCCCCGGTGTTGTTCCCCCCGTCCCATGGCTCTTCCTGAGACCCCTCTGACATCTTCCCACGAGTCAGGACTCTGTCATATGTGAGCCCCTCAGAGAGGCTTTCCCCAACCCCCAGGCATGGAGGTCACTATTTTGTTATATTTTCTTTATATAGGCCTACAGGATCTGCATTGTTTTCCTGAGTCTGTTCTGCCTGCCCCCACCACATACACCTGGATGAGGAAAGTGACCTTTCCTGTTTTCTTTGCTGCTGCACCCCAATACTGAGAAGATGACAGGGCCTCAACATATATTTGTTGAATGGAGGCATAAGTGAATCACTGATCCCACGCCACTAACATTAGAATGGTTTCTCGGCAGCAGCCACATGCCTGGGCCCTCGACCTTGCATTTTACCATGACCTTCAAGAGAGCATAGCGCTTCTTTCTTACAATCGTTGGGATGATGGAATATTCTGTCCTAAATTGATCACTGCTTTTTAAAACTGACAGGGAGAACACCCACTGTATACATACCTTAATAAAGCAAAACAAAACCCTCATCGGCTAAAACATCTTATTTTCACTGTGAAATTTAAGAAGCCAAGTCACCTGCTAAGGGAAACGCAGCACCCGGAAACATAGATTTTTGCATTTATTATCAAGATCCAGGAAATATTTAACTGCCAGAGAGATACAGATATCAAGAAAAAACTCTCATAAATGTATTAAAAATGACTTTTTGAGCATTTATACAACAGAACCCCTGTATCTGATTTGTACTCAGTCCAAAAATGTTATCCAGGGATACCCTGGAACTGGAATTCTTTTTTTTTTTTTTTTTTCGGGAGAAATATGGTCTCAGATTTTTATCTTGTAGCAAGTATATGAGGCAAGGAAAACGATTTAAATTGCCCAGGAATGCCATAGGGCCACGAAGAATATACAGGAAGCCTCGTGTGAAGAAGCCATGTTTGGGAAAAACCGTTGCCGACTTCAGGCATTTGTTATACTTTAACAGAGCTCTGTGATTCAACGGAGAGGTCAGTGGGCTGCGGTCTTGCACCCGCCTGGATGGCGAGGCTGGGAAGGTCACGGCTGTTTTGCTGTGCATTGGAAATATATTTTTGGTTTTAAATGAAAATTTGGGGCGCCTGGGTGGCTCCGTTGGTTGAGCAACCTCCTCAATTTCAGGTCAGGTCACAATACCAGGGTTGTGGGATTGAGCCCCAAATGAAGATCCGCGCTGAGTGTGGAGCCTGCTTAAGATTCTCTCTCTCCTTCTGCCCCTCTCCCTTGCTCACGCACTCTCTCTCTCTCACATAAAAAAATAAAAGTAAATGTAAAATTCCAAACTCATTTCATTTAAATAATAAGCTTCTATTTTTTGAGCACCTATCACAAGACAGGCCCTTCACAAGTGCTTTTTTTTTTTAATGTTTATTTATTTTGAGAGAAAGAGACAGTACAAGTGGGGAAGGGGCAGAGAGAGACGGAGACACAGAATCTGAAGCAGGTTCCAGGCTCCGAGCTGTCAGCACAGAGCCAGACGTGGGGCTCGAACTCACAAACCACAAGATCATGACCTGAGCCGAAGTCAGATACTTAACCGACTGAGCCACCCAGGCGCCCCCCAAGTGCTTTCTATTTTGTCAATCGCTTAACCCTCATGGCCATACTATGAAGCAGGTCTCATTAGACTCATTTTACCAAAGAGGCTTAGAAGAACCAAAGAGCCTCTCCCGGAGTGACACAGCTAGAGCTTACCAGACCACCCACAGCTAACCAATGGATTCAAACTAAGGATTCTTGGACTCCAAATGAGGGCCGTCCAAACTCTGCCTACACTTTGATTCTCCTTCATAGAACAGGGGACATACTAAGACCGGATAAGGAATAAATTGCTTGAAAACCCTTATGCATTTTAACTTTTTCATTCAAATTGAAATTCCAGAGCACCTGGGTGGCTCAGTCAGTTGAGGGTCCAACTCTTGATTTCTGCTCAGGTCATGGCCCCAAAGTCATGGGACGGAGCCCAGCATGGGGCTCTGTGCTGAGCATGGAGCCTGCTTACGATTCCTTCTCCCTCTGTCCCTCTCCCCAGCTCATGCTCTTTCTCTCTTTCTCAAAATAATAAAATAAAATAAAGTAAAATTAGAATTGAAATTCTTTGCTCTATTTAAACACACACACTTCTGACAACACGTGTTTCAAAGTCTGGGAAGTTCAGACTAGTGTATCATCAATCGGTGGTAAATGATGGTGAAATACTGTATTCTGCATTAAGGACAAAAGATAAAAAAACACAATTAATTTGTACATAAAATAAAAATAATTATCTTCCTCTGGTTACTCTTGCTTAAAGAAAAGTACACAGAGGTTACAAGAGCAGAGGAAGGTGGATCGAGATCCAGATAGGCCTCAGTGGGCTTTCCGGATTGATGATGTGGGCGCGTGGCTTTGCTCTCCCTTTCCCCAGTGTTCCGGCCGGGGCTGCCCTGTGCTTCTGGGTGTTGGCGAGAATTACACACGGAATCCAAGTTGGGAAGAGAAGAGCTGGTTTCTAGGTGGTCCCTGGCCCCCATCAGGTGTAAGACGTTTCCGGTGTGGGACGAGACTGTGGTCAGTAGTAAAGGGAGGCCGTGCGGGGGTGACACGTGGAGAGAAGGGCGGTGGGCTGTGCAGGTGGGGACGCGTGTGCCGCGGTCCTCCCCGCGTCCCGCCGGAAGCCCATGCTCAGCTAACGTCCGGGGGCCGCTGGGGACAACCCCTCAGGGTGGCAGAAAGGTCGGCTGGGGGTAGGTGCCGCAGTGGGGCTCCCAGCAGGGAGACCCCCGCGCGGGCCCCGGAGTGTGGAGAGCTTCCTGGGGCGCGGTCTGGAGAAGGGAAAAGCAGGCCTGGGCAGCATTGGGGCAGGCAGGCTGACGCGTCTCAACGCAGGCCTCAAAGGCCCCTTGGGAGGCCCCGAAGCGGGCAGGGCTTGCAGAGCTGACACAGCCAGGGACCGAGCCTGGGCCCTCCTGGGCCCGCCCCGGTCGCCGGGAGGGGCCTCTAGCCCTGGGCGTGGTGGCTCTCTTCAATGGTGTCCTTTCCGTTTCCGTTTCCGGAGGGGACTGCCAGGCGCCGGAAGTGAATCTCTCAGGCCTGAGGGAGGTACTGGCCGCCCGCACAGCGCCCCTGACAGGTGGTAGCGGGTCAGCCAACTAGGCTGTTTTCAAATGCTTTGTGACTCAGGGGATGCTTCCCCACCAGTGTGTATCTTTATTTCTCACAGAACACATAGAGCACGTTTAGCAAAAACTATATTATCTTATCACAAATTATATACCTATTCGAGTCTCAGGGTCCCACCTTAATAATTATGGACTGAACAAAAATCGAATTGAGATTTTTTTTACAAAGACAGGAAAGTGACCTACGTCCCCACTGTCCCCATCAATTCTCTGACCGTGTGAGCTGTGTGAGCTTCCTGGGATAGTAAGGTGGACTCACGTCAATGACCATAGTCTAGTTCATTGGGAAAGGCCATCAGTCCACTTTCTGGCCTGTGGGCGGAATATAAGGGTGGTCAGAGACTTCTCCAGGCCTGAGAGAGGTTGGCAAAAACCACTCAACTTAGGCCTCAAAATCAGACAATCTGGGCAGAGTCTTGGCCCAGTTATGGGGTAGCTGTGTCATTTCAGGAAAGTGTGTCAGCTTCTCTTGGCCTCTCTGAGATAAAAACACTCAAGGTAACGAGTTCGTGTGAAGGTGAATAATCACAAATTAAAGTAAACTCATGGTCAATGCATCCATTTTATCACTCCGTAAGAACTCTTAAGAAACCATTTCTAAATCTAACTTAAAATCCCTGATGTTTCAGCCCAAATTCATTTTTCCTCCTGTTAGGCTCTGCAATATTTTTCATCATCACCTTCTGATTGCACACCTTCCAGCCGCTTCTATTTTTCTCATCTAAGCAATCCCAGTTGCTTGAACCTTTCCTCCAGGGCCTTATTTTGATTAACTGTTCGTAATTAAAATTAAATTTGATGAACTGGAACCAAAGCTTTTAGTTGGCTTCTCTTTAGCACCTTGCACACTTAATTTAGTAAAACTCAGAAAACAGAAAGAGTATAATTCCCCATAATTAAAGGGAGGCTGAAAAATGAAGTCCCTCTCTTTTCTTTTCTTTACTTTTTTTTTTTTTTTTTTTTTGGATAAAAGAGACCAGCTCTTAATTCTCAATTCTCTTTGCGTGGGTATATCTGAACTTAATGTAAAAATAAAATCTCTTTGGTGTTTAAATCAGCTTAGGTTGTCAAAGGATTTATTGAGATACTTGCAAAGAAAGTATTTTAGAATATATTTGTGACATAAGCTTTTATATTTTCTTACTAGTGGAGAGATTATCACTTATCTTAAAGTATGCCCTTCATTCTTAAACTTACATTATAATAGAAACAAATATGCGTGTCTGCAAAAATTCCAAAAAGGAGATCATGAATTTATAGATATAAAAGCTGGAAAATCCAGAAGAATCAAGCAAAGTTTACAAAGTATATATTTTTTTACCATCTTAACCATTTTAAGTGTAGAGTACAATATTATTAACTGTGTGCACATTGGTATGCAACAAATCTCTGGAACTTTTTCACCTTTCAAAACAGAAACTCTATATTCAATGAAAAACCACTCCCCTTTTTCTCCTCCCCCTTCCAGCCCCTTACAACCAATGTTTCACTTTGTCTCTGAGAATGTGAATATGTCAGATATCTCATAGAAGTGGAGTCATAGTCCTTGTCTGTTTGTGATTTACCCACTTCACTTAGCATAGTGTCCTTCAAGATTTACTCATTTTGTAGTATTATATCGTTTCTTTTTTTTTAATTTTTAAAAATATTTTATATATTTTTGAGAGGGAGAGAGAGAGAGAGAGAGAGACAGAGTGCGAGCAGGGGAGGGGCAGAGAGAGAGGGAGAGACAGCATCTGAAGCAGGCTCCAGGCTCTGAGCTGTCAGCACAGAGCCCAACCTGGGGCTTGAACCCATAAACCATGAGATCATGACCTGAGCTGAAGTTGGACGCTTAACCAACTGAGCTAGCCAAGTGCCCCAGATCTTACCTTTAGGTTTTTAATTCATTTTAAGTTAATTTTTGTATAGAGTGTAAGATAAGGACCCAACATCATTTCTTCCATGTGCCTATCCATTTTTCCCATTTTGCTTATTTTTTAATTAAACAAATATCTTAAATGTATGTATGAAAGTGACTAAGGCTGGGATGAATAGCAAGTAGAATGTGGAAGATGGAGGATTCCTGAAGACATCACAGACTGGAAGGAAACTTGGAAATTTCTGAGTTCACAGGGCAGAGTGGGGATGACCCTGGTGTGTACAAAGAAATCAAGGACTCTGAGTCGGTAGAGAATCCCACAAAAGAATGAAACGCCTGTTAGAAGAAGGTGCAGAAGGCCATCTCCCTAATTTTTCTTGTGCTCGACTTATACTGAAATCATATTATTATAATTCCTTGTGCAATCACCATCTCGTCCACAACATTGGAAATATGGGAAAAGCAAAATCTATATCTAAATTATTTGCAATTTTGTCCTTCTGGCTTAACACAATGCATGGCACAGAGTGCGTGCTCAAGCCATACTTGTTGAATAACAGATTAAAGGATGCCCACTTCCAGCATGCTCATGGACTAGATCATCTGCAAACCTCTCTTTACAAAATACTAGAAATACAGCACAAAGTGTAGCAAAATATTCTCCAACATACAAAAGAGCAAAGAAGGGTTCTTTCTAGACTCAGGGGAGGAGAAGAGTAACCTTTGTGAACTGTGCTGTGAGCTTTCTCCATAACAAAGGAAAGACAGCCAGAGGATTATCCCTTCTAAGAGAGAGACACTGATTCCAGACCCTATAGCTATTGTGTGTCTCTTGAAAGAGGGAAAAAATGCTAAGAAACATTTGTGAAGGTCACAGGCCAGAAACCCGGGCCCACTGGAATAGTGAGACTTAATCATAAGATGAAAGTGCCCCCCAACACACCTCACCAGCTCACCACCAGTAGGTCCAGTTGAGAGATTGGCAAAAAGAGACTCCCTAAGGGCGATTCCCAGGGATTCCCAAAACTAACAGGAGAGACCATGGGAAGGAGACAGAAGCAATTTGAAAGGTCTGGCACTGACTACGAGGACAACTATTGAATGCATCCACACCCTCATCAGATCAACATAAACATTCATACTAAATACCTATTTACCACAGTTCCTAGTATCTAACATATCATGTCGATATTTCAACAAAATATTACAAGGCATGTGAAGAATTTAAGAAAATCCCAACCTAGCATTCTATACTCAGAAAACTTATCCTTCAAAAGTGAATGATAAATAAAGACTTTCTTAGATAAGCAAACACTCCGGGAAGTCACAGAATGTAGAAAAGTACTGACATACATGATAAAAATTCTTCAGGAAAAAATGAAAGTTATATTGTTCAGCAATTCTTACCTAAGTAAAGAAAAAAAAAGCATCAATGAAATAATAAATGAAGGCAAATAAATCTTTTATTTTCTCATTCTCTAAGAGATAACAGCTTGTTTAAGTGATAAAAGTAACAGTGTGTTGGGTTATTTCTACGTGAAATAAATGACTGACAACAAGGTCATAAGGGTTGGGGAGAAGCAGGTGTGAAAACTGTTTCAGGGTACCGGCTCCACATTTTAAGCAGAACAGTGTTATTTTAAAGTGGACTTACATTAGTTAAAATTGAATATTGCACCTCTAAGGAAACCACTAATTTCTTTAAAGAAATATATTTGATATTATGAGATATAAGATAAAATGATGTCATAAGAAATGTCCAGTTAAACCCAGAGAAGGCAGGGAAAAAGAAAAAAAAAAGTAGCACACTTGCTGTGATGAGCATTGGGGAATGTACAGAATATTGAATCACTATATTGTACACCTGAAACTAATATAACGTTGTATGTTAACTATACTGGAAGTAAAAATTTTAAAAAGTGTTCAGTTAAAAAAAGAATAAAGTAAACGAAGAACAAATGTAATGAATAGAAAATAGCTGCAAAAAATCAGTTAATTGGATTAACAGACATTAATCCCATCATATTAATAAACAACAATACAAAAGAAATCATCATAGTAAATAAAAAACAAAATTGTCTTGCCTACAAGAAACTCACATTACATATAAAAATTCTGATGAGTTAAAAGAAAGGGGTAGAGAGAAGTTTGCTATGCTAAAACTCATCGAAAGAAAGCTGGGGTAGCTTTGTAAATATCAGACAAAGACGACTCCAGAACAAGGAAAATTATCGGAGGTAGAGAGAAATATTGCATACTGACAAAAGGGCCAACTTTCCCAAAGCATGTAACAATCCTGAGCATGTATGACCTAACAAAGAGCATTAAAATACATAAGGCAAAAACTGGTAGAACTGAAATAGAAACAGACAAATGCGCTCTTATGGTGGGAGACTCCAGCAAATCTGTTTCAGTAATTGAGAAATCAAGCAAACAGAAAATCGCTCAGGATGTAATGGAGCTGCACAGCACTATTAATTAACTTGATCAAATTGACATTTATAGAAGATGTGCTTTCCAACCACAGCAGAACACATTCATCTTAAACTCACATGGAATATTCATCATGACAAGTGATATTCTGGGCCATAAAATGCATCGTAGCAAATGTAAAATAACCAAAAGCACATAAGGTATGTTCTCAAACTACAATAGAATTAATGTAAAAATACACAACAGAAAGGTAACTGGAGAGGTCATGAATATTTGGAAATTTAAAAATATCCTAACAAGACCTATGTCAAAGAAGGCATTCGTTTGAAGATAAGTAAGAAAATATTTTGAACTAAATGAAAATAAATTTACCATTTATCAAAATGTTGGGGTTTCAGAGAGAGCAGAATACATGCACTAGAAATGAGTACAGGTCTAAAAACAATGCTCTAGGCTTTTACCTTAGTAAGTAAGAGAAACAAGCTTAATTTAAGCCTAAAAAAGGAGCAAAAGAAATAATAAATTAACACAAAAAAACAGGAAAATAGAGAAAATCAACATAACTACCAGTGGTTCTTTGCAAAGATCCATGAAATTGATGAAGTCTGACCAGCCCACTCCCCTATCATGATGACTAAACCCCCAAACTCTCGTTTGGATTTGATGGGATACAAGACGTCACAATGGCACACCCTGTTTGTAAGGTATTTGGCAGTTTCTTACAAAGTTATGCATAGTTTTACCACACATCCCAACAGTCCCCCTTCTTGGTCTTTACTCAGTGGAATTAAATACATGTCCATGCAAAAACATGCACACAAATGTTTATAGAGGTTTTATCCACAAATGCCAAAAATGAAGCAACTAGAAGTCCTTCGATGGATGAAAGATTAAACAAATTGTTGTGTCCGTATATCGGAAGATCACTCAGCAATGAAAAGAGAAGGTGTCTCAAGGTACACAAAGACCCAGGTGAATCTTTTTTTTTTTAATTTTTAATGTTTATTTATTTTTGAGAGAGAGGCAGAACACAAGTGGGGGAGGGACAGAGAGGGGAGGAGACACAGAATACAAAGCAGGCTCCAGGCTCTAAGCTGTCAGCACAGCGCCCGATGTGGGGCTTGAACTCACGAACTGCAAGATCATGACCTGAGCTGAAGTCAGATGCTCAACAGACCAAGCCACCCAGGAGCCCCAAGACACGACACTCTAATTGTGGGTATGTGACACGGTGCATGTAGTTCCTCTAATAAGACAGATTGCTACTCCTTCCTTGGTAGATAGAACCCTGTGTAGCCGACCTGCCAGCCACTGGTTAGCCGGCACCCTCAGAGTCAGTACCATGAAAGGGGCTCGGCATTGACTCCTGCTGTTGGCAGGAGGCACTCAACAGACAGCGTTGGCCAGACCAGCAGTGGTGGCCCTTGGGAGGGGGTTCGTGTTGTGTTCGTGAATAGCCTGCCGCCTAAGGCCTTATCGAACAAGCAACAGACTGGCTAAAGGGAGCATCGGGCTGACACGCACAAGAGGACACTTTCTCTCCCTGGCACCTTCTCTTAGCTAATGCCTCCCCTGATTTGGACATCTGTGCATCCGTGTCCCTTCCTAGAGTCTGTCCACACATTTGTTCCCAGACTTCCTTGTCTGCAAATATTCTGATCTTGCTACTTTTGAGTCCCCAAGTATTTGGGCAAACCATTAGCTACTGTCAGCAACTGACAGCCGTCTACAGCTTAGGCTCTCTCTTGATCCACGTCAGGATCAGCACCTTCTGGTTATTTGATGTCTATCTTTCTTGATTATCTTGTTGTTTTAATTTTTTTTAATGTTTATTTACTTTTGAGAGACAGAGAGACAGAGCATGAGCAGGAGAGGGGCAGAGAGAGAGGAAGACACAGAATCTGAAGCAGGCTCCAGGCTCTGAGCTGTCAGCAGGACAGCTGACAGCCTGATGCAGGGCTCGAACTCACGAACCGTGAGATCATGACCTGAGTCGAAGTCGAACCCTCAAGCAACGGAGCCCCCCAGACACCCTATTCTTGATTATCTTGTAACAAAGCTTCCATGGGAAGCATGATGGCAAATACACTGGACCAAGAGCCACAAGTTGGAAACCCCGGTCCGGAGTGTGACCTAAGACAGGTCAGGAACATCTCTTTGCCTCGGGATTTTTATGTGTAAAATCGGTAAGTTGAACGTGAAGTTGGAGACACAGAAACTGGTTTTGTCATTGTAAAGCCTAAGACTTTCATATAATTTGAAGAATAAATGTGTTTATATTTCATCTCGGCGACAGCCACTTGGGAATTTGAATTATTTTGCATTTCACATTGTTAGTAAATACATTAAAATTTGTGTTATAATAGATGTATATTCCATGTGATTATTCATGTTAGAAATTCTAATGTGACCTTGATTGTACGATATTTCTGACAGTAATCACCATTAATATTCATTGGCTGCTCATTTTGGATAGGCACCAGGCTTGTTCCTTCGCACACATCATTGCGTTAATTTTCACAGCTCTGTTAGGTAAACGCTTCTGTCTTCGACGGGACTGCCCCCAGAGAAGAGCTTTGGGTGTGAGTGGTTTGCTTGAAATCAGAAGTAGCACAGTGAGCGGGTGGAGAAGTGACACCGAGGACAGGAAGGGAGGATGCAAAGATGAGTTGGCTGCTATTGTGTGTAGCTGAGGCTCTGCCCTTCTGGGGACCCTTAAGGGACTGTTTGAAGCAAACCTCAGGATTGCCCAGAATCTGGGGACAGCATGCGTCCACCTGCTGACACCCACAGGAGGAATTTTCTCGCAAGGGCTGGGTGATGGCGTGGTGCTCAGAAGCAGTGAAGGGCCAAGCAGCATTGAGATCACATGCTCAGGAGTCTGCTATGTGCTTCTCGTCACGGGGACAGGGAGTGTATTTAGGGCACTCATGAGGACAACAGGGACCCTGGGCTGGACACCCGAGTGGCCTGCACCCTGCCCCAGGCTGAGCACTGTGGACCCCCGTGCTGCCCCCACACCCGACCTGTCCTGCACTGAGACACAGTGTGCCCAGACGATAATGGCAAACAAGAGTCTAATTAGGCCACGCTGCCTAGAACACGGCCCCACCTTTAGCCTGGGGGGTGTCCTGGGAGCGTTTTTCTCTCTCGGCTGCTGAGTTCTAATCTGATCCACCCTCCACAAGTCTCAGCTGTCATGGTGACAGAGGAGACGCTGCATTCAATATTCCTCTGGCATCAGCACGGATCCCTGACACAGGGAAGAGGGAACTGGGAGCCCCGAGCGGGCTGAGTTGACAGGAAACTGCACAGATGGCAGGCCCTGGCAGGGCCCTGGGGAGACAGCAGACACGCTCCAGGTGCCTCTTCAGGCCCGTGCTCCCCTCCAGCTGAAGAACATGGCAATGCCTACATGCATGTGCACGAGGTCCGGTCCCTTGGCCCCAGTGAGGAAGAGACTGGGGTAAGGACAGACTGACCTATAACTCCTGACCCTGGATGCAAGGCCTGGAAAGGTACATCTTCCTTCCGCAATCTGCTCTTATAATCTCTCTGCTTCCCTGATGTCCTGATGGCATCGTGAGGCAGGCGCATTTCTACAACACGAGACGATCAACTGGTTCTGTCGAAGCTTAACTGTCACATTTCACCACGACAGCCATGCGCCAGGCACGTGAGGACTCTGTCATCAGTCACGGTGTCTCCTGTGTAAATTAAGAGGCTGACCTGGACAGTTGGTACCCATTTACAAGGGATACCTTTGAGGATTAATTGTGTATCCGGAATATCCAGAGAATTACTAATAAAACCAAGCACTCTCATACTTCGCATAACTTAAAAAAATTTTTTAATGTTTATTTATTTTTGAGAGAGAGAGAGAGTACGAGTGGGGCAGAGACACAGAGAGAGAGAGACACAGAATCCGCAGCAGGCTCCAGGCTCCGAGCCGTCTGCACAGAGCCCGACACAGGGCTCGAACCCATGAACTGTGAGATGATGACCCGGGCCAAAACCAAGGACTGGATGCTTAGCTGACTGAGCCACCCAGGCACCCCTGGTATAGATTACTTTTACAAATCCTGCTGACTAGTTTTCACACTCTAATTTGGGGGCATGTGTGTCCTTGATGAGGACCCTCGACTGGAGTCCCACCGCTGGCAACGACGAGGCGTGGAACCTTGGACGAGTTGTTTAAGTTGTGCCTCAGTTTCCATTCTATAAAGTGGATAATATAATTGGAAGCACTTGTATAGTTTTTGTAAGCTTTAAATATTATCATAGCACCTTGTACCTCTGTCTTATTGTAATTATGCCAATGCTTGCACAGGGTTCTAATTTAATTACATTTATAATGTTCTGGTTTGAAAACACAGTTTTTCCTTATTTATTTATTTATTTATTTATTTATTTATTTATTTTTGAGAGGGAAGAGAGCAAGTGAGGGAGGGACAGAGAGGAAGAGAGAGGGAGAGAGAGAATCCCAAGCAGGCTCTGCACTGTCAGCGTGAATGTGGTCATGGGCTGGAACTCGCAAACTGCAAGATCATGACCTGAGCTGAAACCAAGAGTCAGATGTTTAACTGACTGAGCCACCTAGGTGCCCCTCCTAACCCTTTTATTAATTAGTATTTCAGTTTTTACAAAATGTTTATTTATTTATTTTGAGGGAGAAAGAGGGAGCGGGGAAAGGGCAGAGAGAGAGAGAGAGAGAGAGAGAAGGAGAGAAAGAATTCCAAGCAGACTCCATGGGGCTCGAACTCATGAACCATGAGATCAAGACCTGAACTGAAATCAAGAGTCGGACACTTAACCGATCGAGCCACCCAGGCATCCCTAATTAATATTTCAGTTTTAAGTGATCCAAAGAAAACCCAAATCAAGCCGAATGAAGAAAAAATATTAGCCCACCTTATTGAAAGGTTAGGAGGCGGGGGCTTCGGTGGACGTTGGACTGAGTGATCTGCGGCGTGCGGTCACGATCAGGTCCTGGCCTAGCCCTCCTCCGCTGTGGGTTTGTCCAGCTTGTCTCTGCGCTGAGTCAGGCGCTCACGGCCTCTCGGCGGGGGAGCCAGCAGCAGCTCCAGGCCTGTGTTCTTTGCCATCCAGAGAAACGAGATCACTCTTTGCTGCCAGACCCAGTCACAGGACTGGGGTCAGTCTCATAGAGATGAAAAGGCCCACAATAATATTAGCTAAGCAAACCCAACAGTTTGTAAAAAAAAAAAAAAAAAGGTAATATATGGTGAGAAAATTTATCCCCGGAGTACAAGACTTATTCGACAATCAAAAAATTCTCTGCGAGTGATGACCTCTACAGACTGAAGAAGGAAAACAAAGGATCGTCTGAAAACACATAGAAACTGCATACGACTGAACCCAACATCTATTCTTGGTAAAAGCACTCAGCAAACTTGGAATCAAGAAAATTTACTTAATCTGTTAAGGATGTCCACCCAGACCTTACAGACAATATTGTAGATAATGGCATAAACCTGCAAACTTCCGCTGAAAATTGGAAGGAATGCCTGCTCTCCGCGCTCCTGGCCGACAGTGTACTAGGTGTCCTAGGCAGTGCAAAAGGAAAGAAAAAGAAATAAAAGGGCACAGGACTGCAAAGAAATAAAATAAAGCTCTATTCATACAAGGTATAATTATCTGTGGAGAAAATACCCAAGAATGTTTTGTGTAAACACTACTGGAAGGGATAAGTGAATTTAGTAAGTATGCAAGATATAGTATCAGTGTATATATAAATTGATTGTACTTTAATACTTTAGGAATGAACACTCAGTTTAACCTTTATAAAATCCCATAAACAACAGCACAAAAAGAATTAAATACTTAGGTATAAATTTAACAAAATATTTGCAAGATATATAGGCTGGAAACTGCAAAACCTTGACGAAAGAAATCAGAGAATACCTAAAAATCGGGAAAGATGCCATGTTCATAGACTGAAAGGCTTCATATTGTTAAGATGTCAGTTATCTCCAGTTGAGCTATAGATTTAACAAAATCCTAGGACACGATTCCAGTAGGAATTTGTAGAACTCAATTAGATTCCTCTAAAATTCATAGAAAAAAGCAGAGGATCAGAATAGCCAAAACAGTTTTTTACAAAAACAAGATTGGGGAACTCACACACACGAACTTAAAATGTATTATCAGGATGTAGTGATCATAACCGTGGGGTATTTTTGAAAGGGGGCAAACATATCAATAGATTGAATAGAGAGTCTGCACATAAGTGGCCAACTGATATTTAACAAATGCCCAAGGGAATGTAGTGAACAAAAAACTTTTCAAAACTTCGTGATGAAAAATTTGGATGTAACTATTAAAAAAAAAAAAGAACCTTGAACCACGCCTTGCACTACTGCATAAAACATTAACTCCAAGTGGCTCACAGATCTAAAAAGAAATTTACAACTATAAAACTCAAGAGGAAACAAATGAGAAAATGTTTGTGATCCTGGGTCGGGTGAGGATCTCTCAGACACACATCAAAAGCATGACTTAGAAAAGAAAAAGGTAAATAGGACGCAGTCAAAATGTAAACCTTTTTATATAAGACATGGTTAACGGTATAAAAAAATAAGTCACAAACTGAGCAAAAACATTTCCGAAATATAGGTCTAGAATGTATAAACAAATGACTCAAACTTAATATGAAAACAATGTCAAGTGTTATGTTTTTTTTTAATTATTTTTTTTTTTATTTTTGAGAGACAGAGAGAGACAGCGCGAGCAGGGGAGGGTCAGAGAGAGAGGGAGACACAGAATCTGAAGACAGGCTCCAGGCTCTGAGCTGTCAGCACAGAGCCCAACGCGGGGCTCAAACCCACGAACCGTGAGATCATGACCTGAGCCGAAGCCGGACGCTTAACCGACTGAGCCACCCAGGCGCCCCCAATGCCAAGTTTTAAAGACACAAAAGATTTGAACAGACACTTCACGTAAGAAGGAATACACATGTCAAATAAACACACAAAAAAACTTTGCAAATTAAAAACAACAAATGCTATTATACGCTTCTTTAGAATGGCGAAAAGGAAAAACGAAGACCGTACCAGATGCTTATGTTGAAAAAAAGGAGGCGGAGCGATAGGATCTGTCTCTACGCGTGGCTGGGGGGGATGCAAAATGGCTCGGCCACTTTGGAGAAGAGTTTGGCCATTTCTTACAACGTTAAACACGCGCTTACCATATGACCCGGCAATTCCATTCTTAGGTCCTTTCCCAAGAGAAACGTCTAGCGCAGCTGTCTTCAGCCTGCCAAAAGCTGGACGCATTAGAAGCCTACTTTAGCAAGCAAATAGACTGCTGTCTACTATATGACACCACGTGATGTGACTCAGCTTTAAAAAGAACTCCTGAGGGGCGCCCGGGTGGCTCCGTTGGTTGAGCGGCCGACTTCGGCTCAGGTCATGATCTCGTGGTTCGTGGGCTGGAGCCCCACGTTGGGCTCTGTGCTGACAGCTCGGAGCCTGGAGCCTGCTTCGGATTCTGTCTCCCTCTCTCTCTGCTCCTCCCCCGCTCACGCTCTGTCTCTCAGTCTCTCAAAAATAAATAAATGTTTAAAAAAATGAAAATAAAAATAAAAAGAACTACCGATACACACACTTCACAGAGGAATCGCAAATTTGTTAGATGGCTACGCAGTATAGGATTCCTTTTCTGGGACATTTTTAAAAAGACAAAATTCTAGGGATACAAAGCAGAAGAGTTGTTGACAGCAACAGGTCGCGGGGAGAGAGGTTGCTTAGAAAGGGGACACGAAGGGGCGCCGGGGGGCTCAGTCGGTTGAGTGTCTGACTTCGGCTCAGGTCACGATCTTGCGGCCGGTGAGTTTGAGCCTCATGTCGGGCTCTGTGCTGACTGCTCAGAGCCGGGAACCTGCTTCAGGTTCTGTGTCTCCCTCTCTCTCTGTCCCTCCCCTGCTTGTGCTGTTTCCCTCTCTCTCACAAAAATACATCAACATTAAAAATAAAAAAAAAGAAAGGGAACACAAAAAGTTGGCCTGTTTGAATTCACGTGTCCACAGCATCTTTGCTTTCAACAAATGATGAGTTATTGTATGAGGGCATCACATAGAGCTTGGTTCTTGGCCCACAGAGTAAGAATAATATTCATTTAGAAGATACCTGCATCTTTAATGTACTGTACAGATGACATTCCTTGAATTAGGAAGAAAGCCTTGAACGTGTGTTAGTTTTCTGCTAAATGTCTATATATTCATGTATCTATATATGAGACGTAGGAGTGAAGGCAAAGGAAGGAAGTGAGAAAATGAGAAATCCCACCCTTCTTCATTCCATCTGCCAGACTGATTTTTAAAAAATAATAATGCATTTATCTTTATGCTTCATTTGTAACTATTTTTGTCACCAGGAACCCAAGAGTCTCTTCTAAATTGCTTCCGAAGTAAAAAGTAAAAATGCTTTATGGAGGTGTTAAAATATTACACCAGAGATATAAAATTAATTGTCCCATTTTAGTATCTTGTGATGCCATTTTGTTATCCTACATCAGAGTTAGAACTTGTAGCTAAACTAAAAACATTTCCATACAAAGAATCCTTAACTCACCTCCCTGTATATACCCAGGAAACATTCCTTACTTTTTTCTTAAAATAATGCTCGTAGAAAGAAGCTTCCCGATTGTAAATAGGGCATCCTAGATGATCCAAGAAGGAGGTTGGATCACAGTGACCCCCAGGAATTCATAGCAGTCAGTTAGGGGGTTGATTCCGATTCCTTCTCACTGGTGACCTAGATCATGAACGAGAACACAGACTTCACTGACTGGAAGATGACTTCGAAGTCGGGGATACACAGGAGCCCAGGAGATAGCAGCATTCATTTAATTTGAAAAATTAGAAAAGCAACCAGAAACATAGTAAAGAACATGAAAGTGGAACAGAATATGTGGTCTTTTGATGAAAATCCAATTATTCCACAAATACGTATTCCATATGTCTCAAGAACGTAAAAAGTATTGTGCTAGGTAGGTGTCTACGAATTGCGATCTTGAAGCACCTATAAAACAGATAGATGCAGAAGGTGATAAGATGCATCCTCCTAACTGATGAAAGAAAGGCAGTGGAAGGAGAAGGGGTATTTTTCTAGTAAGGTGCCCAAGTTAGGTGTCCGAGAGGATAAGATCAGACATGTGCACAGGTGGCAAATGTGGGAAGAACAATGGGTACACAGAGAGGAGGGGGGGTGGTTTTCCAGGTCCTTAGATGTCTTACCAAAACAAGAATGGGGACACTAGGAAAAAGAACGAAAACACAGATATTATATATATATATATATATATATATATATATATATATATATATGGGTTCTAGTTCTGAGCATCTCCTTGGCTGCCATGTCCGTCGGTGTGGCCCCATCACCCGTCCCAGCGGAGACCAAACCCTCCGGAAGAGGCGGGAGAGGATACCAGGATGAGCGTGGGCAGGGCACTGGAGCTGAAGGAAGGTTCTGGAGAAAACACTCCTGCTGATCAACAAAAACAACATCCCCATAACAGTGGTTGTCTTTGTTTTGTGCCTTTCCCAGTTTTTTCATTAAACTTTTTAGTTTTGGCTACATGTAGATTTGCATGCAGCTATAAAACACTCATACAAAGAGGTCCTAGGTACCGTTTACCCAGTTTACATAAATGAAAACATTTTGAAAAACTCTGGTAAAAGATCACAGCCAAGACAGCATTTATACAGACATTCTCAACATTTGCCTCACCAGAAGGACCTCTTGTTTCCCTTTCATGACCAATTACCCCCTAGTCTGTGCTACCATCCTGGTAACCACTAACCTGCACCCCACTTCTAAATTTTCTCACTTCAAAAATTTTATGTCACTAGAGCCACGTGTTAATGTAACCTTTTGAAATGGCTTTTTTTTTTTTTTTTTGCTCAGCATTTTTCTTGGAGAGTCATCCAAATTGCCACACGTATCAATACTTCATTTATTTTTAATGATGACTTGTGTTTCATAGCAAAGATCTAAGAAGTTTGTTTAACCATGGAAGGACATTTGGGCTGTTTCTAGTTTCTGAGTATTATGCAGAGAGCCACTATAAATATTTGTGTACAGATTTTTATGGGAACGTAAGTCTTCATTTTTCTAAGATAAATGCCCAAGAGTGCAATTATAGGGTTATACGGTAACTGCATTCTCGTTCTATAAGAAAATGGCAAACTATTTTCTGGCGTGGCTGTATGGTTTTACTTTCCTACCAGTTATATGAGAGTGGACAGGTTTCTTTGCATCCTTGCCAGAAATTGGTATTTTCACAGTTCTTTGTTTTAGCCATTCTTTCGGAGGTATGATAACATCTCATTGTGATTTCAATTAGCATGTCCCTCATGGTTAATGAGGTGAAACATCTTTTTATATGCTAGTTGCCATCTGTGTATCCTCTTTGGAGGACGTACACCCACTTCATCCTTCATTTTCAGGAGTGTTTTAGCTATTCTAGGACCTCGGCTTCTCTACATAAAATGTTATCATAAGTTCGTCTGTGTCTACAAGGATCCTTGCTGGGAGTTTTATAGGATTGGATTAACACTAAATTGACTTGAGGAAAATTTACATCTTTATTATGTTGAGTCTTCCAATCCATTGATATGGTATGTCTCTCCATTTATTTAGGTGCATTTGGATTCCTTCCATTAGCATTTTGCCACATTCAACATACAGATCTACCTGTTTTGTTACATGTATGCTTATTTCATTAGCTCTGAAGAAATTGTAAATGGTGCTGTGTTTTCAATTCGGTATTCACATGTTCATTGTTAGTCTAAAGAAATGGAATTGATTTTTACATATTGCTCTGGTATCTGGTGACTAAGTGACTTTGAGTTGTTACCACAATACTGTCCTATCAGTATTAGGACATTTTTTTTTTTAACTTGTAGATTCTTTGGGATTTTCTACACAGACAATTCTGTCACCCACAAAAAGCAGAAGATTTTCCCCCCAATTTGTATTCCTTTTATTTCCTTTCTTGCCTTATTATGCTTTCTACAATTTCTAGTACTATCTTTAATAAGAGCAGTGAAAGTGAAAATGTGTCCCTTGTTTCTGATCGTCGGGAGAAAGCTTCAATCTTCTGTCAATAATTATGATGTTACTGCAGGGCTTTCTGTAGAAGTCCTTTATCAATTTGAGATAATTCCACCTTTGTTCCTAAGTGACTTTGAGTTGTTATCACAATGAATATTGGGGTGTTTCAAATATTGTGTGGGTGCGTTAGTTGATACAGTCATGTGATTGTTGGGCTGGTGGATTACGCTGATTGATTTTTGGGATGTTGAGCCAGCCTTGCATAGCTGGAACAAATACCACTTCGTTATCATGTAGAATTGTTTTATATACACATTGCTTAATCCAGCAACTGTATCGAAGAGTTCTGTGTCTGAATTCATGAGAAATATTAGTCTATTTGCTTTGTCTGGTACTTTTTGGTCCTCTTTTTGTTAGGAGGCAACACTGATATCCTCAAATGAGTTGGCAAGTGTCTTTTTCCTGTCTTCTGGAGCATATTGTGTAAAATTCATGTTAAACATCTTTCATTTTTGGTAGACTTCTTCAGGGAAACTAGTGGGGCTTAAAAATTCTTTTTAAGGGGTTTTAATTACGAATTTCATTTCCTGTTTGTGACCTCTGCCTCTATTTCTCTCTTCTTGCCTTTCTGTGGGTTACCTAAACACTTTACAGTAGTCTGCCTTCATTCATTTATAATGCTCTTGCGTGTGTCTCCTTGAATAGTTTTTGTAGAGGGTACTCTAAACATTACTGTATATCTATATGTACACACACACACACACACACACACACACACACTAACACTGGAGTCAATATATTACTACTTTCAGTGAAGTGTAGAAACCTTATTTCCATTCAAGTCCCTTAACTCTCCAAAGTTTTTAAACATAATCATCTGAAGTACTTCTACATTCATTGAGCACCACACCAAATGATACAAATTTTGCTTCAACCGTCAATATGATTTAAGAAACTCATGTGAAGGACCTTCTTTTGTATTTATCTCTACTTCTGCCCATGCTAATGTTTTTCTTTCCATTCTGAAGTTATACGACTTTTTCTGTTATGGTGTCATTCTGTTCAGAGAACATTCTTCTGGCCATCCCTCACCAGTAGGTTGGCCAGCAACAGCGTCTCTTAGTTTTCCCTTATCTGAGACTGTCTTTATTTCCCTTCAATTCCCAAAGAATATTCCCACCAGAAGCAGAATGCATGAAGAATATTCTCACCAGATGCAGAATGCATGATTAACAGTCCTTTTCCTTCAGGACTTGAAAACTGCCATTTCCTTCCAGCACCCATGATTTTGGATGAGAAATCTACTGACATTTGCATTGGTGTCCCCATATAGGTAAAAGCTCATTTTTCTCTGTTGTCAAGAGTTTTTCTTTGCTTTCAGCTTACAGGATATCAATTATGATGTCTCTTTGTGTGGTTCTTAAGGCCATCTCCTCCGAGTTTTACTCCGTTTCTTGGATCTGTAGGTTTATGGCTTTCCAAACCGGGGGAAATTTTAGCCACTACTTCTGAAGATACTTTTTCAGTTCTGCTCTCTCTTCGTTTTCTCTGGGCCTCTGATCACACAGGTGTTAGCTCTGGTTACTGCCCCACAGATACACAGCAGTTTGTTCATTTGTTTTCAGTCTACCATGTCTCTGTTCAGACTGGGTGGACCGATTGGGTCTGTCCCTCTGTCATCTCCACTCTACTCTTGCGATCATCCAGTTGAGTTTTATTTTGGTGCTTGTATTTTTCAGTTCTATAATTATGTTTACATCTTCTTCATAGCTTCTATTTCTTTGCTAAGATTTCCCATAATTGCTTGTTACACATTTTGGACATTATATTAAGACACGCTGGAAGCACCTGGGTGGCTTAGTCAGTTAAGTGTCTGACTCTTGGTTTCAGCTCAGGTCATGATCTCACAGTTGATGGGATTGAGCTCCCATCAGGCTCTGCACTGAGTATGGAGCCTGCTTGGGATTCTCTCTCTCTCTCCCTCTCCCTGCCCTTTTCCTTGACTTGCTTGCTCTCTCTCTCTCTCCTTAGAAATAATTAAATAAACTTAAAAAAAAGACACTCTGTATCCCATGAGCCAATATTTTAAGCAGCGGTCTGGTTAGGTGCAGCCCTAGGATCAGATGGTGTATATTCAGCTTCCTGCTGGCCCTTGTGGAAAGCACCCCTGAGAAAGAGAGGCACTGAGTTCCATTGCCCCAGTTCAGATGGTGGGGTGGAAGGTCAGCTTCTCTCCTTGGGCTCCCCGATGCTGGAGACGAACAGGGGAGGGATGTCAACTGCCCCCCCTGCCTAGCACCTCCTGTCCTGCCTCTTTGGTTCAGGGTCAGAGCAGAATTTTAGCCTGCCACTAGAGTCCACTGACAGCTGACGAGGGAGATGTGGGGGAAAACTGGCTTTGTTCCACAGAGCCCCATTCTGTCTTGCCCCTGTCCAGTATGCCTGGAGGTTCCGCTCCCATGGGCCCTGTTCACACCAGTAGTGGGAGAGAGCAGAGTGCTTACCAGGCCCTATTTGGCCAACCTCATCAGTCTCTTTAATAGCAGATGAGAGGGGAGACTCGGGTCTCGACTGGTCCCTAAAGTCGCCAGAGACTAAGGGTGTGGGGCTATAAACCCTAGTAGGGAGTAATCCTGCGTCACATGGCCTTGCCGGTGGGGTTCGGCTTATGTCCGGACCCTGCCGACACCACCTGTCCCCACCGCATGGGGATGGATGAACAGCTCCCTCATCCACCTTTGGACACCACTGGACACCTGGCAAAGGCATCAGCACACCACCTGCTTCCATGAGACCCCACTGGGGTAGAGGATAATCAACTTTCTGAAAGATGAATTCTGTGAAACCATGGAGCCAAAGGTGGCTTTTCTGTTGGTGTTTAGCTAGAGCTGAATGGGCCCTGCAGACAAATTTCCTGTTGTGAGGCTATTCTCCACTCTGTCCTTTAGCTCACAGTGGGAAGAACAGAGCTTTCTCGGGGCTTTATTGCCTCCACTTTTTGGCAGGTCAGGGTCAAAAGATTCTCTGGAATCTTGTCTGGGACACACCAGAGGCAATACAGAAACTGAGGGACCCCACTGCTGGGTTCTTCTTCAAGTCCAGGTTTCTCTAGGTTTCCACCTTCTTCTCTGCACCTTTTGGAGCCCGCTTTTGCTTGTTGTTATGTTAAATCTAGGGTTGTGTATCTGTAAGACAAGGGGGTTGTGAGCAGTGACACTTCTCCAAGTAGTGAAATGGGAAGTGGTGTGTGTGTGTGTGTGTGTGTGTGTGTGTTTATCAACTCTGCCACGTAGAGAAAGGACATCATCCTTTATCCTGAGAATGAAAAGGAATCCATCATAACTAAAAGCTCATTCTTATGAAAAAGAAAAATAATGGGTAGTTAACTCCTGGAGCTGATCATTAATGAGAATATGAGAGAAAGAAGAAAGATCACGGCTAGAGCAATGGTTATCGCTACCTCTTCCAGTTTTGATCACGCTTCCTCAGCTAACTACTAACAGATACTTTTAGTCATTGTAACAGAAAAGGAATGATACTAGTATTTTCTGAATACAGCCTAAATTCACAGAAGAGTATGATTCACAGATGGGTTACGCCACCTACAATGTACACTTGATATTAAAATTAACAAGGCTAATTCTGTTACTCAAGGTCAAATTTAACTCTTTATCCATTATCAGCCTTTCCCTTTCTCTTTGCTCTCTCAGTTCTTGAACAATTACTTAGGGCATTTCGAATACTTCTTTTATCCCCGTTTTTATTTCCTTTACTCTAATTCTCCAGGGGTTTAAACCTAATCAAGCAGCAAATGCTATCCTCCATCCACCTAATTGGTGCAGGTCATGGTTCAGGACCCCCTTGGGCTCCCTGTCTCTCAGAGCCCACTAATCTCTCCCTTCCCTCTGGGACCAGAGCTGGGATTCTCCATCTGTGCCTGGGGTCATGTGCATTTGCTTGAGCCCAGTCGTTTGAAGATATAAAGCCACGCTCTCCTTTCAGAAGTATGCTCATTGGTAATATTGAGCTTTTGATCTCAAGGTGTCTCTCTCTTACGTTCTATGTTTCAGCTGCTTCCAAACTCAGAAGGGAAAGATAATTATTAGTTACCATTCTCCCTTTTAAATACATTAGTTCTCTGTCCAAGATGGTTGATAAATTGGAGACCTTGCATCTGTGCTGAGACAATACACAGCGATGTATTACAGATTCTTAAGAAGAAGATTGCACTTGCTGGCGAACAGTATGTGGGGGATTCTTGTTCCAATCAGCGAAAAACAAAGGACACCTGATTAGAAAGGTTGCTGATGGAGAACGTGTCTTGTTTTTGAAGCATTGCATTTTTTTAACTTTCTTACATAATGCAAACATAATACAAATCTCTTTATTCTTCTTTTAAATTCTATAATGGATAAACAATATGAAAATACAGAGAAATTTGGAAGATTACTCTAAGATTTCATCACTTTAACACAATAATTATTTCTCATATGCTTCTTTCGTTTATCTGTGTACATGGTTGTCTAGATACTTCCAGGGAAAACAATTGAGAATTCAGAAACAATACAACCAGTCTGAGGATGATGACCCAGAGAGAATCTTAATAACCCAGAGAGCACCATGAAATAGAATTTCTAGCAATTACGTAACCGCAGTGCACACTATACAAATAATATCATGCTCTAAAGTCAGGCTGACTAATTGTGAGTTGAAAAGTATAGCCAGGACAGCGATAGAGTAAATATTGTGACGTCCCATTGGGAATATGAACATTATTCTAGTTCTTGAATTTTAATTGCACTATGGTTGGTGTGTCGGGAAAAGTCCAGTTTCTGTAAACATACCCTGGCTAGTCTGAGTTTCTGAGACTTCTTTTGTCTCTTGAAGCATGTGGCTCAGGGGGCAGTAGGCAGCCTTGCCCGCATGGGTGAAGGAAGGGTTTGGTCATCTGTCTGTGACAACACCTCTTTCGTGGGCAGACACGTGGTCCCAGGAGAGTTGAGCACAGCGCGCTTGGGGCCACTCTGTTCCCACAGTCATACCTGTTATAAAAAAACATAGCATCAGGGGTCAGGGGAGAAGGAGGTCATAGACAGCGGTTTAGTGCTTTAGGCATAATGAAGACTCATGCATTTGTTAGAGAAAGGAGACTCTGACTCAGTGACATAAAGTAAACAGAGCAGACCTATGCCCTACGTTTTCCAGAATCTCCTCCCTGACCTGGCTCTGGGTCAGAGGCAAGCAATGAAAGGAAGAGTGGAAGGCAAGGATGAAGATGGCGCAGCATTCTTGCAGGGCAGAGTCACAGCAGGTGGATGACAGATGTGAGGCTGCAGCCTCCTCCATGTGAGCCTTTGATCGGTGCTCCGGGTGAGGAACGGCCACGTGGTCCAGGACCAGAGCTGCCCCGCCCTTCCAGCTGTGCAGGCCTCCATTTCCTGGTGCTAAAATCCCACCACTGTTGAGCCAGAACATTACCCTCTGAGGATTATTTCTTAAACGTGTACCCTGGAGGCAGTTCAAGATGACAGAAAGGTTTACTGAACTTTTCATTGTGTGATGATGTTGCATTGTTCTGAGAGAATGCGCGTTAGGATAATGGTTGAAAGCTTTTTATTTGAATTCATCCTTCTTCAAATGAACGGAGGCCATTCAGTGGAAAACCTCGGTGGGAACTCAGGAGTAAACACATCGTTGGGACCCTCATGCTGTGTTTCTCTTCTCCGGTTTCATTTGTCGTCTGGAACATATTGCGTATTCTCTGCGGCGGATGCCTCCCTCCTCCATGGCTGCCCAAACGTCTCCACTCCCATCACGCAGATAGAAATTAGGAACACAAGTCCATCATGGTATGTTGTCAGTTTTGGAATCTCAACACTCTGGAAACCAAAATTCTGGGCAGAAAAAGCCCGATGAGCTTACATGAAACCGCTTATGGTTTACTTATTGCCCTTAGTGAGAATGTCTGTATACATTTTGTGCAGAAACACCAGTGTGTTTTGTTTCTGGTGCCGGGCCAGACTTCACTGGGAGTGATAATCAGTGTACGTTATGTGCTCTGTATTTCCTCTCTATGATCTGAAAAACTCGCAATCCAAGAGCCATGAGACCCAAGGGTTTTGATTTGTTAGATAGGGACAAAGTAGAATGAATATAGCTGTGCTTATATGAGGGTCAGTTAAGCATTATTACTTTTTCCTAATATTATAAAAGTAGGGTAGTGTAGCAACCATTAGTCTCAACGTACAGAGCTGTTCCGTCATGACGGCCATCTTTTGTGTTGTTCTCATAACCACATCAACTCACACAACAAATAATTTTATTTCAAAACGGTTATATAAATGAAATCATACAGTAAGAAATCTTTGTGGAGTGGATTTTTCACTCACCGTAATTCCCAGAAGGGCCATCCAGGTTGTCGCGTGGACCCGTAGTCTTCTCCTTCTTATTGTTGAGTAGCATTCCCAGGTACGGATAGATGACAATCTGGTTAACCATTCACCTGGCTAGAAGAAAGTTCTGGCTGTTTATAGCATTGGGCTGTTATGAATAAAAGTGCTATGAACGTTCACAGGTAGATTCCTTTGTGAACGTACATTTCCATTTCTCTGGGATAAAGACCCCAAGAATGCAATGTATGATAATTGCATGTTTAATTTTATAAGAAACCACTGAACTATTTCCAGTGTGGCTGCTCCATTTTACATCCCCACCAACGTGTGTGAATGATCCAATCTCTCTGCTTCCTAGCCAACATTTGGTGTGGTTAAAATTATTTATTTTAACCATTCTGATAGCTGTGCAGTGATATCTCATTGTGGCTTTAATTTGCATTTCCTCCCGGCTAATGATGATGAACATCTTTTAATGTGCCTATGTGCCATCTGTGTATCCTCTTTAGTGAAATGTCTGAGTCTTTTGTAAAGGCTCTAATTAGATTGATTGGATTTTTTCTTTTCTGTTGAGTTTTGAGAGTTTTATTTTCTGGCTACCAGTCCTTTGTCAGATATGGGGTTTGCAATATGAGCTTTGGTTTCTCTAAGTCTGGAGCTTACCTTGTTATTCCTCCCACCTGGGCTTTCAAAGAGCGCAAGACCTTTAAACTTGGGGGTGGGGGGGTCGATTTGCTAACTTTTCTGTTAATGGGTTGTGTGTGTGCTTGTGTGTGTGTCTCAAGTCTAAGAATTCATTGCCTACCCCAAATCCCAAAGATTTTCTATAATTATTTAATAAAACACTTACACTTTCATGTTTTACATTTAAGTGCATGACTCATTTCAGTTCCTTTTGTGCACTGTTCATGTCGTGATTTGTTCTTTTGCCAAAGAACATCCCATTGCTCCAGTTCCATTTATTGAAAAGACCGTATTTCTAACATTGAAAAGCTTTTGTTGCTTTGTCAAAAACCAGTTGAGCGTGTTGGTTGAAATCGATGTCCACATTCTATGTTCTGCTCCACTGATATGTCCTATCATCTTTCCACCAACACCACATGGTCTTCACGACCACAGTCATGCAGTCAGCCTTCAGACTGGAGGAGCTATCACCCCCACATCACTCTTTATTTTCAAGATTGTCTTTGTCATTTTAGGGCCTGTCCCTTTCCATATCAATTATAGAATGAGCTTGTCCATGGGGTGCCTGGTTGAGCATCCAACTTAGGCTCAGGTCATGGTCTCACGGTTCGTGGGTTCGAGCCCCACATTGGGCTCTGTACTGACAGCTCAGAGCCTGTAGTCTGCTTCAGATTCTGTGTCTCCTCTCCCTCTGCCCTCCCCCTGCTCTCTCTCTCTCTCACACACACACACACACACACACTCTCTCTCTCTCTCTCTCTCTCACACAAAAATAAATAAACATTAAAAATTTTTCTTAAGAAAAGGATGAACTTGTCCATGTGTCTCAGGAACCTCCCTGGAATTTTGATGGAATTGCATTAAACTTACAGATCAATTTGGGAAGAACTGGTACCTTAAAAATATGGATTTTATCTAATCCATCAACATTGTATTTCTCTTTATTTTGACATTTTCAGTGGACAGATGCTACATAGGCCTAACCATGTGTATGCCTACGTATTACATTCTCTTTGAATTATACATGATACTATGTTTTTAAATTTTTTAATGTTTATTTATTTTTGAGAGAGAGAGAGAGAGAGAGAGAGAGAGTGTGAGAATGGGGGAGGGACAGAAGGGGAGGGAGATACAGAATCCAAAACAGGCTCCAGGCTCTGAGCTGTCAGCACAGAGCCCGATGTGGACCTCGAAGTCACAAACTGCAAGATCATGACCTGAGCCAAAGTCGGCCACTTAACCGAGTGAGCCCCCCAGGCTCCCCTGCCTTGTTCTTGATATTAGGGGGAAGGCATGTGCTTTTTTCACCATTGAATATGATGCTAGCTTTGAGGGTTTTGTAGATGCTCATCATCCAGTTGAGTTAATTTCCTTTGTTGGTAACCTGCTGAGAGTTTTTACCATGAATGCATGCGTGTTGGATTTTGTCAAATGCTTTTGCTTTGTCAATGGATGTGATTATACAATTTTTCTTTTTTAGTCTATTAATGTGGTAGATTAGTGATTGGTTTTCAAATATGGAACCAGCCTTGTATAACTAGAATAAATCTCATTGGGTCATGGTATATAGTCTCTCTCTCTCTCTCTCTCTCTCTCTCTCTGTGTGTGTGTGTGTCTCTGTCTGGTTCTGGTCATAGTAATTCTGGCTTTGTAACATCAGTTGGTAAGTGTAACGTCTTCCATTTTGTGGAATAGAACGGGTGTTAATTCTTTAGATATTTAGTAGAATTTTTAATGAAGTCCCCAGGGTCTCAAGATTTCTTTGCGGGGAGTTTTATTCTATAATTTCAATGTCATATATGTTATAGGACTTTTTAGGTGATATATTTCATCCTGGTTGGATTTTGGAACTTGCGGTGTTTCAAGGAATTGGTCTATTTCTTTTAAATTGTAGAATGTGAGTGTAGATTTGCTCATACCATTCTGTTTTTACCCTTTCAAAGGCAGAATCTGTGGTAATATTTCCTATTTCATTCCTGACACTGATAATGTATTTCTTCACTTTTGGTTTTCATCAGTCTCACTAGAGGTTTACCAGTTTTATGGATTTTTTTTGAAAACAGTTTTTTGTTTCATTGATTTTTTTCTATGTTGTGTTTTTAATTTTGTTAATTTCTGTTTTTATCTTTATTATATCTTTCCTTCTGCTATGTTGGATTAATTTTGTTCTCTTTTTAGTTTACTGAGGTAGGAACTAAGATTATTAATTTATTTTTTTCCTAATATAAGCACTATTGCTATAAATGCCCCTTCAGAAGTGCTTTACACACATGCCATATACTTTTATATGTTGTATTTTCATTTTCAAACAGTTCTATGTATTTTGTTTCTCTGGAGACTTCCTCTTAACCCCTATGATATGTAAAAGTGTTTTGTTTAGTTTCCACTTATTTATGCAAATGTTGATGCAGTGAATGCTTGAGTGTATTCTAGATAATGCAAGAAGATGCAGTGGCCACAACTTCTCACAGGTCACGCTGCTCACAGTTGATGATATTCATCTGTTCCTTGTGTACGTATGTAGTAATTTAGAGGTACACTTAACATGTCTAAACACAGATGAGATCATACTACATACTTTTTCCAAGATTTGCTTTTTTTTTACATAACGCTGTGTCTAAGAAACCATATTGTGTCATATCTTGGCTGCCACTTTAATGACAGCACAAATACTTCACATGTGAATTCATTATGATTTGAACATATTCTACCAATAGACATTTAGATTGTTTCAAAATGTTTAAATTACAAATTGGGCTTTTGTAAGCATACTTGAATGGTGGAGATTTATCATAAATGTGCATTCAATGCATTTTATGGTAGCTCTGTACCCTCAGCGAAAGGAAGGGAGGGAAACAGTGGAGAAACAGAAGAGCTTTGGGAAATCCTGATCACCGGTCCACTGGCTCAGTGCATGCCCTTAATGCAAACAGGAAGGTTGGATGACCAAGTCCTTCCTCTGTCTCAGAGTCTGCAGGTGTGTCCCGAACCTGGGTCATCTCCCCTCACTGCATGGATGTGGTATGGGAAGCCTGGACACCTGCTGCGCGCACTATCTACAAGGCAAATAGAAAACGTAATGTTTGGAGAAAAGCTTGGCATGACTTCCCCAGTTCTCAGAATGTCACAGAGTGGTGTGTGGAGACCTGGGACAGCTGGTCACACCTTAGAAGGGGCTGCAGAAACCACACCCCCTCTGTATTGCCATATGTTCACCATGACGTCGGGTGGGGGCCTCTGGCTGGAGAGGTGCCTTGGTGGCCTGAAGCCTCACTAGGAAATTACACCTAAGAGACTCTGACCTGAGGTCTGCTGAGCTGCCCTGGGCCCGCGGGCTGGTTTCTCCTCAGTGTTTAAAGACGGTTCGTGCATCATGATGGTATAGCCCTAAATGAAGGAGACCGTTTCGTGTGCAGTCAGGACACGGGACCCTGTGTTTCGGGCTGCCTTTTAATGATTAAGACACAGCAACAATCATCGGTTATCTGCAATTTAATGGTTTTAAGAAGTAAGTTTTCCTCTATATATTTTTGCTCAACACACTGAGTCTGGACCCAAACTCATTACAAAATGAGATGGCTCCTTTGTTCAAATGTATCTATATACATGCGTGGTTTTCTTCAAGATATATTTCCAAAAGTAAAGTTGTTAGGTCTAAAGTTTATATATATGGTTATATATCACATTTACTGCATATATAAAATGTTTACTATATAAATTAATCGAATAATAATTAATATATAAATTAATAATATAATAAATAACATAATATAACAAGAATTACATATAATATAATAAATATAAATTAATTAATTTATAAATAATATACGTAAACTGTGTATGACCTATTCCATTATCATATGCTATATATACATGTACATATATACCAATTTTGAAAAATAGTATAATTTCTGGCCATTCTAACAGGCCAAAATTAACTAATTTGTGTTTTAAAATTTATTTGGATAGAAGTTATCTTTGTGTGTATTTATTTGACATTTTGTATTCCTTATATAAATGTTCTATTAACATATTTTATCTGTATTTCTCTTGAGATTTTGTCATATTTGTAAAGTCAAAAAGATTTTTTAAAATATATGTCTGCATAATTTAAGACAAGGATCCAGTTGTATTTTTTTGGCAGTTGTACGTTTAGTTACTCGAACATCATTTATTAAATCGTCCATCTACCTCCCTCACTGATTTCAGTGTCAATAAAATCATACACTAATTTTTGTTTTCTATTTTGTATGTGTTTGTAGATACTCTATTACAGTGATGTATTTGTCTGGAGTCAACAACTGTCTTTTAATTATATTTTTTAATTATAATTACCTTTTAGTATATTTTTCTACTAGAAAAGCAATTTTATTTGCCTCGTTTTCTTTGAAAATATTTTCTTAAATAAATATGTGCATTTCTTTTTCCATGTAACTTTTTTTAATGTTTATTTATTTTTGAGAGAGAGACCATGTGAACAGAAGATGGGCAGAGAGAGAGGGAGACAGGATCCAAAGCAGGTTCTGTGCTGGGAGATCATGACCTGAGCCGAAATCAAGATTTGGATGCTTAAACCGACTGAGCCACCCGGGCACCCCCCATTATATTCCTTTTTATTAGGAATACTTTTAATCCTTTCCTGTTCACACTTTATTTGCTGTGGGCATACAGTACAAACATTTTTGAGATTTAGGGAATTTCCATCTCTGTGTTCATTCACTCATTATTTTCATAATGATTTAATCTTTTGTCTCCAACATTGAGCCTCCTGAGAAAAACCTCTTTCCCCATGTATGTATATGTACATAGATCATTACCTGATTAAACCTTAGAAGCATTAAAAACTTAAAGATAAGGGGACGCCTGGGTGGCTCAGTCAGTTAAGCATTTGACTTCGGCTCAGGTCATGATCTCATGATTCATGAGTTCGAGCCCCACGTCAGGCTCTGTGCTGACAGCTCAGAGCCTGGAACCTGCTTCCGATTCTGTGTCTCCCTCTCCCTCTGTCCCTCCACTGCTTGTGCTCTGTCTCTCTCTCTCACTCAAAACTAAATAAAACATTAAAAAATTTAAAAAAGAGTGTCTCTTCACCCCACTTTCCATGATAGTGGTATTGCCGTCTAACTACCACACGTGCCAGTTTCCAGGAATTGTCTTTGACATTTCACTCTTTCAAGAAGAGAAAAAGACACACTAGGTAAACCTATACATACCTGTATGTGTTTGCGCATGCAGATACCCATAGAAAGGACACATACCACATTTGTGATGCTGATTTATTTCCCCTAGGGAGGGAATTTGGATGGCAGACAAAAACAGAAGGATTTTAAAGTGTATCTATTATAACGCATTCCTTTAATAAAGTAACAATCTAAGGCACACAATTAAAATAAAATAAAAAGCAATCTAAGACAAACAATTCTGGATGGGAGGCCTAAGGATGCTGGTGATAATGGTCTCCGTACTTTAATCTGTATTAAGATGTTTCTAAAGAAACACTCCGGATCAAAGAGCACAGTGGGGTGTGGATAAAAAACGGGAATATTAACAATAAATAGGGCTGTGGATATAAACCAGGAATGGGAGGCGGGGGGCTGACATCATTAAAATGCAAATGTGTCACATGGTTTCACTTTCACAAGGTCCTCAATACGTTTTCGGGCCCCTCCTGGAATTCCTAGTCCTAGATTTCTGTAAAGGATGCTTCGCTGCCAACCTCAGGTTTTTACAACACACGCAAATTCCAGCTAAATAATTCACTCCAGCTGCTCCCAGAGTTCACCTGTCACCCTCCACCTACATGCACGCAGGGCTGTGTGTCGTCTAAGAGGCAGCAGCTCATTCAGCGGGTCCTTGTGCAAAGCATCAATTACAAGTTTCTTCATCGCATTTAGTGCCGAGAAAACAGCATCTCTAAGCAAATTCTGCAGTGTTCGGAGGCTTATTTCCCGAGGACAGCTGCCAGAATAACAGTGTGAAGGACTCCCTGGACCTTCTCTCAATAGCATCAACGAAAACTGGTGGAAAATATGCTTTATAAATGATTCCAAGTCTCTGGAAATTGTCCTCAGGTCAACACCAAATGCAAAAACCCCACATTTATTCAAGGGAATCTGCTAGATCTCAGGAGGCACAGCAAGGTCTGTGGCGCTTTAGCGATGACTCTTCCCTCCCTCTCCATCCGAGGTTGAGCTGAGCGTGAGAAGTTCTTCTCTGAGCAGGTGTGGCCCGCAAGGTGGGGCTCCTTCTCCTGCTCAATTCCGGTCAAAGGCTGCGGCACCTTGCAGGCCACCTGCACTTCTCCTTCCCTTCAGCTCTGGGTCTTGGAGGCTAAATTCCAAGCAAGCGTGGCTGAGAGCTCAAGGCTTCCGTCCTTCACACAGCCCCACACAACAAGATACTCAACACTATTTGTCATCTGGGAAGCGCAAATTAAAACAGCAAACAGAAAGGGCTACACAGCTAAGGCCAAAATTTGGAACACTGACGTGGCCACATGTTGGCGAGGATAAGGAGGAATGGAACTCTCGTTGGCTGATAGTGGGAATGCAAAGCAGAGCAGCTCCTTTGTCAATTTCTTACAAAATTAAATGTCCTCTTATCGTGCAGTTCTGGATTCATGCTCCCTGGCATTTACCCAAAGGAGCTGGAAATGTATATCCACACACAAACATGCATACAGATGTTTTAGCAGCTTTATGCATAATTGCCCAAACTTGGAAGCAACCAGATGTTCTTCCGTAGCTGAATAGAGAAAGACATTGTGGCACAGCTAGACAATGAAATATCATTCAGCGCTGAAAAGGAATGGAAAGACGTGGAGCAATCTCAAATGCATATCACTAAGTAAACTAACCGAATCTAAAAATGCTACATACTGTGTGATGACAAGTATATGATATTCTGGAAAAGGTATAACTATGAGGTCAGTAAAAGAAAAAAAAGCCACTGGTTGCCAAAGGTTGGACAGGAAGAATAAAGAGGCAAAACAGAATTTTTAGGGTAGTAAAACTACTCTATATGAAGCTATAATAATAGAGGCATGTTCCTATACAATTGTCCAAACTCATAGAATATATAGCATCAAGAAAGAACCCTAAAGGGGCCCCTGGGGGGCTCAGTCAGTTGAGCATCTGACTTTGGCTCACGTCATGATCTCGTGGTTTGTGAGTTTGAGCGCCGCACTGGGCTCTGTGCTGACAGCTCAGAGCCTGGAGCCTGGTTCGGATTCTGTGTCTCCCTCTCTCTGCCCATCCCCTGCTTGCACTCTGTCTCTGTCTCTCTCTCTCAAAAATAAATAAACATGAAAAAAATTGAAAAAAAAAGAGGCAACCGTAAAGTAAACTATTGATTTTGTGTCAATGCAAGGCTCAACAAATGTAACAAATGTACCACTCTATTGGGAGATGCTGATCATGGGGGAGGCTATGCATAGCTTTGAAGAGAGGGAACAGGAGGTTAAAAAAGAATCTGTAACTTTCTCTCAGTGTTTTGCTGTGAACCCAAAACTGCTTTAAAATATTGAAGACTATTTTTTAAAAAAAGAAATAATAACCAATTCTTTATAAATGTTTCCAAAAACTGAGGTAAGATTATGTCCTAATCCATTCCGTAAGGCTAGTATTACCTAGATTAAAAAAACAAAACAAAACGATAACAACAAAACAGACAATTACAGAGTTACAGACCAATATATTTTTATAGATGCACACACAAAAAAAAAACCCAAAATCTAAAACAAGATACATGTCCTAGTAAACAGAATCAAGCAGCATACACCATGGCTGTGTGGGACTCATCTCAGGAATGCAAGATCAGTTTAACATTTAAAAGTCAATATAATACATCAAACTAATTGAATAAAAGGCAAAAGCTACATTATGATCTCAGTGGACATAAAAACAGCATTTTAGAGTATCCAATACCTCTTTCATGATAAAGACACTCAACAAACAGGAGTGGAAGAGAGCATTCTCACCCTTAGAAAGAGTATCAACAGAAAACCTATAACTCATATTATACATAATAGTGAAAGATTAAATAATTTGCCCTCCAATCAGACAAGGCATGGACGTCCACTCTTGCCATTTCTATTCAATATTGTAGTGAGTGTTCTAACCAGAGTAATTAGGCAGGAACATTAAATAAAGCCAGATAGAAAAAGAAGAAGCTATCACTCTTTATAAATGATAATTATTACATATACAAAATCCTGGGGAACCCACTGAAAAGTTATTAGAAATAAGTAAACAAGCTCCATCAAGGTTATAATATAAAACATTGATATGCAAAAATAAATTTTATTCCTATATATGAGCAGCAAACCCTCTGAAAATTAAGAGAAAAATTCCATTTATAGTAGCATCAAAAAGAATAAAATATTTAAAAAACAAATTTAACCACAGACATGCAGAAAACCAGGAAAATGCTGAAAATTATAAAATATTATTTAAAAAAATTAAAGAATGTCTGAATAAATGAAAACACATCCTATGTTCATGGATTGGAAGACTATATTGCCAAAAAGGTAATACTTTTCAAACAGATACACACATTTGACAAAATTACTAACAAATCTAAGCTGGACTCTACAAAAATTGGCAAGATGATCATAAAATTCATATGGAAATTCAAAGGATCCCAAACGGCCAGTACAATCCTGAAAAGAGAAAAAGTTTGGAAGATTTACACCTCGGTATTTCAAAACTTACGAAAAAGCTACAGAAATCAAAATGCCTTTTTAAATGACACTAATTTTTTTCAGAACAAAGAACTTTCAGAGGGCTTCTTCAGGCATTATCTAAGCAATAATACTTCAATTGAAGTTTTATAAATAAGCATGTTATATATTGAGATTACCTGGTATATATCCATACAAACACTTTCCCCTCAGCTGAATATAATCACATATTTAGGGAAAAAATAACAGAATATTCTTGCATTGGTGTGTACCAGCATCACCACACAATTATTAAACATATAAAGAACGAGTCTTTCTCTCACCAGTTGCCTTTTTGACAGTCTACGAGAGTTGACAAAGTAAGGTCTATAGGGCCAAGCTTGGCCTGTAGTCTGTATTTGTACAAACATTGAGCAAAGCATATTTTGAGATGTTTGATGAGTTGAAAAGAAGAGGATGAAGATGAAGATGAAGATAAATTATAAGAACAAAACCCATAAATTATAAGGATAAAAACTAATTAGAAAAGACACATGCACCCCTATGTTTATAACAGCATTATTTACAATAGTCAAGACAAGGAAGCAGCCCAAGTGTCCATTGGTAGACGAATGGATCAAGGAGATGTGTATATACACAATGGAATATTATTTATAAAGAAAAGAATTAGATCTTGCCACTTGGAACAACATGGATAGACCTGGAAGGTATTATGCTAAATGAAATAAATCAGACAAAGGAAGACAAGTACCACAGGATTTCACTTATAGGTGGAATCTAAAAAACCAAATAAATAAACAAAAATCAATAAGCAGAAACAGACCTATAAATACAGACAACAAACTGATAGTTGCCAGAGGGGGTTGGGGCATGGGTAAAATGGATGGAAGAGAGTGGGAGATACAGGCTCTCAGTTATGGAATGAGTAAGTCATGGGGATAAAAGGTAGTTAGTGGCATTGTAATCAGGTTGTATGGTGACAGATGGTAGCTACACTTGTGATGAGCACAGCCTAACATACAAAATTGTTGGGGGGTGGGGAAGAAACAGCAGAGAATGTATGTGACCCACAAACCTAAAATATTCACTCTCTGGACCTTTACGGAAAACTCTTGTCACCCCCTGATGCACATTTTAAGCAATAAATTGTTGGTGTGGAATAATTGCTAAGGTAGCTCCAATTTTTTTCCCATAGCTTTGCCTTTTGGCATGCATTCATGACTCTCCCATCAAGAGGTGGGGTCTATTTCCATTCTGTTAAGCCTGGGCTGGCCTTGTGCTTATTTTGGGCCTAGAATGTGGTGGGGTGATGCAATGTCAGTTCTGATCCTATAATTAATTCAAGAGGCCTTGCACACTGGCTCCTTCTCTTGGAACCCATAGGAACAAGCTTGGCCAGTCTGCCAGAGGATGGGGAAAGAGATAGTCAGAGGCCCCAGCCTACTGACAGCTCACCTCCAGACACATCAGAAAGTCCAGCCAATTTTGGGGTGCTGAGTGGCTCCATCAGTTAAGCGTTCGACTCTTGATTTCAGCTCACGTCATGATCTCATAGTCATGAGATTGAGCTCTGCATCAGGTTCAGTGTAGATGGTAGAGCCTGCTTGGCATTCTCTCTCTCTCCCTCTCTCTCTGTTCATTCCCACCTCATTCTCTCTCTCTCTCTCTCTACCTCTCTCTCACCCTCCCTCAAAAATAAACAAATAAAAAAGTCCAGCCAATTTCAGCAGAACCACCCACCATCCCAACTCAACCAGACCCACAACTAACCACAGTGAGCCCAGAGAAGAGCAGGGACGTCTACCCCAGACCCAGCTGGGCAGTGATACAAATGCATTGCTGTTAACCCTGTGAGCTACTGGATGGTTTGTTGCCCAGCAAAGTGTGATTGATTCAGCATCTGACGTGTTGGAGAGGATCCAATACTATAAACCCTGCTGTTGATCAGAGTCCCCCAGCCAGCTGGGGACAAGCAGACTGTCCCAGCAAGCTGGGGACAAGAGAGTGCTCTAGTCAGATGAGGGAAGTTCAGATAAGACTTCCCTCTGCATCTGCTGTAAAGACAGCTGGTCCCCTCAAGAGCATGTTTTGGATTCCGTTATGTGCCCCATCCTCTCACACACACACCAGCAGAAGATATACTGCAAAGTCCTAACCCCCAGGACCTCCCAATGGGACTTTATTTGGAAATAGAGTTGTTGCAGATGTAATTAGTTAAGATGAGGTCTTTCTGGAATCGAGTGGACCTCAAATCCAATGTAAGTAGAGTCCTTGTAAGAAAACAGCCATGTGAAGACAGAGACCCACAGGAGAATGCCACATGGTAATGAAATAGAATAGAGGTTGGAGTTCCAGAACACACAAGGAACACCAGAGATGGCCCACAAACTATCAGAAGCTGGGAAATTACAGGGAAGGATTCCCTTTCAGAGGGAGCATGACACTGTCAGCACCTTGAGTTTAGACTTTTAGCCTCCAGAGTTGTAAGACAACAAATTTCTTCTATTTTGAGCCCCTGAGTCTGTGGTGCTCTGTTTTAGCAGCTCCGGGAAACCAAGTCACAGCAGGTACCATAGTCACAGGTGTGTCTGCTGGCTCCTTTGTGACTTGAAAGTGAGTTCTGACTGCGGGCATGGGCAGCACACAGGAGGGGGCTGGCTCACACTAACGGCAGCGGCATGACTGAATATTTACTATGTGATAAACGCTAACTCCGAGGACGTTACATGTATTAAGTTATTAATCAACGGAACAACCCCAGGACAAAGATGCCATTTTGATTTCCATCTGCAGGATACAAAAACATAACTGAGAGAGTAAGGAACTTTCTCATAATCACATAGCCAGTCAAAAGGCAAAGCTAGATTCAAGCACAGGCAGCTAGATTTCGGAGCTTTTGCGCATAAAGGGATGAGCTCTCTGACACATTCTCCTTGCCTGCTACCCTTTGTCTCTCCACTGTCTTTGTCGGCCCATTCCCATCATCAGAATCTGCCTCATTTTAATGTTTCTTCATTATTCAGCAGCTCTCCTCATTTGCATCTCATTACAGGCTAGAAAGGGACCCATCTCCTAGGAGACAGGAAGTGGATTCTGTGCGGTTTCACCAATGCTTTGTATGTTTCAGAACCTTCTCTCGCTGCACATTGTTGAATTCGGGGGTGCCAGTGTGTCCCTGTTCCCAATACCTACCCTTGAAACCTCCAAAATAAGACCTTTATTAGGATAATACATGAGTATGATTATTCCTACATTAACGTGTGTATTAAAATTAGACACAATTCACACCTGTAGAGGGTAATTTTGTACAGAGTTAGTAAACCAGGTGGCCGTCAGTTCTAGGATTTCGTGGTACCCCACCCCACCACCAAAAGCAAGAAAAATGTTATAATTAATTAATTTTTACTTTGAGATAATTTTAGACTTACAGGTCAGTTATGAAGATAGTAGAGAGTGGTCACAGCCCAGGGTGATGATCAGCAAATACTCTCTTTCAAAACCAAATGTAAGGTTCAAGGAAAAAGTCTTGAAAAACCACCATTTTGGTGCTCTAGAAATTGACAAAGTGCTCAGTTTTGAGTGAGAATGGCGGTAATCGGTGGCATTCTGGCCTGGAGATGCCCTGATCCCTCAAATCCAGATCCTGGAGATTCTGCTAAGGCAGCATTGTTGAGAAGGGCCCTCAGTTTCTCTGCCATGCCAGAGGACGGTCCCTCGGCTTGGAGCAATGGGTAATGCCCACAGGCAATGGCATCGGGGTGGTAGTAACCTTTCAGGGATGAATAGAGGAGGGCCCACTGTTTTCTCTCTGAGCCTGAGGTTGAGGGCATGGTTGGGAAACACATATCCCTGGTCTGGACTGCATATTTATGCCATGGAAACCAGAGGCCCCAAGGTACTCACATGCTTCTGGCTGAGCCTGGGGCTATGCACTTGTGCGTGGGAGATTCCACGGGACCCCATGGAAAGTAAAACCCTGGTGGACTTGGACTTTGAATGTGCTCTCCACCCTCACAACAGCTGAACCCTGCAGCAGGCACAGATTATCTTGACCCAGGAAAGTTATTAAACAAATAAACAGCATCAGAAATAGCCTTCAAGAATATTCAGAGCTAGGACAGCATGTTATCTAAAATGTCTACTCTTCAACAGAAAGTTACAAGACATGAGATGAAATGGAGAGGTTTAGCCAGGGTGATGGTGGCAGCGGTGGCGGTGGGCAGTCAACAGAGCCTGTCTCTGAACAAGAGCCCATTCATTGTTCAAGCCAGTAAGCAAAAGACTTCTAAGTAGCTCTTATAAATATACAAATAGAAGTAAAGGAAATCCACTTTATAGAATTTAAGGAAAGTGTAACAACAATGAATCAACAAACACAGATTTCATAAAGCTCTAGAAATTCTTAAAAAGAACCAAATGGAAATTCTGGAGTTGGAAAGTAAATAACCTGAAATGAAAAATGTACTAGAGGGGCTCAAGAGAAGATTTGAGATAGTGGAAGAAATAAAACATAAAGTTAGAGCCAGATTAGTCAAAATTATTTCATAGGAAGATCAGAGAGAAAAAAAAAGATTAAAGAAATGAACGTTGTCACAATGACCTTTAGGAAATCGTCAACTCTATCAGCTTAAGTTAAGTTCTCTCTTAATTCTTAAGAGAGAATCCCAGAGGGAAAGGAGAGAGAAAAGGTAAAAAAAGTATCTGAAGAAATAATGACTGACCACTTCTCAGTTTTGATGAATTCATTAATCCACACACACCGGACACTGAGCAAACTGCGGTGGAAAGGTACACATAATGTATGGTTCCATTTTTTATGAAATGTCTGTAAAAGCCAGATTTATAGACACAGAAAGCAGACCAGTGGTTACTTGGGTTGGGGATGGGAGCAGAGATTGACCGAAATGGGCATGGGGAGCCTTTAAGACACTTACATGTCTATAGCTGGATTGTGACGTTGATGTTTGGACAACCCAAAGTAATGGAAACCATTAAGGTGAACACGTAGAGTGGGTGGCTTGTTGGGTCTGTGTATTGTTTCTATAGTTTTTATTTTTTATATATTATGATGTTTGATGTCTTTAAACAAAACACAACTTTTTGGCTACAGAGAGATTGCCCTTCCCTGGGCTACCCAATATTTAAAGGCACCAAAGAACCCAGCCTGGAGGCAAGGCTCTTCTGCCTTAATCGTGCCAATGCAGGTGCCCAGCAGCTAGGGACACCCCTGTGGCTTAGGTCCCACCAAAGCTATTCTGTCTGGCTAGTCCTAAACTGTTCACTTGCCCTGCCTTGCTTTCCCCTGGAAAGTCCACAAAAGCCAAGGCCTGGGCTCTCCCCTCAGTCCTGCCTCCTCTGCCTTCTGACCAGTGTCGGTGCCCCCCCCCCCCATGTGGCCCTGTAGGCCTTGCCTCCTGTCTCTAGGACCTGGGAGTATAATACACTGTGTTCCCGAGTCTCTCCTCTGTCTCCTGTCATGGCCGCACCTGACTCACCATCACATAAAAGAACACAGAACAGTATGGACACTGCTTAAATTTTAAAAATACGATAACATAAAATCCACGTATTACAAACAAAACTAAGATATGTTACCGCTTTCCAGGCCAGCTTACAAGAATGTTCTCGTTGGAACCTCCTACTACACATGATACGGTCCTATGAGAAGAGGGCCCAGCCTCATAACCCATGAGCTAAAAACGCTTGTTCTATCATTTTCTATTTGCATAACATTGGCCGACTCACCTCACCTCTCTGAATCGGTCTCCCGTTCTTCAGATGAAATATGAATATGCGTAAGGCATCCCGGTGCCTGACCCAGGGCTCAATACTAATACTCCTCGCTTTTACTTTTAGACTGAGACTATCTTTTGAGTGCACCTAGTACAGAACATGACAGCGGCGGAGGTCAGTGAATGCCAGTCCTCCAGGTTTATCTATCTGGAGAATGTATCGCCATCACCCATCTTCTCTCAAGCATTTCCCCGCTCGCTCCCTCTCCAGAAACTTCCCCCATCACTCCGCTGCTCGTGCTCATTAGACACCAGTGACTAGACTCCCTGGATCTGTGCTGTTGTGTAACTTTGTCTACACACTTGCATGGCACAGTCAGTGCTACTTGACTTCCCATTCCCACGCCTGCCGCCAGGACTGGATTTCTCCTCCGGGAAAGCAAGGGCCATATGGCACTCTGGTCTGTGTGCTGAATCCATAACACTACCCCTGCCATATTATCAGAGTTCAGTACGCGTGTGGTTATCTAAACAGAGCTGGCGTGCCCAGAGATTAAGGAAGTTTTACAGAGAAGACGTGCAAGGTCACAGAGAATGAAAGTGGCATCAAGTCATGGAACCCGTGGAAAAGCTATTCAGAAGTGAACCATCGTTTTCGAGTGACAGTCAAGCAACACTCTATTCTGGGCACTTCACATCACAGTATTTGCTTTTCCAAACAACTCAGAGAGAGGATTGTTTTCACCACTTCACAGACTCACGGAAATTGTATTTGTCTATTTACGGTGACCTGGTAAGGAGGTGTTAAAGCAAAGATCTGACCCCAGAATGCTCTGATGTTGAGATCACTCACCGCCTTTGCATGCCTACACAACTCCATAAATACGGAGCCCCTTTCTGTGTGAGGTCTGGCGCCATGCTGTGCCCTCTTCTGAGGGCCACTCACTTCACAGATAAACTGCAGTCACTTGGGTCAGGTCAACGTGTCCCAGATGAATGTAGTCATCAGAATGCAGACCAGACTCCAACCAATACGGGCAGCACTGAGTGTGGGCATGAACTTGGATGCCCCCATGCCACATTCTCTCTGGGACAGAGAGGCTATGCCCATAGGTCCCTTAGACATTTTCCCTGTGTTGTTCATGATCTCCGTTAGCATCAGCATCTGAAGGGAATGGAAGCTTGCAGAAGCCACTGAGTGACACTTCTCAGCTCTACCCCATGGGTTCTATTCCTGTTTCCCGCTGTGGTTCACGATTCCGTCACCTCCTGCGTGGGCTCTTTTCTCTCAGCCCTTCAGTTAGCTCTCTCCCAACTCAGGAAGCTCTGGCTTAGCAGACCTCCCCGAGGCATGCCCCGTGACTTTAAAGCATTCTGTTCTCATTTATCCATAGAAACTCCATCGACACCCATCCCGTCCCCTGCTCTCCACCAGCCCCACCGCCCCTCATCACGTCCTGGCCTGCCCTTGGAGAACAGGCTGCTCTAGGAGACACTTGCCCCATGAAAGTTGTCCTGACTACTCCACTCACCAACAGCCTCATCTTCCTGAGAATCCATGAGTTTCTCATCTAGTCATATGCGATGGAATCTATCTGCTTCCTGAGAGCAGCTGGTGGGTGGCAATATGGCTTATCGTGTTGTTATTTGAGGGTTGAGTCAAAGGTGTGTGTGCACCAACATCTCCCTCTCTTAGAGTGAAAGGTCTCCAAAGAAGGGTCATGTTTTCAGTCCTGCACGGCGCCCGTGACCAGGAGCCAGAGGCCACGCATACAAGAGGGAGGGCACTTGGTAAGTAGGTAGAGAGACAGCATGTCATGCTTTCCACCACCAGCTCATCTGTTTGCTTTAGAACTGGATTTTCATATTCTAGAGGAGACGCTTCTCCTCCCACGAAATTGGATTTGCACCCGCCCACTAGTGTAGGGGAGCCGGCATCTGCCATTCCCTCCGCAGATCGTCACTTCCTGAGTGGGTGGAGGTGCGCTAACCGGGTCACCTTCCCTGGCCTTCCAGCCCCGTCCCGGGGGGTGTTCTCTGGGCCGCTGGTGCGGACCGTGGCAGCTCACCTGGGAGGACATCTCTGCCCTGTGAATCCACTGCAGGTGAGAAATAGAAAGAATCTCACGTTTTCATTGGATCCAAAGTGAGTTCTCCAGCTTCGCTCTATCAGCAGTGAGGCAGATATTTTAATCCTTGACATTTGCACGTGTTTGTTAACTTGTCAGAATCTGGGGGGAGGAGTGAGGGAGGAACCCCAACACATGTCAGAGAATTTTTCAAACATCTTGATTGCCATAGAACAGGAAGGCAGTGTCTCAAAAATACTCGAAAAGATATTTGTCTATACAGTTCGAAATCCTATAAGATTCCTCCCAGCATAAAGTATCACCAGAATCGCTATTTTTGGACCTGAAATGGGGAAGATGAATGTTCTATTGTAACACACGACAGGCCCAGAATTTCCATTTTGTATCCTAACTAATCACAAAGGGTCATAGCTAATTGTGCAGTCCTCACGTGCACACAATTTAGTTTCATGTGATGTCAGATGCACGATTAGCTGGCCTTTGTCAAGTTCACAGCAAAGCAGAAATAACACTGGCTGGAGATCAAAGAAATGCCCTTTCAAACAGATCTCTTTGAAACCTCTCCGGCACACAGACTGTGGGCATGTGGGAACATGTTGCATGAAATCACAGCTTTGCGTCTGTAGCCGACCAGATCCTACCTTCCTGAAAGTGAGGCTGCGGCCCTGATTTTAACGGGTGTCTTCTGGACTGGTATCCTGAGTCCACACTGTCACATTCATTGAAATAGTACTTGTTTTGGGACACTTGAGGTATAAAAATGTCACACTAGTTTCTCGGGGGAAGTGTATCCCTGGAGTTGAATCCAAGATTTGCTGCTTATTACCTGTGAGACCTTGGGCAAAGTATTTCATCTCATTGGGTCTCAACAGCTTCATCTGGGGAATGGGAATAATGAAAGAATTTTTTCATATATTTCTTGGGAGAATAAAAAGTAAAACCATCACATTATCTGCCTAATACATGGTACACAGTAAGTAATGCTTGTATTCTTGCTGTTCTTATTTATTTATTTATTTTTTTTGTTGTGAAATCCTTTTTGCAGAAAGCCTTATCCTTGACAAATCTCTAGACACGCAGTCCCCAAATATTCACTGACGTTCCTCGTTCACCAGTTTGTTAACATAAAATGCATCCCTAAATCTTAATTATTGGAGTCATAACAATGATAATGAATCCATCAATGCAGAGAGCTATTTTAATCGTTATCGCCATGCGGAACCTCTCATTGTTCTGAGTAGTATTTTAATCCATGATTTACAGTTGCCATTAATAACTCAGACTTATTACACCCATTTTTCTTGGCCATCAGCTTCACTGTGTTACCAGGCTGGATGACAGAGGAATCTATAATGATGAAGAGGAGAACGAGCAGGAGGAGGAAGAGAAGAGCAGCTCAACGTAGGCTTCGTGATCACTGTTCTGAGTTACGTAGATTCAGTAAAATCATCTTAAGGAAAATTGGAGCAGATTCTTCCAAATGTGCAGTGCCGTTGACCGTCTTTGAGAAATAAGTAAAAGCCAAAATTGAAGTGGCGATATTAGATATCATGTTTCTTATTTTGCTGGGAATGTTTCTATTACCTGCCTGTTAAGACAAAGTTGTCTGCGTGCTTCTTTAAATGATCTCTATCACCCAGTTAATAAGTATTTGTCATAAGGGATGCTGGATTTTACCAAATGGTTTTCACATCTTTATAGAAATTTAACATGGCTTCTTTTTAACCCCGCATGGAGTTGGGGCTGAGTAAGTCCCTTACAAGGAACGATAACACAAACGTCAATGGACCCAGTCCTCCCACAGCAAGAACAGCCAACACTTTGTCTTACTTCCCTCCATGCTTTTTCGTAAAGACAGTATAGTTACTGCTGGTGACATCACTTAACTGACCCCATTCCTGGTCCCTCTCTCCCCACAGGGGACCCCTCCCAACCTTCCTTTCCTCTTTTGATTACATCGTGGACTTTAACCACATAGGCCAATTTGTATTTACATAAAGGATATCATCCCGTGTGGCTATTAACTATTCATCCCTTCTATCTTTGGGTTAATTTGGACAGCATTCTTTTGTGAGAAAACGTCTATTTCACATAGATTGGCAAATTTATTCCTACAGTTATCAAAAAATCTCACTGTTTCATAATTTTATGGTACTGTAAATAACGACCATTATTATTTCTGAAGTCTTTTCTTTCATTTTTAAATGGCTCCTCAAAGGTTTCCTCTTTGTAATTAATTATATCAAGCAAATAAACTTTTTGTTTTTATTTTTTAAGTTTATGTATTTTATTTTGAGAGAAAGAGAGGGAGAGAGAGAATCCCAAGCAGGCTCCACGCTGTCAGCACAGAGCTTGATGCAGGGCTCGATGCCACAAACCATGAGATCATGACCTGAGTCGAAATCAAGAGTTGGATAGTCAGCTGACTGAGCTGCCCAGGCGCCCCTGAACTTTATATTTTTAAATAAAACTATCCTCATTTTCTCTACTATTTCCTTATTTTTGGCTTTCATCTGTATTAAGTATTCTACTTTTTTCTGTTTATTTTGTTTTCCTGATTGTCTGTCCCTGGCCTCGTCTAGTGCTAGAAAACCACAGGGCTCCAGGAGTCCCATCTCTGGCCAGTCCTCCCTCACTGGCCCTGGTGCAGGGGGAAATTGCCAGTGTCCCCTCCCTCTAGCTCTGTGGCACTGTAGCACTAGATGAGGCCAGTGGTAGAAAAAATAAGAGTCCAGTGGTCATTTCTGGCCAGAAAAATATAAATAATGACATTTAAATAGTAAATAGATACTCTAAGTAGCAGCTTACATGTCCAAAGGAGGAACTCATGGAACAATAAATAGATTTGTGAAAACTGCCTAACACTCATCAGAGGTGAATTACAAATAATAAAAGTAAGTACGCAAAGGGGATAGAAGAAAAGGGGTACTATAGCTCTGGTTGAGAAAAAGCAATATTTCTTGCAATAATATCAGAAAATGTTCCAGAACTAATGAAAGACAAGCACCTTTCAGTTTGGCAATTCCATTATCTTCTGCCTGGATTTTAGTGGTAAAATGGATTTCCTAACCAGCATCTATGTTAGAATATGCAACTACAAGGTTCTTTCCATTTTTTACAGGAGTGTAAAATTAAAGAGGACAGTAAGTTCAATCAGTGTTTACTGCCTCCAAAGGCAACCTTTGATGTTCCCCTCTTGGGGATCAGCGGTGGTGCAGGAGGAGAGAGAGCTGGAGGGGGGCCTCACCTCTTGCCAGCTGGAGTGTTCTTCCTGCCCGATTTAGAGCAGAAGCAGGTTCCTTTGTTGAAAGTTGTACGTGCATTTCAGGGAGATATTTATAATTTTCCAGCGCAGCTCCATGGTGCATCGTGATAGAGTATTGGGGCCAAGGTTTTATCAAGCTTTGGTATTTTTGGCAGATTTCAAGTTAGAACACCGAGAAGCGATTTTTGCCCACTTGCAATTAAATGTGTCCCTGATTGACAAATATTTGTCAGTGAAAATTATAGAAGTTTAATAAAATATAGCTTTCAGGATTTAGTCATAGAAGTATTTGTATTTCCCCTTGGGAAAGTGCCTTGACTTTCTTCAAAGTTGACCCTTGTTCTTTCTCAAAACAAGATTTCCCTACTAAATATTAAATACTAAGTCACAAACATGTGAATGAGCAAAGCCGGCTCAGGACAATGGTTAGAGTTTCCAGTCGATGTAATTGTACTAATTTATTACCAAAATAAATGCTTTTAGTCAGTGGGTTGCCAGACCTGGTCGATGTCAACACTTGGGGCTGTTGGTCCCCACTTCAAACCATCTGAATCAGAACCTCTGAGTGGCAGAAACTGAGAATTTTTGTGTTGAATGAAGTCAGCACGATCGTCAAGGTCAGCAATGTTCCCGACATTGGTGTTTACTGGATGGATAGCACTTAAGTAGACCAATGGCCAGGCCACACTCCAAACCACTTGAACTAGAATTTCAGGAAATGGGGGTGCCTGGGTGGCTCCAATTCTTGATATCTGCCCAGGTCATGATCCAAGCTTCGTGGGTTTGAGCCCTGCATCGGGCTCTGCCCTGACAGTGTGGAGCGTGCTTGGGATTCTCTCTCTCCATCTCTTTCTGCCCCTTCCTCGTTCTCTCTCTCTCTAAATAAATAAATTAATAAACTTAAAAAAAAAGAAGAATTTCAGGAGAAGGGACCAGGCATCAGCATTTCAAAAGCTCTTCCCGTGATTCCAGAGTCTCACAGACCCTGACACCCACGAAGAGAATACAGTGTTCAGGGACACTTTCGACACCCATTACCATCGAGCAACTTCTGCCTCCAGAAGCAGGACAAACACATTTCTGCAACTAACATATTTAAATTTTCTTTAAAAAGCATATGCTTTTAACTTTTTAGTTTATCTACTAGTAATCCCACCAACTGGATTTTTCCTTTTTCTTGTAAAGTTTATAAGGCCATCTATTAAAAATCTACCACTTACGCTCTCTTAGATGTATATTTGTAACTACATGGTCAACAGCCAGACTTCTCCTAAGGAGCAATCAAATAAAGGAAACTTTAAGTCAATTATTATGCTTCGGCTGAAAGATCAAATTACTAAAAAAATTAACAATTATAGAAGCATTTGTAAAAGTTTTCATAAGTGGAGTTATAAAGGAGATTCAGAGAATCCCAAATATCCAGGCACAATTAGATATCTTGTTCGTGTTAAAGAATACCTTTCAAAAGAAAAAAACATGACTGACTGGCATGCAAATATAAAATGAACGCACATCAAAGATTTTATTCAACCTGTTAGTTAATGAGGGAGCTGATAAGATTGCAAAGCTGGTTCAAAGACCTAGCTTCCTCTTTGAAGAGCCGCCTTTTCATAGGCAGTTTGGCAAAGGTAGTTAGTCTGAGATGCTGAGTTAGATCTAAACTGAGTGACACCTTACTGGTCAGTGAACTATATTCTTGGGGGTTATGTTCTCTACCAGACAGACCTTGGGCATCTCTGGAGGTCAGATATGTACAAGTGAACAGTTGTCTCGTTAAGTCTGTGACGCTTAGCTAGCAGTGACCAAAGCCCACTCCCCACGCGGTCCCTGGCTGGGCCTGTTATGGTATCAAGAGACCTACCCTTTGTATTTTTGTCTTATATTCAACTTTTCAACAATTGTTCTCATTCTCACTATTCATAGCAGCCTCAATGTACTTTTATGTCACCAAGCTACTCTAAACGGAAGTGTTTCACAAAGTTAAGACGATGAGGCAGGTGTCTTGACACTAATAACAGAAAGCCCGTGACTCACGTCATGGACTGGTGGCCACACTCTTTGGGCCCTGACTTGGCCTTAAATTTCTCAACAGAGCTTGAAGCAGCCACTACCGGCGCCCACAGTCAGACTTGGTCAGGTGACCCAGCCTCCTTTGCAGAGTCTTGACGGGTTAAGCCCTGAGCGGGTAGAAGTCTGGCGCTGGTGGAGCTGACCTCCCTGATCCGCCACCTGCCTGCTGCCCGCCCCGTTTGAGAAAGCTCGATCTGGTTGGAACCAAACTCAGGGGGGGCAACTTCGGGTTTCTCTCAGCCACTCTCCTGGAGCCCCCCTCCCGTGTCCTGCAGCTCGGGGGGCACAGAGGGAGAGGGAACATGCAGGTGCCCAAGAGGACTGCCCCTAGAATCTTCCACCTCCAGCCAATTCTATTCTGCGCTGGGACATGACCTTCCTGATGGGCGACTGAGCTCCCCAAGGGCTTAAATTTCTTAGGAACATTTTAGAAAAACTGACTAAAATACTACTTGATTAGGTAGGTAGGCTATCCTTCAATATTCCTTAGGAATTCAAGACAAACTATTTAAAAAAAATTTTTTTAATGTTTATTTTTGAAAGAGACAGAGATAGAGTGCAAGCAGGGGAGGGACAGAGAGAGAGGGGGAGACACAGAATCTGAAGCAGGTTCCAGGCTCTGAGCTGTAAGCACAGAGCCCGACGCGGGGCTTGAACCCACAAACCGTGAGATCATGACCTGAGCCGAAGTCAGATGCTTAACCGACTGAGCCACCCAGGCGCCCCAAGACAAACTATTTTTAAAATTTAAGGCCACAGTAGATTTGTGTTTTGTTTTGTTTTGCTTCATCCACCCTACTCATTACTGTTTGTACGCTTCACAGCTCCTGGTTTAAGACACTTTGGGGTCAGATTGTTTACTGCCCTGGTATCAACATGTAGGTATAATGGAGCTCAGGATGCCCCGAAAAGGTGAGAAGTTCCTGGTAGAGTGAGATGTGGAAAGAATATTCCAGCAGTAGCCCAAATTCCCTCCGTTCCACCCCATGCTCACTCACTAAATCCCTTGTTCCTGTTCCTTGTCTCCCTGTCCTTCTTCCCCTCCCCCCCCCCCCATGATTTGATCTCACACCAGCTCTCCATTACCTTAGATTCTTTCCTTCTTCATCACCCATCCAAGTTCCCAGACCCTTTCTGTGACTCTCCTTCCCCTGGCGTTAGCCTCCTCTTTCCACTCCTGCCTGCCCTGCCCTTGCTCCAGTGCCTCTCTGCTTCCCGAACCTTCCTGAACCTTCCCTAGCTTTGCCCACAGGAGCACATGCATTCGATTTCCAGCCCAGACTGGATCCATTCAGACATCTGATTGTTTAAGTCACTCGGGAGACTCTCTTGGCCACACAGAAACTTGCAAATGTACAGATTTCTCCATTAACCATAGGATAATAGACAATCCGTCCCCATGTTAAGCCCGATTTTGACTGACAGTTACAAACATTCCCAGAACAGAGAAATGGTGACACTACTGGAAAATCCACTCACCTAGTACAGACTATGATCAAGATAGTCATGATAACCAGGGATAAAGAATTGGCTTCAGACTCCCAGAAAGGATATGAGCACAAATACGGAATTACAAATTTCCTTAAATGAATTTTGGAGAAGACGGCTTCCTCTATTTTAACTAGGAAATGGCCTATAACCACACACCGACCTCAAAGCACACTGCATCTGCTACAATAACATTTTGGAACAAATTGGAAGAAACCCTTCGGAGCTGATTAAATCCTTGTGATGCCAAGCATGATTTGGCATCTCAGGAAGACTCTCTGAGGGCACGTCCCCCTGCCCGGCCCTGGGCACAAGGATGTGTGACATGAACAGCGAGCTGCACCCACTAAGGAACCCCCCTTCATTCCCACCGCCAAGGAGGGGTACAGGGCAGAGGCCAGGCAAGGAGCTACTTTAAGGCTGCTCTGTCTCCCTAAATTAAAAAAAGAGAGAGAGATGAGAGCAAAGCCAACAGCCCAGCTGCCTACCGGAGGCAGCCCTGCGGAAGCAAGCATTCACTGACCCAGTAAGGAAAAATCCTGTGAACTGTCAACAATTGCTCCGAACCCAATTTTACCAACTGAACCCGCTCAGCTGGAAGTGGGGAACAAAAGGTGACCCACATCCAAATGCAAATGAGCCTATAAAAGGATGCTCAGACCCACTGGTGTTGAGAGAAAATGCAAGCTAAGAAGAAACATTCCCCCACCATCCTCTTGGGAAAAAAACCCGCACAAAATCAGTAATAATTTATGATGACATAAAGGATCAGACACTCACACCCTCCTCAGAAACTATCCATGCTTCTGTAAATGGCGGACACCTCACTGGGAACCAGTCTTATTCAGCGTCAAGCTTTAAAATAGGCTTGCTGTTGGAGAGAGAAAGTCCAGCTCCAGAGGTATCCTGAAAAAGTAACTGCACATGAGTCTCCGAAAGCACACACGTGGGTATTTACGCATCTGTCAACAAGGAGGCACGGCCAGGGCAGGCATTGCGATTCATCCGTGGACCGTGGTATGAGGTGGCTGGAAGAAAAGGAGATCTTTCTGTACTGAACTGAGCATGTTGCTAAGACAGGTGTAAAACAAAAGTGCAGAATAATGCCTCCATGTAAAACACACCTGTAGATGTATGAATACGTGTATAAAAATGGAGGGAAGGGCGCCAACGGAACTCAAAGTCTCCAGGCGATGAGAGTGTGAGTTACTGCGGGAATTTCCATCTTTCTGTATTTTTATTCTGTGGATGGTTTTTGTTTGCCCACTTGCTTATTCTATACAATTTGAACATATTCAGGAATATATATGTGTATATACTGTGTGTCATAAAAAGTAAGAAGAAACAGAGCAGAAATTAAACAGTAGAAAAAAGAAGTTTGACAAACTGGCAGACCTTTTCCCGAAAACATCGTAATTCAATTAAATAAATCAGAGCAGTAATCAAAATAAAATACAGATAACAAATATAAAGCTATAAAATTAGGAGCAAACACTTATCCCACACCTGTTAGGTATCAAGGACTGTTTGTGGGTTTCACAAATACTAGTTTACGACAACCCTCTGGGATGGGGTCATCGCCCCCATGTCGCAGATGAGGAAGTGAGGCACAGAGTTTAGGGAATTCCTGTGATGTCACAGAGTTTAAGGAACAGAGCTTGGAGTTGACTCTTGGGAAAAGCTCCAGAGTCTGTGATCTGATGTTCTGTCCTCTGCCATTTCCCTCATGTCCTGACATGGGAATACAACACCACAGTTGTAGCATGATTTTTAAAGGATGTGAAGAGCAAACCCACAGGCAGCACCATGCCTAACTATGCAACATTAGATGCCTTTCCACTGCCATCAGCAACCTCAAGGATTCCCCAACCACAGGTCAGTGGAACCTATCGAGAATAAAATAGGATGGAATAAAAAGAAAGCAGTTGGGTGGCCATTGCTTGCAAATGCCAGGAGGGGATTCCTGGGGAAACAATCTAAGACCAATTGCTGAGAGGTACAAACCAGACGTTACTTTATAACACGACAAGATTTATATATAAAACTCAAAGTTTCTTGTATATCGCCGACAGCTGGAAAATAAAACAAGATTCGGTTAAGAAAACAACAAAACGAAAGAAAATGTCTAGAAAGAATTTCCACTGTGTGCAGAAATGATTAACATTGTGAATACTCAGGTGAAGAATCATACGCAAAACATATGAAAAATGAGTAATCATTTGTTTCCTTCCGATGGAAGGATTCGTCACTCTAATGACATTATTACACCTTAAATGAGTCTAAAACTCCAATCTAATTCCAGTCAAAGTCCCAAAGGAATTTATTTGCCCCTTGGAGAAACTTCATTCTGAAGTTCACCCAAATAAACAAGCGGAATGAGGTGGGGAAGAAATAGGAAAATCTTGAAAACGAAGAGAATGTCCTTACCAGTTATTAAACGTGAGATAGAGCGCCTGGGTGGCTCAGTCGGTTGAGCATCTGGCTTCGGCTCAGGTCATGATCTCACGGTTTGTGGGTTCGAGCCCCGTGTCGGGCTCTGTGCTGACAGCTCAGCGCCTGGAGCCTGCTTCGGATTCTGTGTCTGCCTCTCTCTCTGCCCCTCCCCTGCTCATTCTCTCTCTCTCTCAAAAATAAATAAAAACATTAGAAAAAAATAAAAATAAATAAAAAAAATAAACATGAGCTGAGACTAGTGCCCTAGTACAAGAAACGCCGGACAGAATAATGAAACAGAACTAAAGACCAAAGAGAACAGCAGAATAAAGACAGACGCGGAGAAGCAGCCCTTTCAGGGTAGATGCGTCCGACCAAAAACCCCAGACCCTTTATCAGTGTGCTCCTGTCGCTCACATGGTGCTGACACCTCATCGGCTATTTTACACCCCCCCCCCCTCAGCAGTGGCCTTTTGTCAACACTAATATTAAGCAGATCCCAAGGCAGCCGTGGATCGGCTGCTATGTGGATATGAAGCACCTCCTGTTGGAATAAACATTCCCTGTTTATTGTCGCTGCTGTGGGTCTCTGGTTCCTTGGGTTTCAGCCCGTCTGAGTTAGGACTGGAGTACTGTTCTTAGTAAACTGTTAAGTAGCTGAAAGTTTTTCTTTTTTAGCCTTTGAGAGCAAGACTGAGTACTTGGCCCAGTATCACACAATTAACTGCAATGGGATGGATTTGGAAATCCCTCCCACTGTTTCCTCTAACAGCCATGTCTACGCTGCAGGGAACGAAACGATTAATTCTCCTTCTATACTCTGTTGTACACAAGCAGACAAATCCATGGAGCATGGTCTCAGTGGTGTGACGCAAATGTCTTCACTGTCATTCTTGACTCATCTTGACCATCAGATCTTGTCACCTGTCTGCCTCTGCGGGACAATGCCATGCAGGGTTTTTTGAGGCAGAACTGTCACATAGGTGTCATTTGACTGCAAATAAAATGTGCTACCTCCATCTGCTTAGCATTTGGGGGAATGCAAATAACAGGAGGGAGATGATACTTTCTTGTTCTCAAACATATTACAAGAGAGTATGTCAGAATTCCTCATTCCTATGAGTGGGAAACCGGAGAACTAGGGGAACTCTGACAAATAATCTATGTTTAAAAGAATCCATATTTGGGGCACCCGGGTGGCTCAATCAGTTAAGCATCCGACTTTGGCTCAGGTCATGATCTTGCAGTTCATGGGTTCAGACTCCGCATCAGGCTCTGTGCTGACAGCTCAGTGCCCGGAATCTGCTTGGGATTCTGTGTCTCCCTCTCTCTCTGCCCCTCCCTTGCTCTCTCTCTCTCTCTCAAAAATAAATACATATTAAAAAATTTTTTAAAGAATCCATATTCAAAAATATTTTAAGCCAATGGAATTTATTTAAGGTTGTACAGTTAAATTAACTCTTTCATATTGGCTTAAATATGACTACTGAATGTGTCATTTGAAAAAAAAAAGAAACATCAGTAATAAGCTATTCACATGGGAAGTGTTTGCCAGTGGGTACTGTGTGTGTGTGTGTGTGTGTGTGTGCATGTTTAAAAGAGGAATTAACTTTTTTAAAAAAGTAATTATCTTGGATATATTACGTTTTTACAGGAAGGTTAAAATAGATCACCTGAATGCCAGTTTGATCTTATCCCATTGAAATTTGGAACTAGAACCCAAAAGGCTTTGGAAAATTACCTCATGTAAGTAGTGTGGGATGCCCCGCTATGCTAGGAGTTTGAACAGAATTAGGCAAAAAGAAAATCATGTTTGTAATCACCATGTCTACTTTTATCTGTTATATAACCTCAAGTTTTAGGAAGAAATAAGGATAATGAAATCAGGTAACTTCTTAGACAATTAAGCATTTTACAAAGCATGGATTTTCATCAAAACTGTGTCATTTAAAAACTTTTCTATTTTAACCACCTTGTAAAAACCAGGCAAATAGGGCAGTGACAGAGCGACTTGCAGGAGATCAGCACCCCTGCTGAGAATGACTGGAAGCGCTTCGTGAACATACACGAGTCAGGGGTGTGAGGGGTTCGTCCAGAGGGACGCGCACCTTGTGTGGGTGAGACAGCTGTGCGCGAATCCCTTCCCTCCTTCAAGCGTTTTCGGATTCCAGACACTGAGTGAGGCAGAGAGGCCTAGAAGAAGACAAGCAAAAAGAATCTAACAACGCAAAGTAGGGGAGATAAAATATTAGACCAAGGACCTTAGGAAGCATACCATGCTCTTAGTTTGGTCTGTAAGTGAGAGATAGTCTTCTCCAGTTTATTTATGTCTTTGGCTTTCCAACTTTACAAATGATGGATTTTGCTATGGAGAAATTTTTGAATATGACGTAGTCAAATTTATTTTGTTATGATTTCTAGGTCTTATTCTTACTTAGAATGGGTCCAATCTTAAATTAAAAAAAAAAAAAAAAAAGCCTGCACAAGCTTTGTAAATACTTCTTTAAGATTCAACCCGAGAGGAGAAATATTTCACGTAGCCAAAAGGGCCTTGTAAAAACATTAGCCCATGCCAGTAGATCATTCAACAATTTAGGATTTTGCAGCCGCAAATGAGTGCATTTATTGTGTAGAATAACCACAGATAACATCATCCGCCTTAACACAGATCAGTCCAGAGTCTGACACTCAAACTCTTCAATTCAATTATAAAACTATCCGTCTTTAATCCAAACTTAACAATCCTACTTGTACTGTAGGTGACCTTCTAAGGCGCTGTCTAAACCACTCGCATGTTTAACAAGAATACACACAGTTCAATATCCTTGGGTATTAATTTTACACAATTCTCTAAAATGAATGTAGGATACATCATGGTTATCTTTGTAGACTATGGACAAACTGGATTGACCGGTTACAGGCTCACTGTGACTCTTGTCTGTAGGAAAGGGACTGGGGGTGAGGGCAGGTGAATCTTAATACAGTGTGAGCAATGGAGGTGTTCTGGAGGGTTGCTTGAAGAACCGGGGAGTTCGATTGTTATGGTTTTAGCTCACTGTGATCTGTGCATTTACAGTTGGCCTAAGCGTTGGCCACTTTTGAACATAGCAGGCGCCTGTGCTCAAGTTATTTGCAATAAGTAAACCTTTAGCTTATTTTTCTTCCTATTTATAATCCCGGTCTGGCATCCTCGGGGTGCAGTTTTAATTAGCTTGTGAGCTACAAATCGTTTGTCTTCACCATCACTCTTTGGATTGTGGCCATTAGCAACTTGTTTTTACATTGGTGGAATTGAAGGAATTCGGTTTTACTTACATAAAATGTTTTTTGCTATTTGGTAGAAGAAAGGTGTTTGTATTCAAGCAGTTACATTTATTCTATAGCTCAATATAAGAAAAATGAAGCCTTCTATAACCTGTATTTTTGAGATCACGGGCATTTACTGTACTGGTGGGTTTTGCCAAGATCGTGGACTCCTCTGCATTGCCAAAGTGTCTTCACACCAAATTCAAGGTAGTTTTACATATGCTTCATAGCAGGTGTTTAGAAAGGTCAAAAGGGAAAATTCTTATTTGTGAAAGTGGCTTAAGTAAAGTAGATTCAGTTTCCAAAAAGCTTAATGGTTTTTTTAGGAAGAAATACTACTCATTGTAATTTATCTATTTTTATATTTTTAAGGAATCTTTTCTTTATTGTATGGCATTTGCTCCTTTGTCAAACATTGGTTGACTTTTTTTTACATAAACTCTATGCCAATATAAGGCTCGAATTCACAACCCCAAGAACAAGACCAGCCAGGTGCCCCCACTCACTGTAATTTAAACAAAGGATAAAAATAAATGTATTTGGTGATGGCAAATATTTGGAAGAACTGTAACTCAAAAAAATACAGCGAGGATGGAAAGTTAGTACTTTCGCATGATAGTTTTCAAATAGCTTTTTATTGAGTATCTCTCCTGGTTTTTGGCCACTTCCCTCCCACCACTCCCTTAAAAAGCTTAGCCGTGGTTACTAATCCCAAGATCTTACATATTCCTCTACTTTCAATGAAGAATTCTTTTAAATACTAACGGGGTCATTGAGTCCTGGTGCATTTGCATTGTGTATTCTAGTGAGGAAAAGATTCAGACACTACAAGGGCAGGGTCATAATCACAAGTAATCCCCTCCAAAGTTGCCACGAGACATCAGTGGACTACATCCTAATTTTACAGCTACATATCAGGCAGCACTTTATATGGTCTACTATATAGTTAAAAAGCAGACAACATCCTTATGTTTCACTTTTTCAAGAACCAAATAAGCAATTAGCTACAGATCCCACTGGCCTTAGCCATAATACACAATTAAATGTTTGCATGATACAGTGCACATACAAGAGCCACCTTTAATAATTGAAATAAATAACCTGTACTTGCTTTGAAAATCAGGTGTTTGAATTTGATATCGAAGTACCATATTTTTGTGCATCAATGTATTTTTTAAGACTGTGTAAAAGTCAAGTGCATCTTCAATGAATTTTGTGCCAGTTAAGCTCATCATTAAAGATACTCTAGTCTGTCACAGAAACACAAGTCTGCACCATTCCTCATGTTAGGCATAATGAATGAACACAACTTTTGTGTTTTTCCCCAAAGTAGTCATATAATTATGTCAGCATGATTTGTCAAGAAATTCATTTTTCTGTCCATCCATGATTTGAAATGGTACTTTTACCATATACTGAATTTCTGTAGAAATCTTTTCATATTTCTGGATTTTAATTCGATTAATCTTCCAGTCTATTCATATGTTAATACTACTTGTTTATTTTAATCCTTTTAATTTTTAATAGGTTAAAACTCACAACATTTACAAGAATATTACAGAATTCCCTTCCAATGTTCACCCAGCTTCCCCTAATGATAATATATTCATAACTGTAGCATATCATTAAAATAAGTTGATATTAGTGAAATACAATGAAATCCAATACAGATCATATTCACATTAGTTTTTACAGGCACTATTTGTTGGGGAGAAGAGCATATGAAATTTTATAGCATCTATAGATTCATGATCACTACAGTTGTTCCATCAACTAAAAAAATACCCCTCATTGTATCCCTTAATATTTACACCTACACCCAGTCCTAACACTTGATCTGTTCTCCATCACTGTAATGTGTCACTTCAAAAATATTTTGTAAACAGGGGTGCCTGGGTGGCTCAGTCAGTTAAGTGTCTGACTTTGGCTCAAGTCATGATCTCATGGTTTGTGAGTTCGAGCCCCGCATCGTGCTCTGTGCTGACGGCTCAGAGCCCAGAGCCTGCTTCAGATTCTGTGTCTCCCTCTCTCTCTGCCCCTGCCCTGCTCACACTCTGTCTCCCTCTCTCAAAAATAAATAAAAACATTTATATATATATATATAAATAATACTATGTAAACAAATTATACATTATGAACAGTTTTCTTTTATAATTAAACTTCTATTTTGAGGCCATTGTAGATTCACATGGAGTGGTGAGAAATAGTAAAGAAAGAGTCCATCTTTTTTACCCAATTTCCCCCAATGTTAGCATCTTACAAAATCAAAGTAGGTTTTCACAAACAGGATATTGACATTGATTCAATCCACTGGTCTTTATACAGATTTCCTCAGTTTTACCTCTACTTATCTGTGTGTGTATGTGTGTGTGTGTGTGCATGTGTGTGTGTGTGCTCCTGGGTATGTTGTCTATGCAATTTTACTGCACGTGTTGGCTTGTGTATCCACCACCATAGTCTAATATAGAACAGTTTCATCAACACGAGGATTTCTTATGTTCTCTTTTTTATAATAATGCCTGCCTCCCCCATAGGAGCCCCCCTCCATCTCTAAACCTTGGAAATCACTTATCTACTTTCTATAAAGTTGTATCATTCCTAAGATATATAAATGGAAACATACAGTAAGTAACTTCTAGAGATTGTATTTTTTTTAACTCAGCATAATTCCCTGGAGATTTATCTAAGGCATGGATGCATCACAGTTTGACCATTCACCTATGGAAGGCATCTGGGTCATTTATAATTTTCGATTATTATGAATAAACATTCTATAAACATGTGTGTACTGGTTTTTCTGTGGACACAAGCTTGCATTACTTTGAAATAAATCCCAAAGAATGCAATTTTGGAGCCATATAATAATTAAATGTTGAGTTTTATAAGACACTCTCAAAGTGTTTTCAGAGTTAATATCATATTTTATCTTTCCACTTACATTTTATGAGTGACGTATTTGTTAGGCTTAGGGTCTGGGGTAGAGATAGGGTTAGTGAGACTTATGGTGTTTTAAGTTGCTCAATTCCAGACTCCTTCTTTCTAGTTTCACTGTAGCCTTGAAAGCCATCAGTCTTGCAGCCATGGTCGTCATGAAGACAAAGTCTACTAACCACTAAAAGAGGCAGATTGGGAAGGGGTCCCCCAGAAGCCCATCTCCTAGAAATTCTCACTGCTTGACTCACATAGGAGCTCTTTAGAAATTCCCACTCAGAGGACTTGTCTTTATTTACCTGATTCAGTCCATTTAGGGAAATTTGCCTTTTCCCGCAGGAGAGTTTGTCAGAACAGTCAGTGAAAACTGCTTGATATCACAGCTATCAGTCACAGTGGTGGCAGTAAGACAAATAAGCAATTGACTAAAACAATTATGAGGAACAGCTGGAAATAGAATGTTTTGAAAATCTTCAACATATTCCTGGGAATCTAGAAGGCCATGTGCATAGGTAGCAGTGTGTGCGTGCCCGGGAAAGACAGGAGAAGGTCCTTAGATAATACACACAGATCCTCAGCAAAGTGCAAAAAACTTAATTTTGCAAGACATTTAAGAATACTTCTGTTGATTTACTAGCTTATCACTAAACTAACTGATCAGAGACGTCAGTGCCGACACAAAACAAATACAGATTTTATAGAATTTATTCAGAAAAGTTACTAAGCAACATTGATAAACAGTAGTAACAAGAAACCATTGGTAGGTGAGAGATCTGATTTCCAGAGTTGCCACATTCTATTATTTAATATGTCCAATTTTCAACAACAGTAAAAAACGATGTGACATGCAAAGTTTACGGCCCATGTTCAGGAAAAAAAGTAGGGGCATCCTTGAGGATGTCCTGATATTGAACGTCCTAAAACTTTAAATTATTTACTATAAACATTTCAAAGAACTATAGGAGACAATATTCCAAGGACTAAAGAAAAGCATAAGAATAATCCCACAAGAGGGTGCCTGGGTGGCTCATAGGTTAAGTGTCTGACTTCAGCTCAGGTCATGATCTTGCAGTTAGTGAGGTCAAGCCCTGCGTCAGGCTCTGGACTGACAGTTCAGAGCCTAGAGCCCGCTTCTGATTCTGTGTCTCCCTCTGTCTCTGCTCATCCCCTGCTTGTGCTCCGCCTCTCTCTCAAAAATAAATAAACATTAAAAATTATAAAAATATATATACAGTAAAAGAAATGTCAATAGAATTAAAAGGTAAGTAAAAAAATACCTATTTAGTAGGAAACAAGACAATAGTAGAGTATAAAGGAACAAAAGTAGATATAAAACATGTAGAAAACAAATTCCAAAATGTCAGGTGCAAAACATACTTTAAAAGTAATCACATTAAGTCTAAATAGATTAGATTAAAAACCCACATGATCCAACCATATCTGATCTATAAGAAACAGATTACATTCAAAGATACATATATGTTGAAAGTAAAAGAAAATGGATTGAGGGGGGAAAGCAAGCAAATAAAAATATTAACCATAAGAAAGCTGGAGTGGCTACACATATCAGACAAAATCAACTAAAACACAAAGGCATTACTTGAGCTAAAGAAAGACACTTTATAATGACAAAAAGAAAAGTTCATCAGAAATACGTAACAATTACAAACATATATGAATCTGAAAACAGAGCCCCTAAATGTAAGAAGCCAAAATTGATAGAATTGAAGGGAGAAATAGACAATTTCACAATATTTGGGGAACTCAGTGGTACAGTATTAATAATGGGTAGAATGATTAGCCAGAAGAACAAGGAAAGAGCAGACCTGAACAGCACTACATACCGACTGGACTTAACAGATATTTTTAGAATTTGCCACCTAACCACAGGAGAATAGACATTTTCCTCAAATGCACATGGAATGTGCTCTGGGATCGACCATATCGTCAGCCATAAAATAAGTCTCAATACCTTTAAAAGACCGAAGTAATACAAAGCATCTTCTCTGGTCACAGTGGAATAAAGCTAGAAATGAATGATAGAAGAAACCGTGAAATACTGCCAAAGGGTGTGGGCATTAACCACTCACTACTCACTAACCAGTGAGATAAGAGGAAATAAAAATGGAAATTAAAAAATATTTTGATATGAATCAAAAATAAAGCACAGCACATTACAATTTGAGATGTAGCTAAAACAAGACTTAGAGGGAAATTTATAGCTGTTGACAGTTATATTTTATTTTATTTTATTTTATTTTATTTTTTATGTTTTTATTTCATTTTTGAGACAGAGAGAGACAGCGTATGAGGGGGGAGGGGCAGAGAGAGATGGAGACACAGAATCTAAAGCAGGCTTCAGAGGCTCCGAGCTACCAGCACAGAGCGGGCTCGAACCCACTAACTGTGAGATCATGACCTGAGCTGAAGTCAGGTGCTTAACCGACTGAGCCACCCAGACTCGACAGTTATATTTTAAAATTAAGGAAGATCTCAAATCAAAATGTATCCCTCCTCCTTAAGAGAAGAAAATAAATAAATAAATAAATAAATAAATAAAAACAAAGTAAACTCAAAGTGAGCAGAAAAAAGGGAAAAAATAAATACTAGAATAGAAATAAATGACATATGGGAGTAAAAAGATAATACAGAAAATCAACAAAACCAAAACTGGCTCTTTGAAAAATATTAACAAAATTAACAAAAGCATATGTTTGTATATTGACCACAGAGAAAAGAGTTTAATTGATTTTGAGACAATTCAATTGGGAAAGAACAATTTCTCCAAGAAATGGTGCTGGGAAAACTGAATATCCCCGAAGATCTCTTACCTTACACCATGCACAAAAATAGCTCAAAATAGAAGAAAAAGAAAGATCTAAATGTAAGGGCTCAAACTATAAAAGACTTGGAAGAAAACACACAAGCAAACCTTTATGTCCTTGGATTCGACAGTAGTTTCTTAAAGATGACACTAAAATCACAGACAGTAAAAGAAAGATTATTTGCATTTCGTTAAAATTAAAAGCTTTCGTACATCAAACAGCACTATCAAGAGAGTAAAAAGACAAACCACAGAATGGGGGAAGATGTTTGCAAATCACATGTCTGATACGGTTTAATAACCAGACTACACAAAATCTTTTACAACTCAACAACAAAAAGGCAAACATTCAGCTAAAAGCTGCACAAAAAATTGCACAGAAGTTTCCTCAAAGGCATTATGCAAATAGCCAAGGAGCACATGAAAAGGGTAGTCATTAGGGAGGTGCAAACCACAACCACACTGAGCTACCACTTCACATTGACCAGGATAACTCTAATTCAAGTGAATTAATGGAAAGTTAAAGTAAAGCAAAGTAAAGTAAATTTAAAATAAAGTAAAGGAGCAGAAAATAAAATAAAATAAAATAAAATAAAATAAAATAAAAAAGTGTTGACAAGGCTTTGAAGAAATTGGAACCCTGCACACTGCTAGTTGGGATGTAAACTGGTGCAGCCACTCTAGAAAAGATTTTCAGTTCCTCAAAATGTTAAGCAGAATTACCGTATGACCCAGCAGTTCCACAGCTAGGCGTATGCTCAAAAGGTCTGAAAACAGCTATCAGATTCTTTTTTTTTTAATTTTTTTGATGTTTATTTATTTTTGAGAGAGAGAGACAGAGAGACAGAGACAGAGCACAAGCTGGGGAGGGGCAGAGAGAGAGGGAGACACAGCATCCGAAGCAGGCTCCAGGCACTGAGCTGTCAGCACAGAGCCTGATACGCGGCTCGAACCCACGAACCGCAAGATCATGTCCTGAGCTGAAGTCGGACGCTCAACCGACTGAGCCACCCAGGCGCCCCAAACCAAAAGCAGACAGACTCTTAAACACAAATGTTCAAAGCAGCATATCCACAAAGGCCCAAAGGTGGACCCAACCCAAGTGCCCATCAACAGCTGCGTGCCTAAATACTATGTGACGTGTCTGCACCATGCCCTGTGATTCGGCATTAGAAAGGAATAAGGTTTGATGACAGGCTGCCACCCGGATTAATTTGAGGACAATTGACACATTGTCCTTTTATGTAGATCTTCCTTGACTTACTTAATTAACATTTTCCAAGTTTTCACTCTATGGCACCTAACAGTTTTGTTAGATCTAGACTTCAGTTATTTCTTTTTTAATTTTTTAGTAATTGTAAATGGCATAGTGTTCTGATTCCTGTTTCCAACTCTCCACTGCTAGTATACAAAGAGATGATTAATATTGCGTGTTGACTTTGTATCTTGCAACTCAAGTTTGCGTGTGTGTGTGTACATGCGTGTGTCTAAGCCTTGGAATTGTCTATGTAGACAGTCATGTCTTCTGTGAATAGAGACAGTGTCTCTCCCTATTCAATTTCCTTCCATGCAGTGGACCACCATCGGGGTCAAGAGATTCAGCACAGATCGAGGCCATCTCCCTGCCCGTAAAAGGCTCCTACAGGGTTACCGACCAAGGCCAGGGGCAGGGAGAGCAGGAAGTACCAGGGCTGCAAAAGTCAGAGTGGAGAAAAGTATCTTCACGTTTCCCCTGTGGTCCCATAAGGAGGTCTTTGCAGACACCCTTCAGGAAGCCACCACGGAAGGCCTCCAAGTGCATCCACTTTGGGCTGGGATGTAGACATGTGTGAAAGCATGTCTGATTGGAGTGGGGGGGGGCCCTGAGTCCTTAACTACAACTTCCTTCAGAGACCCCAGGGTCCTTGCTGTGCCCCACACCTGTGACACCCACCGGGTAAAGCTCCTGCAGTGGCCATGATCAAGCCTGAGAAGCCACATGCAGGATTTGGGCCTAGAGTTGGACTCTTTCACTCTGCTCCCTGATTTTCTTAGGACCCAAGTGAAAAACAGGCTGTTCTATCACAGACCTGAGCGGGCTGGACTTTGAAGACCTGCGTCGAGACCAGAAAATGAGTTTGAGACAAGGATCATGGCTTTGGTCAAAACCACCAAGCAGAGGAGTAGGCCTTCCTGGAGGGCTGAGTGTCTGTGGAGGATATGAGTCTCCCACTTACTAAGTCAGGAAAAGATGCCTCCTGGTCTCCCTGAGGCTACTTTACAGAGTTAGACGGCTTTTCAAATTGTTTGTTTGAGGAGCGCCTGCGTGGCTCAGTTGGTTGGGCATCTGACATTGGCTCAGGTCATGATCTCACAGTTCCTGAGTTTAAGCTCCACAGGGCTGGAGCCCACGAAGCATGAGATCATGACCTGAACCAAAGTTGGACGCTTAAGCGACTGAGCCACCCAGGCACCCTTAGAAAAACATTTTTATATTGCTTTACTAGAAAAAAGCATCATATTTAATCATTGGTTAACACAACATTTTGAATGCTGAAAAGATTGTTAAACGGGCTTCCAAAAACTCTCAGACTTTGTTTGGTCATGGCTATTTGGTCTCCTATGTATGTGAGTCCTTAGAAAGGCCAGGAAGGGGACGGAAAGCCATCACGGGGCTCCCACGGAGGCCGAGGTATCAGTAACCACGAATGGAGGGCACGCAGTGGAACAAGGGGCAGACGCTCTGATCAAGCACATGCCGCAAACACAAGTCCCTTTGCGGGAAACAGTGGAGCCGAGCCCCAGTCTGGTCACCGGAGATGCGCAGCCGGACTGGGATTATTTTGTCTATTTTTAAAAACCACTCACTAAAGACTGTTTAATTGTTTATGAAAACATTACCCTAGCTGCTGGCTGTGGACACGGAGCATGAGCTGGCTGTTATCTGATGTAGTCAGGAAACGTGGACAGGAAACAAATGTGGTCTTGAAGGGCCTGGATAGCAGGGTCCGTAAACACAGCAGAGCCACTCTGTTGGGTAGGCTGGACAGCCATCCTTGCCACCGTACAGGGTGTTCCTTACCACACTCGGTCACACAGGTGGGCCGGCAGAAGGTAATGGGGAGCCATCAGTGACCCAGGCCTGTGTAGGGACTGGGGGGAGGGTTCTCTGTGTCCCAGCCCCCGCCGCACCAGTGGGGTCACCAGCTCTCTGGGCAAGGTTCTGGGGAAGCACGGGGAACCCTGAGACTTTGCCTGCTCACCTGGGTCTTTTCTGCCTCTGGAAAGACTACCTCCTAGTCTTTCCCCACTTCCTGGTGAAAGATTCTTAAGCGATCTCCACTCAGCAATGTGAGGCTCCTGCTCAGACGCACATCATCACTGGGGGTTGGGCTCTTACTTTATAGATTTAGATGGTCTTATTTTACAGATTATTTTAGAGCCATGGGCCCTGTGCTCAGTGCTTACCAAAGACCGATAACAGACCAATAACTATTTCTCAAAAAATACATACTTTTTATGTGATTCCAGGAGCCAATGGGTCTGAAAGCCCAACAGATACATCCGGTTGGTGGTGATTTTCGCCACAGGCTGTCATCAGCCCACCGGCAGGCTGCCGGGACCCGAAGCTCGAATGGTGAAGCCAGGTCCAGGGAGAGGGGGCGGCCTGGGTGGCCCCTGGGAGAACCCAGAGGATTCTGTCCACTGCGGCCCCCACTTGATTTGAAATTTGGTCCAAGGTTCATATATCCGACAGGTATTATTTACTCTTTATATTCGGGGGTATATTGCGCCCTTATTGGGTTTCTTATTTGTTTTGTTTTGAATGGAAGTATTTATTTAAAAAAATTAACAGTTTTCTTAAGGTATAATTGATATATTTTAAAAACTACACATATTTAATAGTTACAATTTGATGCACTGGAATATATATATATGCACCCCCCATGTTCATTACAGTGTGTGTGAGTGTGTGTGTGTGTAGTACGTATGTATGTATGTATGAGTATGTAGTTTCCCCTCCATTGTTACGCTTTTTGGTCGTGATTTGCCGCTTCCCACATGTAGGATGGATGGATCATTTCCACTGCACTATCTTAAATAAATGTGTAAAATCTCATATATTTTAAATCACAGAAAATCAATAATCATGTCAAAAGAAATGTTTTTGGATGAATTTATCATTTTTTATTCATCTTTGTTTAACATTGCTCAGGTGAATAAAGATGCAAATAAAATTATTTTTGCAAAAAATTGCTTAAATTCCTCTCTATAGAGATTTAAGAATATCAGTGTTCCAGCCGCCGTCATTGTGGTTAAGCTTTATCAGGTAATTTTGTGTAGGTCTAGTATTGTTTGTTACTAATTACTAATTAGTAATTACTAATTACAATACAATGCTCGAGTTACTAGGGTAACTATTAATGTTCCACTCAGGTATTTTTCACATGGATTGTTTTCCAAAGAGACTTGTCAGTTGGGCTCGTGATCACGTATTAAATGAATAAGAATAACAACCTAACGTATTAGATGCAAGATTCCCAAGTGGGAGTCATTTCAAATACATCCAGCAGCCCCAGGATGTGGTTACTCATCTCTACAGAGAAGGACACTGAGGCCCAAAGACGTGAAGTCACATGGTCAGTTTCACATAAATACTAGAGAAGCTCGAGGAAGCCATCATTCCTGCTCTGGGACGCTGTGACCACCTCCCAACCAGCTTCCCCACACCCCACTGGGCCACTCTCCACCTACCAGCAAGGTTGCTGTGGTCACAAATGAGAGCGGCCGTCAGGTGTCACCTCACACCTGCTGTAAGGGCTGGTATCAAAAAGTCAAGATCGCACGTGTCGCTGGAGAGGGTGTGGAGAAACTGGGATCCTCTGTGCTGTTGGTGGGGATGCACACTGGTGTAGCCATAATGGAAGACAGCATGGGGGCTTCTCAAAAAATTAAAAATAGAACTGGTTATGATCCACTAATCCCCCTTCTGAGTATTTATCCAAAGGAAATAAAAATCACTATCTTTCAAAAAATTTTTTAATGTTTATGTATTTATTTTTGAGAGAGACAGAGTGTGAGCAGTGGGGGAGGGGCAGAGAGAGAGGGAGACACAGAATCTGAAGCAGGCTCCAGGCTCTGAGCTGTCAGCACAGAGCCCGACGTGGGGCTCAAACCCATGAGCCATGAAATCATGACCTGAGCTGAAGTAGGAGGCTTAACCGCCTGAGCCACCCAGGCACCCCAAAAACAGTATCTTAAAAAGATATCTGCACCCCCATGTTCATTACAGGGTTATTATCAATAACCAAGACATGGAAGCCACTCAAGTGTCCATCGATGGATGGATGGATGAAGGATGCGTTGTAGACATAGACAATGGACTCTTATTTGGCCTTAAAAAGAAGGCAAGCCTGCCATGTGGCAACATGAACGAACCTGGAGGACATTATTCTGAGAGAAACTAGCCAGGTAGAGAAGACGGATACCACCCTGGATCGCAGTAATAGGTGGAGTCGAAAAAAGTCAAACTCAAGGAAGAGAGAATATTCGCGGGGGGGCGGCTGACGGCTGGGGAAAATGGACCGATGTGAGTCAGAGGGCACAGAACACAGTTATCAGGTGAATACGTTCGGGGGGTCTGACGTACAGCTTGGTGATCTCTGCTAATAAAATTGTATAACAAATTTGCTAATAGAGCAAATCTCAAGTGTTCTCACCACTAAAAAAAAATAAAGAAAGGCAACTCTTTGAGGTGCTGGATGTGTTCATTAGCTTGAGTGCAGCCGTCACTTCACAAGCTCCATGTATATCTGAACATCATGCTGCCCTCCCGAACAGCGTACAATTTTTATCTGTCCGTCATAGCTCAGTAAAACCGGAGGCAAAGCCCGAACAGTCAGAAGGCAAAAACACAAGTCATGTCCTGTCACTGCTGGAAACTCTTCTCCTGGGGTTTCCGGTGCTTCTGCCAAGTTTAGGCGTCTGGGGCAGGTTTGAATAGCAAGCACCTTTTGACCCTAAACACAGCGTATCCCTCCTGATAGACTTAGAAAGCCTCCCCCTCCCTTCCCCCTGCAGTCCTCCTTCCCAAGGTGTCTGCTTGCTTACCTTCCAGGGTAGTAAGTACGCTCTCCTTTGGGAGAGGAGGAAAGGCAAAACGAGGTGCGGAGCCGCCCTCTGAAAGCTCACCGGTGCCTGCTTTGAGGACGTGCCCCACTGAGCTGCCTCGCCTTGGTGCCAAGGCCCGGGCCGCGGAGCCAGCACAGGGCGCTTCGCACCTGCTGACTTTGCGGCGAGTAACCTCGGCCTGGGTCTCAGTGGCACATGCAGGTAATGTCGCGTCAGGCCCACTGGCTGACCCTGCAGTACAGCAAACCTCAGACGTTCGCAGTCTGCGCCCACAGTCATTGCTCCGCGTAAACCCAGCCCAGTCTTCCCACCTCGCACAAAGGAAGTAGGGAAACTTCATGATGGCTTCATCACTTTATCAGTTCATGACCTCAGGACTCCTCGATGGACTGCTGTGGCACCGCACCTGAAGCAGGACTTGGGCCGCAGCAGGGATGGGTAACACCTTGTTGAACGAGCAGATGGATTAGCGTGCGTGAGTGTGCAGAGAGGAATGGGAGGGATGCCGCCCCAGGGACTAGTAGAGGGGAGTCTCTTTTTAGGTCCACATACACACATGACACACAATCACACGTGCACACACACCTCTTCTGCCTTAGCGATTGCTGTGTGGGCCCAAGGCAAACCCCACCCCCTCGCCCCCACTGACCCCCTTTCTGTCCCCAGTAGCATCTCTGTTTTGTGTCTTTATACATAAAAACCCTGTCAGACGTCATCTAGAGGGAAAAGTCACTCATTTGCTCTAAATGTCGTGAAAATCACTGACGCGATCCATTGGGAAACACTGACAGGCAGAAGTGATGGGCTAAGGCAGGGACACAGGAACTCACTCTGTGACAATAACTGACACGTTGCTGGAAATCGGGGACCTGCCAGCCTGCTTCCCTTACCCGCCCCCATCCCCAGCTCTGCACCTGTCCTCTGCAGGACTCAGTCAGGCCTGCTCTGGCTTTTCTAGTCTTCCCTTTGTAATGCGTTAAAATTCCTCTCAATTATCACTAAAAGTGGCTTTTCTATCAGCATCTTTGATCTCACTCCTGTGCTCCAAGCCACGGTTATTTATTCCACTGAAACCGCCCGTGGACGAGGCACGAGTTGAGCCACGCTGGCCCCGTGTGCACACCTGCTCTCTGGCCCTGCGTCACCCACGGGGCTGAAGACTGTGTCACTCAGGGTCTGCTTGCCCTGCAGGAACACATCAGCTCTGACTGAGGAAATCCCCGAGTCGCTCTGGAATCTGAGCAGCCCCTGGCCTGGGGGCATCATTATCTTTATGGCCTTCCAGCCCAGCATCTGTCTCCCTTTGTGCCTGTTGTTTGTGTCCCAGCAAAGCCCCGCCTGCAGTGCGCACATCAAAGGCGTAACAACAGAAGGGTTTTCAGGGTCGTAAAGCTCAAGGGCAGGTCATGTGCAATGAACAAAAGGGACTAAACAAAAGATTAATTGGGGAAGGTGCCAAGAGTCTGTCTGTCTGAAATAATGTGCTTTGAGGCCTGTCCACAGTGGGGTCCCTTGGACCCAGGGTTACGAAGGGCAACAGTGGGCGTGTGTACACATGTGCATGTGTGTACACGTGAGGGAAAACAATGTTCTCGAGCTTCACCGGGTGTGTTAGAGCCAAAGTACGTTTGCCAGGCCCCCAGCACCCCCAGCGCTTCTGGCCCACAGGTCTGGGCTGGAGCCCAAGGATCAGCCTTTCTAACAAGTTCCAGGTGAGGTTGCTGCTGCTGGCCTCAGGACCCCACTTTGAGAACCGCTGCGGTTTAGGGGTGTATGGTGAAGATGTGCAAGAACAAAAGCTCACGGCCAGCTGGGGACCATCTGAGACAGAGGCCCGAGAGCTCTCTCATAAATAAGCTTGTCAGCCGGCAGAGAAGGCCCAGAGCAAGCGCCCCACAGCCCCCATCACTGGTACTCATGTGGACGCCGCTGGGCCGTGAGAGGTGGTCCAGAGCCGGAACCTTCCCCAGCGACAGCACCGAGGGTCGCCTTGGATGCCGTCACCCTGTGTCCAATCCTGCTGCCACAGTCCAGGCACAGGATGGAGAGAGATGGGCCTTGAAGACGAAGGGGTGTGAACCACCACCCAGTCACGAAGGCCTTGCCCAGGGGAGCCCCTGGTAATAACGGAACGCTCTGGGGAGCACCGCAGCACCCCAAAATAGCTCTGGGACAATGGGTGCTGTCTGAGAAATGCTACCCCACGGTCTGGTAAATTTGAAAAACAGAAGGGGATGATTATAAAGATAACGAGGGTATAGTTTTCGGGTCCAAAGCGATAGAAGACATTTAGAAAAGAAAACACATTTGAGCCCTGCACCTGCTGTGTGTGGCAGAGGCTTTTGCCCACAAAAACCACCTAGGTCAAGATGATTCAGGCCAGGAAATCCTTAGAAATAACATTCATGGGCACATTGTCTTCAAACTTGAGACCAAGAAATGCAGGCGCTGGGCTTGATTGACCACTTTACCCCCTAAAGGTGTATGTGTATATATATACGTATGGATAGATAGATGAGAATAGGAATAGACAAAATGGTGTTGTAATTTAATATAACACAATACGTCATATTTTGTCAATGGGAGTTGATTTATCATAAGATTTTCCTGGCTTTTTTTCCCTGAAATCCATTTACTAATTTCATCAAAATGCATCCTGCTAGCAACTTACTGACAATTGATAGAGTTGACGGTAAGATCAGTCACTACTGGCAAAAGCAAACTAATTTTTGATTGTTGTTTAAGTTTGAGAAGGATCTTAGTTACAGAAACGGGTTGGGAGTTGTGAAGCGTGCTTTAGAGGCTGAAGTAACTTCAGGACACGTTTCTGATAAAGGATTTCAAAAGATAAATTTTTTATTTACATCTAGACCTAATGACTGTTGCAGAACGTATTTTCCAAACGGGTGTAGCCAATGGTGTGATGTGAACGCAGAGGCCTTTTACTGTGCTCTCAGACCGTCTGTGGGGCAGGTGGAGGTCTGGCTCCATGGATTTGTTATAATTCAAGTGGCTGTTTGCACCTTCTATCACCGTGTCTTCAGTTGTAAGGAAAGCTCAGTTCTATAATTGTGGTCCTTGAGCATAAGTGGTCCAGCAGAAGCCTCTGATGAAAAGAGTTCTCCATTCAACGCGATGATCTTTACACTTGACCTCTGCTGCTAAGACTGCGGGTGTTTGCTGTGCAGTGTCACAGCGCCTCTCCAAACTACGGATTCCACACTCTTAGGAGATACCTCGGGACTCCCCGGAATACTGTCCTGCGATGCCCACAAGTGTACTTCTGATATGCAGTAATTTCCCCACAAAATCCACAGTCTGAGCCGGGCAGTACCAGTTCCAGTCCCTGGGCCGCCCCCAGGAGGAGCTCCCCTCTCTGCCAGGGTCTCTGCCTCTGTCTCAGTCACCACCACCAAAGCGAGCCAGGACCCCAACCCGGGCTCGCGGGCCTGCCTCTGGTGGAACAAGGCGGCTGCCGTCCTCTGTTCCCACACCTCGCCTCCATGCTTCGCTTAAAAACACAAGTGCAGGGGCGCCTGGGGGGCTCAGTCGGTTGAGCGTCCAACTTATGCTCAGGTCATGATCTTGCGATGTGCTGCCAGCTCAGAGCCTGGAGCCTGCTTCGGACTCTGTGTCTCCCTCTCTCTCTACCCTCCCCTGCTTGCGCTCTGTCTCTCTCTCTCAAATATAAGTAAATATTTTAAAAAATTAAAAAAATAAAGAAAACCACAAGTGCAGAGAAAAATTATGAATCACGTGAAGCTATGGCAGGGCTCATTAACCCAAAAGCCTAAGGACTCTCCTGGGCGGAGTGGCCCTGCTGCGTGCCAGCCCATAAAGCTGTCCCCACCTCCACCGGTTGTATTCGGAGGGTGCCAGCTGGGCACTGGGATATTCGAACATCCCTCTGGGGCGCTGTGTGGACACCTGCATGGCTCCTTCCTTGCCGGGAAAGGGCTCAAGCTAGACCTGCATCCCCAGCGCTGCTGCGTTTCTGACAGAGAAGCTTTAACCAAGAGAATAGCCACCGTAGGAGGGAGGGCGGGAAGAGGTTGATGTTTTAGGGCGACTCTGGGCCCCTCAGGGCTGCAAACATAACATTATAAGCATGAATTATATTGACGCATGTGAATGTCTCCAAGGTAGTTGCATTGATGCATCTTTGTAACGCATGTTCCGTTGCTGAAAAGTATCATTATCATTACACTTCATTGGAAATGAGATTAAATGAATTATGTAAACGAATCTAGAAAATTGGAGACATTCAAAAGAACATCTTGGAACTACCAGCTATGAGCACGACCCTTTGAAACGTATCGTCACTAAAACAAAGCCTGGGGTCAGGCCGTGGACACCGGTGCTTGAGGATCTTGCATTTGGGTGAGGGTGACTACAGAGTCGGGGACCAGGCAGGACTGAGATGGTGAGCACCCGAGCAGGCACACCTGCTGCTGGAGACTAGCTGACGATGACAATGTCCCTTCACGGTAACATCCTCCCCTGCCCTTGGCAGCGTGCCTCTGGGTTTGCGGTAATGTGCGCATTATCTAGGCAGCACCCCAGAGAGGAAGACTTTTTGTGATCATAATCCTACATTTCTGAGAAGAAAAAGAGAGGTTAGCATGAACAGGAAATGGTCATTTGACACAATCTTAAACCGTGCATTTCCCCCCATCGCCTTCGTTTGAAAATAGCCAAACACAGAGAAGTGAAAAGAATTGCAGGGTGAACACTATGTAACCTCTGCCCAGCCTCCACCATCAGCATTTACTACGTTGACTTTTGGGGGTACCTGCACATCCACGCTTCAAAACGTTTTTTTATTTTAATTTTATTTTATTTAAAACAAATTTTTAATGTTTATTTACTTTTAAGAGAGAGAGAGAGAGAGAGAGAGAGGCTGCGAGTGAGAGAGGAGCAGAAAAAGAGGGAGATACAGAATCAAAGCAGGCTCCAGGCTCCAAGCTGTCAGCACAGAGTCCAACGTGGGGCTCAAACCCACGAACCATGAGATCATGACCTGAGCCACAGTCAGACACTTAACTGACAGAGCCACCCAGGTGGCCCAGTACACTGCATTTTTGGATGCATTTATTTCCAAACAAGTTGCAGACCTCCCTCCCCTTCACCCCTAACTCCTCGGGTGCTTCTATCATTGAGTTCACTACTCGTTGTCTGTTCCGTGTTATTTGCGGTAAAGGTTACATAGAATAAAAAGCACAAATCTTAAGAGGACCTTTCAGTGTTGTGACAAACGCATACACGTATGTAACCCAAACCCCCATCCACGGGCGGAACTTTACATCCCTCCAGAAAGTTCTGTCTTGCTCGTTCCAGTGACTTCCACCGAACTTCTCATTTTCACCACATTTTGATCCGTCCATTTTCCTCTTTCTCACGCAATTGAATGAACAGAATTTTAAAGACCCTGCTTTTAGACCAGCAAACCTTCAGTATTCCATTGGAGGCTTGTTTATTGTCTCATATTTCTGCCCACTTTCTAATGACAGCAAAGCAAATGTCTCCAGACAAACGTCCGTGCCAATCTTTGATGTGCCCAAGGAGGACAGAGTGCGGCTTCTACTGGGAGGCAGATTTTGGCCGAAGGGATCAGGGCTTCTCACTTCCCTCCAGATAGCCTGCCAGTTTAGGAGAGAAAGAAATACAATAGGCAAATGCATCAGTTGAATACTCCCTGAGGGAAAATCCGAACAACTCTGTCTTTTCATTCATTGGTGACTCTACCGTATTTCCTCTCCCTCAGGGCGCATGACAGCAGAGCGCTTTTCTTCCCTTTTGGATTTCCAAGGAAGCATTTGCCGGAGACTGAAGGCCTCTTCACGCTGCACAGTTGAATCAGCAAGAATGAGACGTTCCAGAACTCAGGGCTTCTGAGGTCTTGCCGCGGGATAACAAAGAGGACTTAGCGCAGGTCACTTCCAGGGGTCCACGCAGGCAAGACGGGGACGCAAACACCGCGGTGAGACAGCAGCTGTGCGCCTCACCAGCTCAGCAAGTCGACTGGAACTGGCACAGGGTGTCTGCTGAGATCCAAACCGTTGGCCTCGAGCGGGGCTCACACCTGTCAATCAATCTAAGGAACAAACATCAGTTCACTGATTCAAGCGTTTGTTCATTTATTCTGCCTGGGGTCTCTGTTAGAAGGGCACTAACTCCATCGGTGAGGGCTCCCCCACCCTGACCTATGCACATCCCGCAGGCCCCACCCACCACATATCATCACACTGGGGTTAGGTTTCAACACAGGAAGGAGTTTGGTGGGGAGACACAGTCCACAGCAGAGAGTGTGCTGAAGTGTGTATGTGTGTGTGTTTGGGACAAGGAGCTGACGAGCATTAGTAAATAATCTTCGAGTCTCAGAAATGTATGCTTTATCCACTGCTACTAGAAGATGTAATTTTGTTTTGCCTTGTTTTACATTTTTAAAAAAGATTTTGCTATTGCCTTGTAAGGACAAAATGTATGTTTTGCAAATGTAGGAACTTTTATGAAGTAATTGTGGAAGAATTCTAAGACAGGGGCGCCTGGGTGGCTCAGTCGGTTAAGTGTCCAACTTGGGCTCAAGTCATGATCTCACAGTTTGTGGTTTCGAGCCCCACATCAGGGTCTGTGCTGACAGCTCAGAGCCTGGAGCCTGCTTCAGATTCTGTGTCTCCTTCTTTCTCTGCCCCTCCCCTGCTCACGCTCTGTCTCTCTCTGTCTCAAAAATAAATAAGTATTTAAAAAAATTAAAGAATTCTAAGATAGAACTGAATAAAAACCAGGTAAGTTATTACATAGTAATCTTTAAAGCCCCAAACATACAGGATCCACAGAGAAGACCCTTGGTAAATATTTCAGAAATAACTCTTATTTCCTGCAGAAGATGTTTTGTATTTAATGCAAAGTAGAAATTCTAATATTTTTTTTCCAAAATATGCCAACAGTTTGCATGACATAGCAGTTTGGTGTGTCTTAACCATTCATTGTAGATGGTGCGTAGAAATAATAGAACTCTGGCTCTACTCCCAGCTTCTTTGAAGGAACATTACTGTCCCTTAGATAGCTCTGAAAGTCCCAAGGGCATTTCCTGGGGACTCTTAGAGTCCTTGTTGTTACCTGCCAGTGACCAGGGAAGACCCCAGAGCCATCATTTCCCTGCTGTTTGCAGCAAAATCAGCATTTCTATCCATCCGCCCCCTCTGCCCCATGCCAGGGGCTGTCTACACTTCCCTGCATGGCTGCCGTGCCCAATTTTGGGCTCTCAGTGTTCAGAAGGGTTTGATAAAAAGACCTTTTGTTTGCAATCACTCTTTCATTGGACTGATCGCACTGGAAACGATCTGGGCTTGGGTTGGAAAGCAATCTAAGCAAACAATACCCTTCCTGTACTCCAAATGACAACCTCCAACCAGCACTTACCAAGGTAAATGATGACAATCTTCTTTGAAATCGATTTCTCAGATAGTCAGCAAAGGTCTTTCAAAACAATTTTCTCCACAAATCTGAGGTCAACAACCCCTGTCGCGATTCTCATAAGGCACCTCAACGTGACATGGTAAAACTGGCTTGGGTGGGAGACAAGTGCCCCAAACTAGCCCATGATACATCAGTCAGCACCCGGGATTGCGTACAAACACGAACAGAGTGGTAGCTGGCGGCTGCTGGGGTGGGGGCCCCAAGCCTGCTATTTCCTCCCGCCTTCCACAGCTCCCCCTGCTGGCCCTCTTCATGTATTACGACATGTTTGACAATAAACAAAGCAAGGATTCTACCATAAAATTCTGCATCTCTCCACCCTTAGGCTGGCTTCAGTCGCTAGTAATTCATCTTCACATTATTAAAATAAAAGAGAAATGGAGACCAGCTTTGAAAATTCCCTGAGCGGACAAAATTAATTTGGTCATGCAAATAAAGCCTAACTTAGCTTATCTGGCAAGGCTAACTTGACCTGGGTCATTCCTTTGCTTGCGCCTCTGGAAGTCACAAGCAAAACTTGAACTGTTTCCTGAGGTAACCATTGACCAATTCCATATTATTTCAGAACATTCTAACATTAGGACCAATCCCTGGGAGGAACATACAGTCACTGCCTTCTCACCATATGAGCTGCTTTGTAACAATCTCCCCCCGAGCCTCATTCCACATTCAGGTTTGAGTGCTCCCACTTCGCAAACTGCCTTTTTGGTGTGTGCACGATAAACTCTTACGAATTGCTACCGCGGTGATTCACTGATTTTACTTCTGTTATTTCCAAACTTTTGACAACATTTACCATGTTGATTGGTTATTTTTTGGAAGCGTCTGTGTGAAGATAATAGGCCTGCATCTTTGTGGGGGGATAATGCTCTGAGAGCGTGTAGGAAAATAGAAATTGCAGAGAGAGGCTGCTGTGGAGGTGAACATTTCCACTGCAACCACAGAACTGTAATTACCCACAAACTAAAAGGTTTAGATGGAAAATTTTCAGATCACTCTACAGAACCTCTCGGGCTAGAATACGCCATAACACTTAAAGGTTTCGGGGAAAACAATTCAGGTAAGAATACCATATTTTTCTTTTCGTGTAACTAAGTGTAACCCCTTGATAAGCCTTCCACGGAAGTGTCACTAAGTGTTAGGAAGGAGGCGAGACCAGAAGACTGTGATTGTTCAGCTTCCTGGGAAGAAGAAATGTGAGCTCACATAGGCAGAAGATAAAGAGGAAACATCTCGATCTGAAGATGTAGCTAACGGGAGAGTGGCGTTTCTGGCTTGGGTACATTGTGTCACAGCTACAGGAATTATATGCCACGGCATGCCGTCCTCCATTAGAAGAAACCTAACATTTCCCTAATGGGCAACAATTGCCTCAGAGGGGGCTCTGACGCCTTTCTTTGCACTGGGGGGGTGGAGCCGCGCTCACCCTGTAATTACAGTGACACAACAAAGCTTGCCGAGCGTTGGCACAGCGGAGCCACCTTCCTCGTCACGCAGTCCTGAGATGCAGGAATACGAGGAAGCACGCAGTCTGTCCCTCAAGGGCTAATGCTGGAGTCCATGGTGTCACTTGCAATGGCAGTGGGCATGAGGCTCCATCCCCATGTCTTAAACTCACCCAACGATCAGAGAAACCATGGCCGAGCCCGGACCCAAAGACCACCTTCATCAGGATTTCCAGGCAAGGGCCAGGCATCTGCGTGGGGACATGCTAAGCTTTCACCAATTTGGGAAACACAGAACACTCCCTGAGATCCCCCCAGGTCTACACATCCATGATGGTCTCAGCTAGTTGTTCGCGATGAGGCATAGGAGCCTGAATATATGGAGAACCATCCAAGGAGCCTGTTGGAGCACACCTTCCTCTTGCCCTAAATCCTCAGTGACAGTGAACCTCCGAGGGGCATGGGTCTACATGGGCTTTGAAAAGACGTCCAGACTCAAGATAGCCACCCACGACAACCACTCACTTATGACTCTGATGGGCACGGTGTGATCCCAGGAGCAGCTCAGTCAGGGCATATTTGCAGAGGACCTGCCATTTCCTTATTCAGAATAGCTTCATTGCTTTTTCGGTCCCCTCCCCTCATGTGTTTTTTGTCAAGTAAACCACCTTGCACACAGCAGAGTGTTAAGCTCTACAGATATAGTAAGATTGGGGCACCTGGGTGGCTCAGTCGGTTAAGTGTCCAACTTCGGCTCCGGTCATGATCTCTCGGTTCATGGGTTTGAGCCCCGCGTCGGGCTCTGTGCTGAGAGCTCAGAGCCTGGAGCCTGCTTCCGATTCTGCGTCTCCCTCTCTCTCTGTCCCTCCCCTGCTCACGCTCTGTCTCTCTCATAAATAAATAAACATTATACATATAAACATTATATATATTTCCATATTTATAAATATATTTATATAGATATAAAGATATAAAAGGACTGAGTGATTTTTAAAGATCTAAATATACTACCTATGCAAACTGAGAGTGAAGGGATGGAAAAACACATTTCAAGCCAATGGTAACCAAAAAACAGCTGGGTAGATACACTTACATCAGACAAATAGACTTGAAACTAAAAATGGTAAAAACAGATAGGAAAAGTCACTATATAATAATAAAGGACTCAGTACACCAAGAAGTTATAATCATCTTAAGTATTTATGTGCCCAACATTGGAGCATATAATGTGGAAAGCAAAAACTAACAGAGCTAAAAGGAGCAATAAACAGTCATGCAATAACAGTTGGGGACTTTAACACCCACTCTCAGCATCCAGACAGAGAATCCTTAAGGAAACAGCAGATTTGAACTACACCCCAGACCACATGGACCTAATAGACATACACGGAACATTCTATGCACTGGCAGAATACACATTCTTCTCAAGCACACAGGAAACATTTTCTATGAGAGACCATATGTTGAGCCACAAAAGAAGCTTTAGCAAATTCAAGAATACTGAAGTCAGACCAAGGATCTTCTCTGACCATAATGGCAGGAATGTATAAATCAATAGCAAGAGGAAAACTGGAAAATTCTTGAACACATGAAAATTCAACAAAAACAAGAAACTTAAATAGACAAGAGATAGATAAATGATAGATAGATAGATAGATAGATAGACAGACTGTACTGAAAAACCAATGGATCAAAGAATAAATTCAACGGTAAATAAGAAAGTATCTTGAGACCAACAAAAATAGAAACACAACATACAGAACACGTAGGATGCAGGGAGAGCAGTTCTGAGAAGCAAGTTCATAACAATAAATGCCAACATTAAGAAGCAAGAAATACACCAAATAAACAATGTATCTCTCTACTCCTTAATGAACTAGAAAAAGAATAAAAAAATAAGCCCAAAAGTAGCAGAGGAAAGGAAATAATAAAGATTAGAAGAGAAATCAATAACATAGGGAACAGAAAGGCAGTAGAAAAATATTAACCAAATTAAGAGTTGGTTCTTTGAAAAGATAAACAAACTTGACACGCCCTTAACTACACCAACCAAGGAAAAAAGAGAAAGGATTCAGTTCAATAAAATTATAATTGGAAAAAGAGACATTACAACCGGTATAGCACAAACTCAAAAGACCACAAGAGGCTACTATGAACAACTTTATGCCAAGCACTGGATAACCTAGAGGAAATGGAAAAATTCTTAGAAATATATAACTTACCAAGACTGAATCAGGAAGAAATAGAAAATCTCAATAGAGCAATTATTAGTAAGACAACTGAATTAGTAATCAAATATCTCACAATGAAGAAAAGCCTAGGATTAAATGGCTTAACCGGCAATTTTACCAAAGCTTTAAAGAAGGGGATGCCTGGGTGGCTCAGGTGGTTGAGTGTTCGACTCTTAATTTCGGCTCAGGTCATGATCCCAGGGTTGTGGGATCAAGCCCAGGGTCATTCCATCAGGGGACTGAGGGCACCGGGGTGGAGGAATTCAATAGCTCATCTGAGCATGTTTAGAACAATTTTTTCAATGGGAACTAAGGTATTTTTTTTCAAGTTCAGTGTATTTAGAGCTTTTCTACATCCTGTACACCATATATGGTTGCTATGGTGAAAATTTTCACACATACTCCTCCAGACCCAATGGCAATCAAGATTTGGTGGCACCTGCTTCATTTACTCCTATTTTGTTCATTTATTATTGTGGACGTTTAAAGCAAAACCAAGACCTGGTGTCATTTCACCCCTGCCGTACTTCACCTTGTATTTCAAAAGGCAAAAAAAAAAGTCTTAAAAAGCACAATCTCAATACCTTTACAACATTTAAGATTAATAAGAATTTCTGAGCAATTTATAATAATAGCTCCGTATACAAGTATCTCAAATGACTTCATATCAACACTATCTTCCTACATATGTTTCTTTAAAAAATTTTTTTGTTTATTTATGTTTCAGAGAGAGAGAGAGAGAGGGAGAGAGAGACAGAGAGACAGAGAGACAGAGAGACAGAGTGTGAGCAGGGGAGGGGCAGAGAGAGAGGGAGACGCAAAATCTGAAGCAGGCTCCAGGCTCCGAGCTGTCAGCACAGAGCTAGGCGTGGGGTTCAAACCCATGAACCGTGAGATCTGAGCCAAAGTTGGACACTCAATCAACTGAGCCATCCAGGCGCCCCTCTTTTTTTTTTTTTTTTCCAAATCTGGATTAAAATGACAACAAATGAACCCAAAAAAGTCACATACATTGCCTTTGGTTTAACCTCTTGATTCTTTAACAGTTTCTTTCTCCTCCCTCATTTTATGAGGTTGATTTGCTGAATAACAGGGTCAACTGTTCTTGAGGATATGGTAAATTCTGGATGCACCTTCTTTCCTCAGGTCGTCATTTAAATTTTTCCACCATCCCCTGTGCTGCCTGTCACTGGAAACTTTCTGGAGGTTTTTATTAGATCCAGACTCAGTACGTCTGCCAAGAATGCCTTCCAGGTGAGGTAGAGTAGTAAGGCTGCATTGCATCGGGGAGGCGTCTAGCTCATCTCATTCAAGGGATGTCAGAGCCTACGTGTGGATGGGGTGGTGGCACCTAGTCTCTTCATCAAGCCTCATCTGAGGCTCACGTCAGTGTCACGTGACCTGCACCTTAATGACGGATGGCAAGATGGCGACTCTCCCCCTATAATTTCTTCTACAAAGAATTGGTACTAGAAAGACAGAAATAGTCAATGAACTTGATTCAAGTGAGTCATGATTCAGCAAAAGGCACCCCATGTTACTTCTCTACCTATCCACGTTGTATCATTTAAGTGCAATTTGTCTTATAACATAAATCTAAAGGGTTTCATCAATTTTTTTCAAAAGGTAACATATGTATGTCCACACAAAATTCTGCGATGTTTTTAGCAGCTTTTTTCATAATTGTCTGCCTTTGGGAGCAACCAAAATATCCTTCCATAGGTGAATGGAACTGTGGTCCATCAAGGTGATAGGATAACGTTCACGGCTAAAAAAGAAATGAGCTGTCAATCTGTGAAAAGGCATGGAGGAACCCTAAATGCTCACACCTAAGGGAAAGGAGCCAATCTGAAAAGGCTACAGACCATATGATTCCAACTCTATGACATTCTGGAAAAGGCAAAACTCTAGAGACAGTAGAAATTCGGGGGTCGTCAGGGTTGATAGAGAGGAAGGGGAGTATGGACAGAGCACTGACGATGTACGGGACAGTGGAAATGCTCTGTAGGACACTAGAATGGTGGCTACATATCCTGATACACTTGTCCAAACCCATAGGATGTACACCGCCAAGAGTGACCCCTAATGTAAACTGTGGAGTTCCACGATGATGTGTCAATGTAGGTGCATCGATTGTAACAAATGCACCATCTGGTGAGGATGTCGATGGGGGAGAGCTGGGGTCAGGGAGGGATGGAGGAGGCAGGAGGCTCATGGGAAATCGCTGCACTTGGTGCACAAGTTTCAGGTTTGCTGTAAACCTGAAAGAGCTCTTTAAATAGTCTGCGAACAACTACAACAATAAAAGTTAACAGATGCGGAATCGCACCTCACTTTATTTTTAACAATATTTAGTGTGAGATGCTTACTTTGCCTGTGAGCTCCACTGGATCCCAAAGTCATCACTTTTTTTTTTCTACGTAAGGATTCTGCTTTGCTTCGTGAAGTTCTGGCTAGAAATGAGCCCAGGGTTCAGGTTAAAACGAGCCATGATAAACAGGGTCTTACAATTACATTAGAAAAGCACCTGAGAAATAAATCGAAGAATGATGCCGCCTTCTCTGGGTCTAAGAGTGACAAATAAGATAAAAAGACTTTAATCCTAAGGCTAAATAAGACCTCTCTCTCTCATGATACTAAAGAGGAGACTCAGAGCCAAGGATTTAATTATTACGGTTTTAGGCTATTGCATTAGTTAAATGGCACGTAATCAATAGCAGCAGGGTGAATGATGTACTGTATCATTATTGACGAGGCAATGATATCAAATATCATTATCTGGAGACCCTAAGCCTGTTTTCAAAGATATCTCAAAAGACAACATATCTGGGGGGAACACAGGAACTGTGTCATATTGAAGTTTTCTCTTTCAGAGTTTTATTTCTGCCTTCTTTCCTCCCTCCCTCCCTTCCCTCCTTCCTTCCTTCCCTTCCTCCCTCCCTCCCTTTCTTCCTCCCTTCTGCTCTTTCTCCTCTTCTTCTTCTTCTTTCCATCGCTTTTTAGCTTTTTTTCTCTCCTGCTTAGCTGGAGGGACATGGAAATGGTTGCTTGTAAACCATTGCTCTAAAGCATGCGCCTTTCTTCTTTCCCAGCTGTATCGATCATCTAAATGCTCTCTGAGGAAATGGCAGGAAAGGCAAACAGGTTTGTGGATATATTATCTTCCAGCTGTCTCCGCCCTTAGAGTAATGATTCCCAAACTCTGGATCAAAGTGTGGGACTCAACTCTGACGGGGCAGAAGGGTCCCTAAGAGAGAGCTGTTCTCAGAACCAAGGGTGTGCCAAGCATCATTAGCACCTAGAATAATGATGTTTGTCTACCATTTATAGGATTGAACTACATAAAATTGCTGATACTCAGATTTGAGCTCCATAAATAGCAATTTCTTTTTTTTTTTTTTAAGTTTATTTTGGGAGGGCTGGGTGGCTCAGTTGGCTGAGCATGCAACTTTGGCTCAGGTCATGATCTCGTGGTTTGTGAGTTCCAGCCCCGTGTCGGGCTCAGTGCTGACAGCTCAGAGCCTGGAGCCTGCTTCAGATTCTGTGTCTCTCTCTCTCTCTGCCCCTCTCTGACTCGTACTCTGTCTCTCTTTCTCAAAATAAACATTAAAAAAAACTTTTTAAAAATTTTAAAAAGTTTATTCATTTATTTTGATAGAGACAGAGACAGCATGAGTGGAGGAGGGGCAGAGAGAAGGAGAAAGGCTCCAGACTTGTCAGCATGGAGCCCGATGCAGGGCTCAAACTCACAAAACCATGAGATCATGACCTGAGCTGAAACCAAGAGTCTGACACTTAACTGACTGAGCCATCCAGGCAGCCCCATAAATAGCAATTTCAAACAGTTTATCCTAATTCTAATTACATACACACATATTCACGTAATTGTTTTTATTTTCCCAATATATAAAAAAGCTATTTTGATTACTGAAATGTGTATTAGGACTTGTTTGAACCCATTGCATCTTTCTGGCTTGAACAGTTGAGTCAAAAGGAGACCAGGCAGGTAGAGGGAAGAGTGACAGAAGTACATACTAGTTTCCTACTGGTGCTATAACAAATTATCACAAACTTAGCGCCTCAGAACAAAAGATATTGATTACATTTATTATCAATATATTCTCAGCAGGGCTGTAATCCTTCTGGAGATTCTAGGAGAGACGTGATTTCCTCCCTTTTTCCAGCTTACAGACCTCCTGTGTTCCTTGGCCCCTGGCCCTCTCCGTACCCAAAGCCACCCATGGCTGGTTGAGTCTTTCTCACGTGGACTTACTCTGACACACCATTCTGCCCTCTTCTTCACCACTGAAGGAGCCTCGGATCCACCTAGATAACCGAGGATAATCACCTTCTCTGTAGGTCAACTGATCAGCCATATTCATTCCCCATTCCATGTAATGTAACAAATTCAAAGGTTTTGGAGATGAATGCATTGACACTTTTGAGGAGCCATTATACTGCCTGTCCTTTTGTAGGGGTCTGAGAAAGATGGGTCAAAACCACGGAACAGAGAAAGGACTGTTATTGATCAAAATCCCACAAAACACGACAGGAATGGAACTTGCAAGGAAAGAGTGGAATTGAGGGAGGGGTGGAAAATCATGGGGGTTTCCTCTGTAGAAGACTGTCCTTGAGAAGGTAGGGGACATGTAGACCCAGAGCGAAAGCAGAGGAGAACCCGAGAGCACCCGTGAGCTGGAGGAAAGGGAGGGCAGGCGTATTGTCTTGTGTCACATTGTATTTATGGCAGGGACAGGAGGATGAAGAAGAGTTTTACTGTTTCCTCTAGAAAATAAGAGAGAAAGTCATGGGCTGGCATGGGGGGTGGAAGATGAACTCAACCTCAGCCGGTCTTAAGATCTGACCATAAGTGGCCAGCGAGGGAGGAGCAGATGACCAGCAAGACTGGCTTATCTGCTGGGGTTGGAGACCAAGGATGGCTTCACTCCAGCCACCAAACCACCCGCTCACACAACACTTTTCCAGGTGCTCAACAGATGCCCCTCGTGGAACGAAGTTGACAATCTGTGAGTCAGGTTCTGATCAAAACAGCTGGGCATCCTTGGATTTGTGCCTTGGAGGTAAATACAGTCATGAGTAAATAACAGAAGACCCGAAGGCCTGAAACCTCCCTGAGGCTGGGAACACGCGTCCTGGAGGGAGGGCAGGAGGCAGGACCCATGGAGATTGTGATGCTAGACTGATTCCACATCAGCTGCTCCCAAGTTCTGGGTTGAAGTCTTGGGAGAGGCTGGTGTGAAGGGGGAGGAAAGGTGACTTGTTTTACCCACGTTGAAGCCGAGCTTCCATTTGGATATCTGTGAAATAAGATCAAACATACATCGCTGCACAGCTGTGAGCAATAAACGAGACAATAAAAGTAAGGCAGGGTTTCGGGCTGGTAGCAGATAGGACAAGGTCAGCCTGCACACTGGATTGCCTTGGAATCGGAGCACTGCTAGACAGACATGCATTCCCAAGAGACATCGTGGTCCCCACACCCCCCTGCATTGCCTAACATACTCAGTGCTAGTCCCCTGACAGTCCTGGACTCTGCAGCTTGAGATCCTTGATGAAATGACAGATCCACTGATGTCCCATGTCAAGGACGATGGATACAGTCCTGAGTGAAGAAATGACTAGGAGGACATTTTCTTTACTAACAACATGTCCAGTTTTGGCATCAGATCCAAATACATCGAAGGAACGTGCATAGTTGTTACATGTTCTGTGTTTTGCCTTTCTTAATGAATTCCTGGTAAGGATGGTCGGTTTAGCTCTCATTTCAGGAATAGCTCCCTTCCTGTATCAACAGATTTTCCGCCCTTAAATCCACCCCTAAAAATACTGATCACTGTAAAGCTGTATACCAGGAACATCCAGATTTTTCTCTTATTTAAAAACTACATCCCTTGAAATTAGCCACGAGTTGATAGCCGTGGAAGCCAGGTCACATGTGCATCCTAGTTTGTTTCATTTCACTTTTGCATCTTGAGATTTCCACGATGCGAAGCATATTTGGCCTTTACTCGGCAGGACAGGGCACCTGTGTGTCCACCTGCCCAGAAATTATGCAACAGACCAGCTCCCCCAAGACCAAGAGCCATCTGTAGACTGACACCTGTGGCTTGAGGCTCCATGTTAAGCCAAAGTCAACACCCCAAGGACTGCTGCATTGTGTTTGTCCTTGGGCCGGGGAGTCCCATCTGAGACCGTCTTCTCCTCTAGCTAGAGTAGAGTAACAAATGATGCCTGCCCCTTCCACTGTTGCCAGGTGGGGGGGTGGGTGGTGGGTACAGATCCTGTGTGCAGAGGTTCTCAGTAAATGGCAATTACTGTATCCATGGATTTTATCATGACTTAATGCACTTGCGCCTGGCCTGCCTCCAAGTCACATTCTGTCCCACTGGCGTTGTTAAACTTGAGGTTGTTTTTCTGTGAATTCTTGAGGCATTTCTCTTGCCTTCCCAGCTTCTGATCACATTGACTTAATATAGGACAGATGCTTGGAAGCCTATTTCTGATTGAAATGTCCTTTGAAATTCACTTGATCTCGCACCTACCTTAAACACTCGGTCAGCTGATGCCCTGGAGATGTAGACGCAGATGCTGTCCGATCGGCAGTGGATTGGATTTTTTTTTCCCAGAAAATGTCTCAGAACTCACTTGTTTGGAATCAGTCTTTATTTCTAACTTCATGTTTAAACATTTCATCTTTCTCCCAAAGATGGATTTCAGGATGTGTAGCCCTAAAAATATCTTGGGCAGAAATCACAGAGCTAGGTGTGCAATGTTCATTATTGACTCAAAGGTGAGAGTCACACTTTTTCAAATGATGTCCTCATGGTCTGAAATCCTGGCTTTTCAGGTTAGACTTGCCTGCGTTCCATTCCCAGTTTTGGGTCTCACTGGCTTGGCGACCTGAGTAAACCACATAGGGTCTGTGAGCATCAGGTTTGTGGTTTATAAAATAGTGATAATTCATGCTTTTCTTGCTATTCTGTCTTATGCTCTTATTGTATCTTTCTTCCTATTATGAAAATCCAGGAAATCGTTCAATACATGAGCCTGGCTGCTGGCAATAAATCTTAGTTTTCTTCATTCTTTCCTTGCAGGGAGTTACTTTCAGTGTTTGATCCATGTCCTTAAAATCGTCTGTACTATTTGAAGTTTTCTTTCCTTCTGGCGAGGTAACTTTCATAGGCTTCTACTCACTCTCTTATTATTCTTGCAATATGTTTTTTTTTCTTATAAAGTGTGAAGAAAAATTCCTGCCGATCGGTTTGAAAAGTCAAAGCTGGTTTTGGGGGAGAAAATGTTCCAAAGGTGATGAAAAATCCACCATTGACAGGAAAAGGTCACCTCCATGGTCCCTCTGCCACAGTGTTCTCCAAGTCCCCCTTAATGCATGACGTTGTCCCATTCAAAGGAGGCTTTAACTGGACACTGTCTTCCCTGTGAGTGTCCGAAGCCCCTGCACTGTCCTGGGAAGTGGATCTGGTACAGTTAATCCACAGGAAGGCCAGGCATGAGGTGGGACGGTGTCTGCCTCGCTCACAGCCTCACGAACTGGTCAGTGCGAGCCTCAGCGGCCCCAGGAGGATACTACTGCTGTGCTCAGCCCATCGGCTCGACTGTTGCGTCCCTGGCCTCCAGCTCTGTTGCCACGTCTCCGTTGGAAACTTTCCCCAACTTTTCATGGCTTCCGAGGTTCAGAGCCTGGCATGGCACGTTAGCACCTCTGACCATGGGATGGCCAGGAGGGAAGATTCACTCATTGTTGAGGACCATGTGTTAGGATCTGGGGCTGCTGAGCAAAGTATTACCCATGGGGTGGCGTAAACTACAGAAATGTATCCTCTCACATTCCTGAGGCCTCAGGTCTGAAGGCAAGGGGTTAGCAGGGCTGGTGCCTGTTGAGGATGTGGGAGAGAATCTGCTCCTGGTGATCGCTGGTAACCCTCAGCGTTCTGTGATCTGACCTCTGCCTTTCCGTTCAAGGGATGTCTCCCTGTGCGCATGTCTGAGTCTCTGTTCAAGTTTCTTCTTTCTAGAAGGACACCAGTCTTATTGGATTAGGGCCGTTCTTAAGGCCCTTATCTTAACTCGGTCATTTGTAAGAAACATTCTTATCCCAGATAAGGTCACGTTCATAGGTACTGGGGTTAGGATCGCCACATCTTTGTGGGTGACGTTCATAACAGAGCGCCTCATCTTCGTTCCTTGTGGGCAAGACCAGAGTGCTTTCCTTTCCAATTTAACATGAAGGCTGTCAATAGGTGGGGCCGACAAGACACAACCTCAGATGCTGCAGGCTCCCACCTGCATGGATGAGGGAAGAGTTGGGGCCAAACTCCCCCAGTGCTTAGAAGTGATTCACCCTCTCAAGAAACAGGTCCCTGGCTCCCACTTGCTAGAAATTTGGTTGGAGGAAGGGGCTGCAGGTAGTTAATAATAACCAGAGCTACGAGCCAATGATTCATTGTTTAGGTCGGCCAATCTGAAAACATGAATATACCTTTCCTTTTTGACTATCATTAAACTTCTGATATTAGTCTGAAACCATATATGAAAATATTTTCTGCTCGCTATATTCATAGTCATATGGCATGTTAACCTGCCGTGACATATCATATGGAAAACATGGGGATAATGTTTTGGTGGAGAATTTGTGAATTTTATAAAATGTAGACAGTGTAAATTCCATACAAAGAGAGAGTCAATAAGCCAATATTGGGGAGATGCAGGGAGCAATCAGAAACCCCATAGAGATCACAGCTGGTATTTGTGGCATGACCATGCAAAATGGCCACACCGTGCCCTTTTATAGGCCAGGAAAAGCAGGTGTGGGAGCCACGGTGGGCTGAACCCCATGCACCTGGTGCTACAGGGCTGGGACTCCCGAGTCCTTCAGATCCCACCCTGTTCCCTGCATTGTCACTGCTCTGTCTTGTGCAGCTCTGCCCTCGAGGCTGTGACTCCTGGGAATAGAGCCCAGAGGGGGAGGTCGTGGTCTCAGAAGTCAGCCCAGGCTTGCAAGCAGCATCCCCACGAGCTGGGTGGACCCAGACCAGTGACCTGATTGCTTGCTGCCGGGCCCCCTCACGACAAAACACACAACACCCATCTGTAGGGTTGTTGCAGTTGTGATGTGAGGCTGTGCTGGTGAAGTCTCTGAAATAGTGCCTGCCCATCAGAAGCCCACCAGACATGGCAGTGTCATCAGATGTGTTGAAACAACCATAAAGTGGCAGACTGGGAAATAATGCTTTATAACTCACTGCAGAAGAAAGGCAAAGAGCTGAAGGAAAGAGCAGCTGCTACTTATATGAAGGTAAGGCTGTGCTCTCGGTTAACCACAGACTGTCTCCATTATGCCAAAGACAGGGAGGCCAGCCTCCTCGCCCAGCAGCCAAAGGCCTCCCCATGAACTGCCCATACTTTCTTGTACCTTCTTCGTGGACATGCATCTGCCAGGGCCAGCGGGGCAAGGAAGGGGCGGGGCTCATTTTCAGAGTGTGTTGTTGAGTAAGTTGAGCTCAGAAGTGTCCCGGCCAACCTAGCTTTTCCTCAAAGTCAATGTTCTGACGTTCAGGTGGCACTGAATGGAGGCAAAGGTATTTGCCTTTTTAAGTTTTTTTTTTTTTTAATGTTTTATTTATTTTTGAGAGAAAGCGAGCACGAGCAGGGGAGGGGCAGAGAGAGAGGGGGACAGAGGATCTGAAGCAGGCTCCAGGCTCTGTGCTGACAGCAGTGAGCCCAACGCAGGACTCAAACTCATAAACCACGAGATCATGACCTGAGCCGAAATCGGATGCTCAATGGTCTGAGCCACCCAGGAGCCCCAGGATTTGCCTTTTTAAAAAGTGCGTTCCATAAGCCTAAGAGTGACATTTCGAAGCCATCGCTGCTGTTCTGGGGATGGCTAGAAAGAAACACACTCAAAATCTGCTCTTTAAAAAGTACCCTTGGGCCCCATGGAAGGCTCCAGGCTGCCGTGTGTGTGCTGGCTTCCGCGGATGTCTCAAGTTGCCACCCGGCCACCGGGCTTGAGGAATTCATGAAAGCATTGTCTAGTTTTGGACTTAAATCTGTAAGGCAGGGGTGGCCGTGGCAACCTTTCTGTCCTAGAAACTTGTCAGAGGAACAAGGGGCTGGTTGTATGGAAGAGGGGAGAGGGGAGAGGCGTCATGGGGGACGCGGTGAAAAATACGCCTGCTCAGAGTAAACGGTTTGGTGGCTGGCGGCCGACCGGCGAACAAGAAACAAAGATGGTCTAGAAGTTCTCCAGCTCAGGGCAGTGCCTCTCTCCCCACACGGCGTTTCACCCTGTGCTCCACGGAGGCGCTTTGCAGAGAGCAGAGGAGGGTGTGGACACAGCCGTCTGCGAGCCCGGGGCCGGGTGCAGGTGCAAGGAGAACGACGTGGCCTTTCACACCCTCTCCATTCTCCAGAAGCGACAACAGAACAGCACAACACCCACGGGCTTCCACGCCGGTGACTTCCTCCAGGGAGAAAAGGGGAGGACAAAGGGAAGGAAGGGCTGAAGTGTCTGGAGCAATAAATAGAAACTGAGGCAAGTGGAATGTAAGTGGGAAGGAAACACACACGCAGTCTCAGGGGGGGCTCTGAGGGCTCCTCACAGGGGGACTCAACCACCTCCAGGCCACCCTGCTCTGCCTGCAGGGGGAGCAATGGCAGGGGGAGACAGTCAGGGGAGGGCAGGGACCACCTCTGCGGGATGGAGGCTGCGGGTGCGGGGCTCGCTGTGTATGGGGCTCTCTGGGTCCAGCACCCCCACCCCCTCACCAGGAACCGTAGGCTCTAAGCATGCAGTCATCGTCTGGCTTTGCCGGGAGAGGGAAGCAGGTCCATGCAGCCTGAGGACACGGTCCCGGAGAATCCGCCACATTCTGGACAGAATGGGCCTCTTTCAACATCGTGATATTTATGTAGCAATTACGCAGCGTGGATACATAAAGAAAAGCACAGAGAAGCGTAGGCGAGGGGGTGGAAGGAAGGAGGGAAGGAAGGAAGGTAAAAGTAAAGTAAAAAGTAAAAAATAACGTTTGCAAATGAAATGTTTTGCAAGTTCATTTTGTGGATGAATCCATCCTGGCCACAAATTTGCCAGTGTCTCCTGAGGTCCAGCTTCCAGAAGGCCTCAGAGCCTGCAGGGCGCTGGCTAACGAGGGACCCTCGCAGCACAGTGGGTGCCAGTCCCTTTGCAGAAACGGAGCTGGCTTTCTTCTCCCCAGAAGAGTGAAGAATCTTGTTCCTTCTATACTTGTGTTAAATTCCAACATCCCTCTTTCCAATCAGATCAGGGCCAAAGTTGTGAGAGCGACTCTTTCGATGCATCATTTGAAGATATTTCTGCCACGTGGCTGGTGGCTGGTGGCTGGCGTGGGGCACATGGCGTGGTTATTCTTAGCATCAACCACATGTGCCTTCTACCGAGCGCAGATTTATCAAGAAAATCAAAAGGAATCGTAGTCTTGCAAGACTCTCTTGCTAGGATGCTGCTAGGCAAAATAATGACTTTGGAAGATTTAAAAATAGATGCACCATTTAATGCTGGAGTCATCACTTTCCCAAGCAAAAACTTCACCAGTAGTTTTGTGCCCTACTCCTCCTCCCCTTCATTCGCCCCTGCTTTTCTCCTGCCCTCTCTTCTTTTTGGCCTTTCCCTCCCTCTTGGGTTATAGTCTCTGTGTTAGCACGGCAGGACTGCAGGCTGATCGCTGCTTGTCTGTGGCCCAGATGTTTTTAGAAAAAAGTTGCCATTTCAGTAAAGTCACAATATTCACTTTATAGACACAAGGGATGTTTTTTCATCTTTTTTTTCCCCTAGAGAACGTAACATGAACATAATTCAAGCTGCTTTGGAGGTAATTTTAAACCTTCTGTACCATGGCAAACTTCAAACATATCCAGAGCTGGTGTTGGGGGTACTGGCCCCCCCTGCACCCAACATCATCCGCAGCAACTATCGGAACAGCCCATGGACAGCCTCTTAACCTGGTTTTCCCCTTCCATTTTGTGACTTGGGGGATATTTCAGAGCAGACCCCAGGCATCATGCCATTTCAGCTGTAAATATTTCATTATGCACGGCTACCACCAATTTCTCTTTATGTTCTTATCATGCCATTAACACTGCCTAAAATTAAAATATTTCTTCACGTTGTCTTATATACAACCCATACTCAAATTTCCTTGACCATCTCCGTATCTCTTCACAGCGGAACTATTTGGATTGGAATCCAGGCAATACCCACAAATTGTATTTGGTTCTTATATCTTCTTAGATTTTCCCATTGGCTGTTTTGGGGAGACGTGCAGGATCTGAACCGTTTACCCCACAGGACCCTCACGTTCCGACTTCGATAAATTGCTTCTCCGTGGCATCGTTGGGCACGCTCCTCTCTCTCACTGTGTCCTGGAACTGGGGTGGCAGCACACGGGCTGATGGTTGCATTCAAATTAATTTTTTCCACAATACTTCACAGATGGTATCGTGAGCGTCCTGTCGCATTGCATGATGAGGGAGTTGACTTCACCTTGTCTCCCTTGCAGGGATTCTAAGATTCACGAGAGCATTGCTGTGTCCGGGTGATCTTTCTGATATAAATTTCACGTCCACCAGCCCTGGAGTGATTTTAGTCCAGGGGACGTTACAAGAAGGTTTGCTCATTCCATGAGAACCTTTTATTACATAGCAGTTGGCCAGTCTGAAAAACAGATAAATGGTTCATTCTTTCCAATTACTTTACATTTTTAGAGCAGTGCGGTGGTGTCTTAGCAATTATCAGTGGCAAATAGTAAGATTTTTTTTCAAACATCACTTTGTCATGATTTATTTTTAAAATAAGTTATTTTATTTTATAATATACTATAATATATAATATATATTTGGGGGTGCTTCCTTCCTTCATGGCACTCCAAGATGCTCCCGGCTCGCTTCATCTGTGCCTTGCCCAACCCTAGAACTGGCCATTTCATCCAGGGGTCCTGGTACCTTTCGGTGGGGGGGATAGTTTTAGAAACTGTGATTTGATACTGGTGTCCTCACTGCCTTTTTGGGACGTCATTGCTTCTGCTCGCTCCCAGCTGACAAGCAGTAGGTCCGTGCACACTAATCTGTGTGTGTACGTGCATGCGTGTGCACTTTTGTACGTGCCCATCCGTGTCTACATTGAGCCAAATGGGAGTTCATACGGATGTCTCCGTGCCCAGTCTGCTATCATGGATCGCTCGTTTGCTTTGCTTTTCTGCAACTTCCCGCTCCCACCGGGAAAACTCTGACTCCCACCATCTGCCATCTATTCACTTAGTTGTTCATTTCCAGTGGGAACATACAGAAGTATCAGAATTCTAAGGCCACACTCTCATGGGGAAGGACTCGGCTGACTAAGGTGCGATATCCATTCACCTCCACTCAGTCTCATCTTCCGAGGGGCTCGCGTGTTGTCTCACCCCTTCAGGAAGGTGATTCCAATACACTAGCGATGCAGTTAGATTCTTTCTCACAATCTACGTCTTGCCTTAAAATCTGGATCTTCTAAACTTCTAAATTCCAAAATTCTAAATCTGATACATTAATATTCGTTCCTCGTGCCATTAAGTTCTAGGTATTATGACAAATGCAGTGTCTCATAACCGCATGATAGTGGTCGACACTCTCTCCATAGAGTCATTTCATTGCCCTGAAAAATTCCGTGGGATTCACCTAGCACCGTGGAAACTACTGATATGTGTATTATCTCTACGCTTCCCCTTTTCCACAATGTCGTGGAATCGGAATCACGCCACTTATGGCTGTCTCAGACTGGCTTCCTTCACTTAGCAGGTTGCATTTAAAACCACATTTAAAAAAACATAAAAACCATGTTTTTATGTGCCTAACTCATTCTTTTTTCTCAGGGGACAGTTGATGTGAGCGTGTGAAGATTTGTGTACACATTCACCTAGTGGAGGGCATGAGGTTGCTTCCAAAGTGGGGCAATTATGAATAAAGCCACCGTAAACATTTGTATGCAGTCGTTGTGTGCACCTAAGTTTTCACACCCATTGAATAGATACTCACAAACACAATTCTTTTGGAGTGCGTGATAGATTATGTCTAGCGTTTTAAGAAGATGCAAAATGGTGTTCCAATGTGGCTGTACCATTTGGCATCAGCGATGACTGGGGGACTCGTTGCCCTGCCTCCTTATCAGCAGTGGGTCTTGTTAAAGCTTTGGATTTGAGTCCTTCTAAAAGGTGTCCCATTGCTGTTTGAATCTGCAATTTCCTGATGACGAATGAGGTTGGACACCTTGTCGTATGCTTGTTTCCCATCTCTGTAGCTTTTTTGCTGCGATGTCTGTTCAGAATGTTTGCCCATTTTAATTGGTTGTTTGTTACGGTCGATATGTATGAGTTCTTTGTGTATTTTTATACACAAGTCCTTTATCACATATGCAATTTGCAAATATTCTCTCCTGGTGTGCGATCTTTTCATTCTTAACAGGGTTTGTCACCAAAGGTTTTACAGTTTTGTAATGTCCAATTTACGGAGTTGTATTTAAGAAAGCCTCACCAAACCCAAGTTAACATAGATTTTTCTCCTGTTTTCTTCTCAAAGTTTAATAATGTTGCCTTTTAAATTTAGGCCTATGATCCTTTAAGTTACGTTTTGTGAAAGGCATAAGATCTGTGTCTGGTTCTTTTTTTTTAAGTAAATGAGTCTCTACACTCATTTGCTGATTCATTCGTTCCTACACTAATTTGTTGAAAAGATAAATCGTTTTCCGTTTTTGTCAAAAATGTGTTGACTATGTTTACGTGGGTCTGTTTCACCAACACCACACTGTGTTAAGTACGACAGCTTTCGTAAATCTTAAAATCAGGTAGTGAGGGCTCTACCTTAGTTCTTCTGCCTCGGTCTTGTGTTGGTTGTCCTAGGTCCTTCACCGTTTCATATGGATTTTAAGATCTGTTCATGGGTTTATGCAAAATGGCTTACTGGGACTTTGAATATGATTTTGTTGAATCTGCATAACAAGCAAAGAAGAAACGACATCTTCACAAAATCAAGTCTTGTGATGCATGGTCATGGACTATCTCCCCCATTTATTTGTATCTTCTTTGGTCTTTTTCATTGGTGTTTTATACAATTTCACACAGAGACCCTGTACCGATTGTGTTGAATGTTTACCTCGGGACTCTTTGGTGCTATTTCCAATAGTATCGTTCTTGAATTTTAAATTCCAGCTGCTCATTATAGGAATATAGGAAAGCAATGAACTTTTGCATGTTGAATTTGTCTCCTGCAATTGTGCTGAACTCACGTTGAAAGTGAGTACTAATCCAGTGAGACAAATATCTGCTGTCACTATAACTGTGCTCCATTTGCTATACTTACTCCGTTTCCTTTGTTTCTCCATTTCTCCCACCTTCGCAGATTCTACGGAGCATGGTGTGTGGTTCTAGTCTATTCTAGGCCATCGGCACTCTTAGTGTGCCATGCTTTCACCTTCAAAAAATGCTACTGATTTTTACTACAGGGTTTATAATACCAAACAATTTGATTTCACCTTCAAACTTCAGAATAATGCTTCCCATGGGCTGCTGGTCAGTCATCACAGGGTCTTTCAAATTCCCCTCTCCTACCTCCTGTACCAGAGTTGACACTGATTTCCCTTATCCTGTGTTTTTTTTTTAATCTTTATTTATTTTTGAGAGAGAGAAAGAGACAGTGTTTGAGAGAGAGAGAGAGAGAGAGAGAGAGAGAGAGTGCAAGTGGGGAAGAGCAGAGAGAGGGAGACACAGAATCTGAAGCAGAGCCCAGGCTCTGAGCTGTCAGCACAGAGCCTGACACTGGGCTGAACACACTAACCACAAGTTCATGACCTGAGCAGAAGTCAGATGCTTAACAGACTGATCCCCCCAGGCGCTCCTGCCTTATCCTGTGTTAACGTACATGTAGCAATCATCCGGGGCACTGCCCTGCTGTTGCTTTAAAGAAGTTGTTACCCCAATGTTCGTAGCAGAACTTTCAACAGTAGCCAAATCATGGAAAGAGCCTAAATGTCCATCAACTGATGAATGGATTAGGAAGATGTGGTTCATCTATACAATGGAACACTACATGGCCATGAGAAAGAATGAAATCTGGCCATTCGTGGCAACGTGGATGGACCTCGAGGGTGTCATGCTAAGCGAAGTAAGTCAGGCGGAGAAGGACAGATACCATATGTTTGCACTCATAGGTCTCACAGGAGAAACCCAACAGAGGACCGTGGGGAGGGGAAGGAGGAAAAGAGTTAGGGAGAGGGAGGGAGACAAAACACGAGAGACCCTTGAATACTGAAAACAAACTGAGGGCTGAAGGGGGAGGGGGAAATGGAAGGGGATGATGGTCATGGTGGAGGACACTTGTGGGGAAGAGCACTGGCTGTTACATGGAAACCAACCTGACAATAAACTATAAAAAAGTTGCTACGTTTTACGTAAATTGAGAGTAATCAGCACACGAAAGTGATTTTACTATCTCCTCTGATCTGCCTCCTTGTTGTGAACATCTGTATCGCCTTCCTTCTCTGTAAACAACTGCTAATATCATTTCACGCAGGGCAGGTTTTCTGGCAAACAGAAAATGGTGCGAGGATGTTGGCCATTAATCCAACCCTATCAACAATCACTTTAGATGCAAATGATCCAACGCACTAATTGAAAGACAGATTGTCGGAGTGACCAAAATTTTCCTCATGTCATTTGTTGTTCGAGAAAGCATTTTTCCTTCACTTTTCAAGGAAATGTTTTCTGGATCTAGGATTTTTTCTGGATCTGGAATGTAGACTGGTAAAGGAACATTCAAAAATGTCTGTATCTCAGTCCACTCTGTTCTTGCTCGTTCTTATGGTTCTGCAGTAATTCTTACCCTTGCTTTTCTACAAGTAAGGTTTTTTTTTTCCCTGTCAAAGTTTTCTGTTTCTTTTTGGGGTTGTTTTGTTTTGTTTGCAGTTGAGTAAGACAGGCCTAGCTGTGTTATTTTTATGTATCTTGTTTTGTGTTCTGTGATCTTCTGGACCCCCCCTTTTTTTTTTCTTGATGGCTTCATTACTTTTGGAAAAGCTCTCAGCCATTTTTACACATATTTTGCTTCTTTCTCTTTCTTACCCTTGTGTTCCCCAATCATGTGTGTCACCACTTTTTATATTCTCCCACTCGTCTTGGATGTTCTGGGTTGTGATTCTTTTTTGCATTGTTTTTCGTCTTTGCCTTTCAGTTTGGGAATTTTCTGTTGACCCACTTTCACGTTCCCTGATGCTGGACTCAGCGGCGTGGAGTCTGCTCATGAGCCCGTGAAAGGCACTCGTCATTTCTGTAACTATGGTTGTTGCTTCTAGAATTTCCTTTTGATTCTTAGCGTTTCCATCTCTCTGCTTCCATTAGCTGTCTGTTCTAGTGCATTGTCTGCTTTCTCCTTCAGCATCTCTCTCTCTCTTTCAAAATAAATAAATAAACTTAAAAAAAGGTATGTCTCTGGCACTTTCCAGAATTGTACATGAAGTGTGCAACCAAGCCCCAGCTTAGGACGAGGTCCCATTTCCACCAACTTATTAAATATGTCTCTGTCTCTCTTACAAAATGGCAGCTATCATTTTTTTTAAATTCTAGAAGCAATACATATTTATTATAAAACATTTGAAAAATGAAAAAAATAATAACTCAAAATGTGACTACCCAGAAATAATAAGTAGTAATACTCATGTCTTACAAACACGTGCACACTATACACTGTATGGGTGCTGACATGTGATGGAGTTAGACCAATGTCATGTTTCCTGGAGTAGCAGAAACAAATTGCTACAGATTCATTAGGCTTGGGTGAATAGTTCATAGGATCCAGTTGATTCTAACTGGCCTAAAGGGTGATCACTCATAGTCTTAAATTTGTTGCTGCTTGGGGGCGCCCGGCTGGCTCAGTCTGTGGGGCGGGCGACTCTTGATCTCGGGGTCATGAGTTCAAGGCCCGCGTTGGGCATCGAGCTCACTTACAAAAATAAAGTGGGGGACACAGTTTCCCACCTAAGGATCATCTATTTTAAAAAACGTATTCCCGTTGTCACTCTGAAGCTTAGGACATCTGCGCACAAAACATTTGCTCACGACCCCACGAAAGAAAGGCGTCAGGTCGATGATTCGGGGGAACACACTGAGCGTTGCTCCCCGGTGTTGAGGGAAAGCTTAAACTTCGAGCTTGGCGAGTACTGATGCATGAGTCTGCGCGCCCGGGACGTTTCAGCAGACTGTTCGGAGCCTCCGCGACAGGGCCGGGGTGTCAGCTTCATCGCCACGTAAAGCCAGCACTCAAGACACCGTCTCATCTTAATCTGAGAGAGGCTGAGATGCGAACGCAAGAACACACCCATCCCGCTGGCCCTCGAGAGTCCTCCGCAGCCCTCCACCTGCTGCCTCTCCGTCCCATCAGACCAACGCGTCTGTGCATAACAAACAGGCGTGAGGTTCCCTTTACTGCCATCCTGACATGACACGTCTGCAGCCTATTGTGTGGAAAAGAAATAGCTTTTGCCAAACAACGGTCTGGACTTTGCCCTCGGCTTCTGGGCCTTAAGCTCTTCATTTCCCTGGAGGCTTAGAGCTGCGCCAGATGTTAGCACAACGCTTCAGAGCGCAAGCGCCGCACAGGCAGGAGGCATGCGTGCGCGCCTGGGTCCCCAGGAAGGGCCCTGCACCCCAAGCTCCGATGAGTTTCCCCGGTTGGCAGTACTGAAGGCGCCTCGCCACACGCCACCATAGGGGCGGTTAGGGCTGTCCACCCTCCGCGGAGGGGACAACTGGAAGCTGCATGTGCACATCCCCCGGACCGCCCCATGTGGCTCTTTCATCCACTGATGTTAATCTGTGTGCTTTTGCTGTAACACACACACACACACACACGCGCGCGCACACACACACACACACACACACACAGCTAAAAATCCTGTAACAGTGAGTAGAACATTTTTTAGTGAGTTCTGTGAGTCTTCCCAGTAAACTAGGGAATCTGAGGGTGGTCTGGGGGACCCTTGAACTCTACAGGGGAATCCCAGGGTGGTCTGGGGGACCCCTGAACTCTACAGGGGAATCAGAACTAGGGGTAGTCTCGGGACTCTAATTCTGCACCCACATAATTGCTAAAAAAAATCCAATGTGATCCCATAATAGTATTTGGCTGAACTATATGAATTTGCTAATATCTAACAGTGTTAAACCAATAAAATGTCAAATTCGTGTGATTACTCTGAGTTGGGATGTAAGGGAGATACAAATGGAAATTAAGTTAAAGTCAGATAGTGTGTATTTCAAGAGGCACATGTTCAGATACAGCTGTCCTGTGTCTGGAAGACATAATTAAGTAGACAAATGCCTGCACTTATTTTTAATGAATAAATTTGGATTTAAGAGAAGAAGGACACTCAGGGCCATTCTAACAAGAAGCATGGGGTCATGAAAATACAGAGGGGAGGTAGAGATTAAAATAAAGTCTGATGGGGCTCCTGGGTGCCTCAGTCGGTTAAGCGTTTGTCTTCGGCTCAGGTCACGATCTCACGGTTCATGAGTTCGAGCCCTGCATCGGGCTCTGTGCTGACAGCTAAGAGCCTGGAGCCTGCTTCGGACTCTGTGTCTCCCTCTCCCTTTGCCTCTCTCTGTCTCTCAAAAATAAATAAAAACGTTTAAAAATAAATAAATAAATAAATAAATAAAATAAAGTCTGATAGTAGGAGCAGTAATTACAGGATGGATTGAATACAATAAAAGAAAGAAAGAAAGACTCTTTTTTTAATTAAAAAAAATTTTTTTTGAAAGAGAGAGAGAGGCAGAGCATGAGCAGGGGAGGGACAGAGAAAAAGGGAGACACAGAATCCGAAGTAGGCCCCAGGCTCTGAGATGTCAGCACAGAGCCCGACGCAGAACCTGACACAGACCCCGGTGCGTGATTTGAACTCACGAACTATGAAACCATGACCTGAGCCAAAGTCGGACACTCAGCTGAGTGAGCCCCCTCAGGCGCCCCAGTGAGGTAATAAACCGAGGGGATTACCGAGGGATGAAATCGACCCCCCCCCCAAACTGATCCACTGTGCACTTTCCGGAAGACGGGTTTCCTACCATGCGCTACACAAAAGTGTGTGCGCGTGTTTGACACGTAGAAGATAAGCGTTGGGAGAACCAGAGAGGCAGGCTGTGCGATGAGCTCCGCTGGGGTCCCTGGGCTGCGTCCACTCCCTTCAACTTGATGCTGGCTCCCGGCCATTGACTCCTTCCCTTACACACTGCACTTGGCTCCCCTGCTGTTTTTAGCAGCCAGCCTGCTGCACTAAAACCATTTTTAGCAAAATGCAGAGTTGGAAACAGGGCTAAATAAGTAATTTCGTTTCTTTCCAAATGGGTGGGTGGGAAAACCTTAAATACAAAATCCTTTCTAACTATACCAATTAAGAGATATTTTGGTCTCCAAGTCACTTTTATTTTTTAACTTCTGCAACTTCGAGCAAATGTTTTACATGTTCATTTGAAATGGATTAGTAACCTGGTCTGGTGTGTGCATTGGTCACGATCTTTAAGTCCCTTCTTCATACATTTTGCATACACATAACTAGGAGCAATATGTTTCCAAAGCAGGACCTTTACATGTATCCATCTGTAGTTCTCAGTGAGTGAGATTATATTTAAATGATGTATACTTAATGCTAAATACCACGATAATTCCTTCTACTGTGATAAAATAGATCTCATTTCCTTACAGCTTAGAAAGAACCCACTTAACATTTTTAAAGATGTCTGAAGCATATGTTGCATATTTTCTCAATATTTCAGTATCGATGTATAGTTTTGCAAAACATGATATTTACAACTTATTCAATAACATCAGAAAGTGGACAGGATCTTTGTTTTAAAAGGAGAGTATTGGGGCGCCTGGGTGGCTCAGTCGATTAAGCCTGCGACTTCGGCTCAGGTCATGATCTCACGTTCGTGGGTTTGAGCCCTGCATCGGGCTCTGTGCTGACAGCTCAGAGCCTGGAGCCTGCTTCTGATTCTGTGTCTCCCTCTCTCTCTTCCCCTCCCTTGCTGCACTTTGTCTCTGTCTCAAATATAAATAAAAACATTAAAAAAATAAAAATAAATAAAAAGAGAGTACTTCCGGGCGCCTGCGTGGCTCAGTAGGTTAAGCGTCCAATCGCGGTTCACAGGTTTGAGCCCCGAGTCGGGCTCTGTGCTGATAGCTCAGATTCTGTGTCTCCCTCCCTTGCCTCTCCCCTGCTCATGCTCTCTCTCTCTCTCTCTCTCTCTCAAAAATAAATAAACATTAAAAAACTTAAAATAAAATAAAAGGAGAGTACTTCCTTTTCTGTACAGAATGAGACAGCCGCACACGACGGCACGTGCCACAGTTGAGGGATGATCAGAGGAGCACCGACCATGCAGGCCAGTCTGTGACATTTCACGCGATCTGGGCACTAAGGTGTCATGGGCCATGGGGCAAGCACGTGCTAGAACACCTGCCCCTCCACCCAGTCGCCATGACATCCGCGCCTTCTGCCTCTGAAACCGCGACAGGGAGAAATGGACTATTTTTAGAAATACTAAGGGTCTCAGGTATCAGAAATGTCCTTCTACCCATTGTCAGCAGTTTTGAAAATAACATTACCTCTTCGACATTTCATTCCTTACAAAGTTAACTAATGGGAAAGCATAGCTTCGTTCCCCACGGGATGTGTCCACTCACTGGTAATGAAAATTTCCTGCACTGAGGTTCCATGCGAATGTGTGTCTTACATCCTCCCCGCCCTCGGAGCTGTTTTCTCGGACATGGTAACTTGCTTGGTGGAAAATTACTTCTTTGGGGTTTATTTCCACTTCTGTAATCATCATCAGTCACACTGTGGGGCGCCTGGGGGGCTCAGCCGGTTAAGCATCCGACTCTTGGTTTCAGCTCAAGTCATAATCTCACCGTTTGGGAGTTGGAGCCCTGCGTCCGGCTCTGTGCTGTGAGAGCCTGGGATTCTCTCTCTCCCTCTCTTGCTGCCACCCCCTCCTCTGCTCTCTCTGTCTCTCAAAATAAATAAACTTAAAAAAAATTTAAAAAAATCAGCCATACTGCTAATAAGATGAATTTGGGCTAATGTTGTCTAGTTTACCGTAGTTCGAATTAATTTGTCATTAAACTAGGAAGCAATGAAATCTTTCCCCTTCTGATTAAAAAATGCCTTCAATTACAATTTCAATTACATTTTCCAAATTGTCCCTTTACATGTTGACATGATGTGTTTTTGACAACTCTATTTGTGCTTTTTTGGAAACTATTTGCCTAACCGGCTGTTGTTCTCCTTTTGCAAAGCAAATATTAAGATAAAATCAGTATTAAATATTTAACTGAACATTCTTTGGCATTGTAGCTTTATGTTTAACATTTTTAGATAAGGGCTGGGGGTTTTGTGTGTCCTTAGAATCGCCGTAAATACCCCACCTACAACTGCGGACTAATGAAGTGTGTTTTACTGGTGACTCAAACCAGAGAAATTTCTCGATGGCAGCAGACTTTTCCAAACCCAGGAACAGCTCTCAGTAAAGCACCAAATAGAGCAATGTGTACCCTTCCCTAGATTTCCACCAGATCCGTTTCTGGAAAGGTCAGTGCATATCACAAGTGTGCAAACACCGTGTACCTCCACATAAAATGAGGCTTTCCGCCCCCGGGGCAAGTATTCCTGCTCCATTGTCTTCATTGGAACATTCAAGAGTAATCTGGGACACAGCGTGGCTTACTGGGCTACAGAAATGTATATTCTAGACCTTGGAGACTCCAGATGGTACAGCGTATCTAAAAACCCACTCCTGGCTCCCTAAGTGCTCAGCAGATGTCCAAATTTTGCCTAAGAGGTGTTTCTGCCTCAGCACCGCTGATATCATGCAATCCCCATAGCAACACCAGGGGTCATTAGTGCCTACTTTACAGAAAAGGAAACTGAGGCAGCTACTGGCAATTATGTGCAGCTACACAGCTGGCATCAAGGTCCCATCTGTCTACCTCAGAGCCAAGACTTTACCCCTGACCCATGCTGGCGTCAATCACATTTGCCTGCCCGAGCGGCCAAACAGGTGAATGAAAGTGGTAAATAAATGAGTGACTCAGAACCTGACTTACACACCTTCTGCAGCCCAGTCTCCCCTTGAAGGGAGGACGCTGAGACCCACCCAGGCCAGCTCTTTTGCTCTGTGACGTGGGGCAGTTATGTCCACACTACAAGGTGATCTCACATCTTGTGACTCCAGTACGTTCTCCGGTATGGACTCAAAGCCCCTGGAGGCAAAAATCACTGCTGCCTCAACTGCACGAGTCATCACTGCTTCCGTGATGAGTCGCATCAGTGTTGCAGAATCACGATTTTCTTTTCTTTTTGGCTGTGAGGGTCGGAAAACTGAGCAGGTTGGACTATTATTTTGCTAACTGATCTTTTAATATTCAGAGACTGTGTCCTTTCCCCCTATGCCAGTTTCTACTGAAGCTCTTCACTCTCAAAACGACAAAATTAAAGTCTAAACGAAGCAAGTGTGACGGACAGATTGGGCAACTCAACCCAGAACGCCAGTGAATCCTGCGCAGTGATGGCGCTGCCAACGAGGTCTCACGGCGACCCGGGGGGGATGACAGATCACAGCGACTGAAGCAAGACAGTTTTCAGGGAGAGATCCAAGAGCAGTTTCTCACCAACAACGCGGGAAAAGTCCATCCACTACTACCGCTACTCATTACCATCGCCACCTTCAGGAGAGGGTGTCGAGCTCGTAATATTGTGCACACGTCTTACTTGATCCGTGTGAAGCGTGCGTTACCTTTCCAGTTTTGCAGGTGAGGAAGACAAGACGGAGGATGGAGTCATTGGCGGGATCCCGGGGCACGAAGCTGGGCATGAGAATGCAATCCGGGCACAGCTGGCTGCGAGGGCTAAATCGTAAACTGACCCCGGAGTGTTTACGTGTGGAGTCTGCATGGTGTCCTACCCAGGCTGTGTGCCAAGCGGTGTTATAAGTAGGGGATGCATTTATTCTGTAGCCCGAACGTCCCTGCATGAACCAAACCATCCCTGCAAACCAAAGCTACACCTTTTTCTAGTAGCTCCAAGTTCATCGAAGCCATCAGGCACATAATTAAAAAAACAAACTGAGAGAAGCTGAACGACAATCTTCCTATTTGTTTTGCTGAGAGTTGGAAGAGGCAGGAGAGACAACGCTTAACGGCTGGACCGACACGAAAGGGCTGTAGAAGTGGCGAGTTCGGAAACATTCTCCAGCCCATGCTGACCACGTCCGTCTGCGAAGGTGGCCGGAGGGTGGAAGAGGAGAGAAGGGGGACGCAGGGAGGGATTCAGACCCAAGCTGAGGTCTCCCCATCTCCCGCCCGGGCTGGGGCTACGGATTGCCTCTCGCTCTGACATAAGGATGTCTTGCAGTGCGTGTCTGACTGCAGCCTGGGGGTAGCGTCAGAGGAGGCCTTGAGTGGGGTGGGAAGGGGTTGCCTCAGGGAAACGGTCAGCGCAAAGGGAGCATGCGTATTTCCTCCAGACCAGGTGCTCTCTTCGGTGGACGAGAGAGCCAGCTGGGTCCCGGGTCTGCCGTGAGGGCAGCTGGAAGGCGGGCGGATCTCAGCAGAGAGAGATCACAGGTGCCTCGGGACAGGGGAGGAGTGGACATGACCTCAATGTGTGCAGCGGTCAGCTGGGATTGAGAACTCTAGTCCACACCACCAAGCTGAGGACAACCCACGTTCCTGACCCACAAAATCATGACATATCATCAAATTACGGCTAGTTCAAGCCGTTTTCCTCCAGGATGTTTCATTAGGCAGCAAACAGGCCACTTTGAAGGACCACTGACAACACTCCTTAGAGATGAAATGCGTTTAAAAGCTCTGCAGGAACAGTGAGCCCGAGGCCAGATCAAGACAGGACCGGTGAAGTGACACTTTCCCCACACCATTTCCTCCCCCTCGTCCCCAAGGAGAGGCCGAGGCTCTGAAATAGCCCCGAGAGGAGGAGCCTGGCCTCCTTTCCCAGAATGAGGTCCGGCTGGTCGGCAGCAGACATTCACTGTGTGGGTTTCGCATTACTGCAGCTCAGTTATTGATCAGACGATCCCGTGGCACCCCAGAAAGAACAGGTTTATGGGCCCGCTCCAGTTTTCATCAAAGGCAGGAGAAGAATTAGTTCTGGAAAATAAATGTTAAGAGACTAGATATATTATAATTGCATCCCCATCAGTTATGCTCTTTCAACACCGCAAAGGGCTGGACCAGCCCTTCCCACTCCTTCATCCTGTCTTCTTACACTCAAATCTGTTTCCTCCAAGTGCTGTGACTTCCCAGAGTCCCAAAGTTCATCCGAAGGGATCAGCAAGCTCCTGACAAGCTGCTGTGCGGGGCCAAGGACTCTACAGTGGCTTGTCATGCAGAGACAGAGACGTGGGCACATGGGGACCCCGAGAGGAAGGCTGAACCAAGTTACATCTTTTGGCCACTGGTGGGATGTTGCGGAGACCTCTCTCTCTGAACTTTTATTACCTGGAGGACTAAACCCTCATTTGTTTCCGTCTCTGTGTTTTCTGGAACTTGCAGCCGAATGCCTTTCTAAGTGACACCCTTATTTGTTCGTTCATTTATTCCCTTATCATGGCACTCACGCCAGTGCTGGAAGGTGGGGAGGGTGCGGTAAGCAAGACAACATGCCTGCTCGACAAAAGGTCAGGTACCTTGCGGAGAACAGACACAAGTAAACAGGTGAAGAAGCACCATCATTTAGGATAATAACATTTCCATGAAGAAAGCCAAGCGGGCAAATGGAGAAAAGGAAGACCCAACCGGCCCGTCTTGTTTGCAATGGTCAGGAAGTGACTCTTGAGTGGATGCATTTGACCCTCCACACGAGGGATCCAGGTGTGGGCCATGTGAGCATCCAAGCATCCCAGGACTAGCACCGTGGGGCAGGATGCTGGGCAGGAAGCAGGTGGGGGGGAGGGGAGCATGGGAAGAGGGTGATGCAGTGGGGGGCGGGGCACAAAGCAGGAGGAGCCTGAATCCAAGGGGGCGGGGCTATATTATCCCAGGGGGTTAGAGTTTCTTTCAAGCATGATGGGAAGGCCTTCTTTTTTCTTCGCCATTTGACCACAGTCTCTGGGAAATCTGTCATGTTCATTTCCAGAATCCAGCACAGTGCCTCGGACATGTGGTAAGTTCCATAAATACTTTCTGAACTAAAAAACATAATGTCTGCTTCCAGGGGGAGAGAGAGATTCTATTCAACAGTCATTGATTCATTGGGGCCCCATAGAAATAGAATGGTTTCATCTGGAATGTTTGAAAAGCACAGAGAAGATGCTAGGTTTGCAGGGCAAGTAGTTACATGGGTGGGAATTCCCACGGCAGCGCTAAGCTCATCATCGGACAGACTTCCTGGAGGCCCCAAAACAAGAGACTCACAGGCCAAATTACGGTGCTCAAAGCACATGGTTATCCAATCAATGGGAATCACACAGGGAGGTGCACGGGAGTGAGATGGGGCAGAGAAACACGGGAGGGAGGATGGGGAGCCGGTTGGGTGGCGGGTCCACACTTGCTGCACCTGGGTTTGCAAGAACCCTATGTTCCTCTCTCTCTCCCTGTCTGTCCCCACCATCAGCCTTCCTGGCCACAGGATTTGGTAACGGAGACCAGAGTTGAGGCTGGAGCAAGAGACCCAACAGATGAAAGGTTCCTGAGCCAATGCACAGTTGTCTGAGATACAGGGACCAGAATGCCTGGACACAGCTGCACCCACACGTAGGCGAGCTAGCAGTTCTGGATTCTGTGTTCTTTGCAAAGGACACCTGGGGACAGAATGGGTGTCACCAACGAGTGGCTGGTTTATATCCTCGAACATATGTAGTGTCACATGCACCTTGTATGTCTAGTGGTGACGAGTCGGTCCAGCCGCCCCTTTCTATCAACATTTACTCTGGTGTATGTTGTGCCCTCGCTGTGTCCGACGTGCCTCACAGACTCTAACTGGCTGGACTACCTTCTCCTGTGTGAAGTCTGTCCGTGCCACCGGGCGTAGATGATGCAGATATTTACCAACAATATAGCAAATGGACTTTTCAGAGTTGGTTCAAAAACTCAGCATGTTCAGGCTCAGACTAAACCCTGTGTAAATAGGTCTGATATGTAAATACATTTTATTAAAAAGGAACACAATTCATCTGCAAATATTTTCAAGAAATAACCTGGTAACTTGCTTGGAAACAGTCCTAGGTCCGCTGCCATCTAACTGATTGTGACGATTGTGATAATTGTCGAAATGGGAGGTTGGGCCTGAAGAAAGATGCCTGGGGCCACCCAGGAACGAATCCCTGAGAAATAGGTAGGCCCCATCCCACCATCACCATGCTGAGACTCATCCAATGTATCATGGCTGCTTTGCTATCTTCTGCCCGCAGAAGGAAAAACCAATATGGCAATGTAATGTTTCCACACTTAACAACTTCCCTGAAGAAAAGCCTCTCTTTTCTTCCTATTTTTTACTTTTGTATTTTTTAAAATTTATTTTAGAAAGAGATTGAGAGCACGAGCAGGGGAGAGGGACAGAGGGAGAGAGAGAATCTCAAACAGGCTCCACGCTCAGTGCAGAGCATAACAACCTACGACCCTAGGATCATGACCTGAGCCGAAATCAAGAGTCGGACGCTCAACCGACTGAGCCACCCAGGCGCCCCTTTATTTTCACATTTTAATATCTACTTGCACATGTGTTAATCTCTCCTTTGGTCAATGTCTACCTCGGGGCATCTGTGGACGGGGAGTGGCTAACAGCAGCCTCATTAGTGAGATAACAACACTTGGAGTTCAGCCAAGGGCAGCCCAAGCCAAGGGCTTCTTTATGTGTCGTTTCCACAACCTTGAACTAACCCTGATTTGTATTCTTAAAACAAAGGGGAACAACAATACCTCTTCACAGGAGCAGCGGGAAAACTAGCTGTTGATTGTGAACGAATTAGCAGATACAAAGCCTAAAGGAAGGATCTATGAGGAGGATGGGTAAATCTGTGGTTATGTGCATCATATCCGTAACATTATGGATTATATTAAATGTGTGACAAGGACTGTGTGATGAGCATTAGCAAAACTACCAAAGCCAAGGATTGTGGAGGCCAGAGCACTTTCTCTAACCCAGTGCAGGGAAAGAGCCCTGGCCAACTGGCGCCCATGCCACTGCCTACAATCCATCTTACAATGAAGGCTTTAGGGGCGTTGTGTGCCCCACAGCTCATCACGGCTCCTGGCCCACTGCCTCAGCCACTTTACAAACGTCAATTCATCTACTGGCCTTTCCAGGCATCTGGACCCGGTGGCTTCTCTGTCTTCCAGAACATGATTCCCAGAACCTATGTCACCACGTTTACCCATCTAAAGAGTCCTCCACTTTTATCAGTTTTCTCTTAGGATATACATGTAAGCATTTTGATTTTTTGACAGGCTAACAACCTTGACAATCTCAGGTTCAAATAAGAGAACAATACTGCAGGAGCACCTAATGCGTGAGTTAGATTACCTACAGAATCTGTGTAATGGTCTCTCCCCAGTCGCCCAAACTCCTGATGGGTGTGCCGTGGACGGTGATCCCCCCTTGCACGTTTTGCCAAGTCCCCACAGGAGAAGCCCCAGTCATTGCCGTTTTCCCCAGAGCAAAGGAGTCAAAGCAGGGAGGTCACAAAGCAGAGGGAATTCATTCTAAAAATTAAGTGGCCATTGATCCAAGAGAAAATATATAGGAAAACCATCTAAGTCAGAGGAAAATGGGGGGAGAGGGCCAGAAGTCAACCAAATGAAGGCCTTCTACCTTGTGGGCTTCCCTTGGGCCCCAAACCCGGTTTCCTTGGCTTCTCAGTGGTCTGCTCCAGGTGGGTCTGAGCCCTTGCTGTACAGAGACAGGAGGACTGGGTGGGGACAAGCTGGTGGCCCCTCTGTCCCCAAAACATCCAGAGTCGAGGAGGAGGAATGATCAAAGGCAGAGGTGCCCCAGACCAGGAGACAGCACTGAAGGTCATCCCACACCCCTATGGGCTGAAGGAAGCTGGAAAGCCAACACATCCCAGGCCGTCCACACCACCCTCTTGATGCAGAGAGCCCGCAGAGAGCCCAGTAAGGCCTCGGGGAAGCCCCAGCCCCATGAGACACAGACCCAGGTCCCAGGGACCTGGGGAAGGTATCAGAGAACGTCCGGTTGCACTGTGTCTAGACAGAAACACGATCCACCCTACTGCCCACTTTAAGCACAAGCAATACGGGAAAAAAATAATTTGGTCTTTACATAAATATAGCCCAACATAAATAAATGAACTGTTAAGTGATTTTTAAAAAGAAAAAAAATAACAAAGGAAAGGAAGAAGGTAGAAATCTAATATGAAATTGCACGTGTAAAGATCTATTTCAGAAGAAAAGCCCCAGCTCAAATCAGAACTTTGTTTCAAAACATCCTTGGGGCAAACTTCACAAATGGAACAGAAGGGGACAGAGTGGATTAGCTGCCCAGGCACGTTACGTGTGACCAGAAAAGTTTCAGGTCTTTGTCCATGAACGCCGGAGGGAAAGGGCCCCATGGGAACGCAGTTGAGGGGGGCTGATGTGGGGGGCTGGCAGGCACAACCCAAACTCAGACCAAGGGTGTCCACGCACGGTGGCCACATCAGAGGGAAGAGGTCGTGGCAGACGAGCACTTTCCTGCAGTTGAGGAAGCATATCCACAAACCTGAAAGACGATATGTGACCCTCATGACCTGGCACAAAACGATCTACAAAGATACAGGGTGTAAAGTTTTCCAATTCGTTATAAAACAGCCATTCTTCAGACTTCTCCATGGGGCAAATGAGATGACTGACAAGGTCAGGGGCCAGACAGCAGCCTGGCCTGGGACGCCCCCCGCCAAAAACCCTGAATGGCACGTTGCATGTTACAGGTGCAGGGAAGAAGCAGGCACCCAGACACCACGTGCAGGCAAGCCGTGACTTAGGTACAAGTCATGAGGTGAAACAGCTCCAACAGGAAATAATTCAGGAGTATGCTATCACTGCCTCTTGTTTGCAAAAGATGCTCCAATCTGGATGGCCCAGGAAGGGAGGAAGTGCTGGAACAACATGGGGAGCAAGATGAAGACACTGGAACAGAAAACTAAGACCGTTTCTGACGGCAACTTGGTTCTAGGAGGCACATGCTGTGAACCTCAAGAAAGTAAAACCAGTTCTAAAGCCAACAAGGGTCAGGGCGGGAGGAAGACAACGGAAGGCTCTCGTTTCCTCCTCAGTGACAGCACCGAGTGGGGAAGCCAAGAGGAGGAGCCTCTGAGTTTCACTTGGAGCTGTGAGGGGAACCACCAGAAGGACTAAAAATAAGAATAAACCCCAGAAGAGTCCGGAGGTGGAGGGAAGAGAGAGGAAGCAGGAGAGTGGTAATTTTCTCTTAGTCATAATAGAGCCGACAGATGCTCGGCAAGCATTCTAAATTCAGACATGGAGGGCTAAGTGTGATGGAGAGAATTATAAAAAGAACCACTACAAACACCAAAAACAGAATCTATGACTTCCACATTACTAACAGTCAGACCCACACGTACACATGTTCCTGCATCAGACAACATGAAAATAGCAAAGGTAGGCCTAATAGCAAAAGCTAGAGAAAGAGGAAGCTTAAGACCAAATGCATGTTACATCAATAGGGTAAAAGAAGAAAAGAAAAATAAGTTCTGAGGTGAGACTGGAAAGACTAACCCTGCAGGCCCCCAATACAGACCCAGGAAAGTTAGCAAAGAATGAACAAGACTCGGGATGACACAGGGGTCTGACCTGAAACGAAGGTGATCGGTGGAATCATTGGTGAATTCTACGGGGAACCTCATGCAACATGTTTAGGTACTTGGCAGAAAGGAGTTATTCTCTAGCAGAATGTAGATCTGCTACATCCAAATCGACTCAAGAGAAAGACTGGTTTTCACAGAGGAGAGAGGAGAGAGAGAGATGCTTCACGGGAAGACCTAACCTTCTGGACACTTCTATAAGTGTCTATAACTGAGACACAGGCAAGGAAAGAACGTGGGTAAAGAGAAATTTCCGAAGCTATGTTAGCAAAGGAAAAAAAGCGCAGAACATACAGTTTGACCCTTCTGTGTCAAGGAAACTCAAGTATATTTTAAAAATTCATTTATTTCACCAAAAAAAAACCCATATTGCACACGGGCTGTATAGCAGGCACTGTTCTGGGGCCTGAATATTCCAGGGTGTAACTGGCTGTCTCTCGACACCATCTCTGTCCCCGGCGGGGCCTTCCTTGGCACAGGCAGGCACAATGTTGGCTCTGAGGACTGGCCCGCAGCCCCGTTCAGCATGGTGCAAGGGGCCTGGCCCGGGAACGGCCGTCAGGAGGCCAGGACCTTGTGGTTTTCGGCTTCCTATTGCTGTGGCTCCCATGGAGAGTTCTGGTCTGGTCTCTGGCTGGCCGGCAGCACGCAACACAAACCGCGTTACCTGACGTAAGCACATCTATCATGCGGCCTTAAGCTTCCTCTTCTTCTGTCTTTTGCTGTTTGGCCTACCTTTGCTCTTGTCGCGTCGTCCAAGGTAGGAGCCTGTGTATGCGTGGGTTGGTCTGTTAGTGACATGGAAGTCGTGGATTCTGTTTTTGGGTTTTGTGGGGGGTTTTCTTAGGATTCTTTATACCTTTTCACTCTGGTAGCATCACATTGTGGCTGAGCAGGCAGGTTTCTTCTGCAGCAAACATACCTTTGTGTCCTAAACCTGACATCCCGCAAACCCATGCTTACAGAGCCAAAAAAGAAAAAAGAAAAAAATATTTGCGTAAAAATGGTAAGGCGAGTTTTGTGGTCTACAGTGGAACCCTAAACATTAAACAAATAATCTAAACAGTAGAATTTCAGACTGCGATCAGAGCTAAGAAGACAATAAAATGTGATATTTGGGGGCAAAGTGTGATTAGAATAATGAGTTTGAGGAGGTCTGGGTGGTGAAAAGGAGGTGGTGGGGCAGAGCATGGGGGGGCATGGTTGCAGGTCAGAAGGGGACCCTGTTGATGGGGTTTGGACCGTCGGCTCCAGGACACAGAGAAGGATGGAGAGATGGCAGAGTGGATGGGCTCTGAGGGCGCCGGGAAGAATGTCCGGCACAATCTGCTCCTTTGCTCTGAGTCTCCACTCTTGTCTTCAGGACAAAAAACAGGGCCCCCAAAGTCCCCTCACTTACCTTACCGCTGCCGGGAGGTTGGCCAGGACACCCTCCCCACTAACGCGGTTAGCCGCCCCGAGGACTCTCCAGGTTTCCAAGGGGATGGGGACAGGGCAAGTACTTACTGTGAAAAGACTCCGTGGTCCCCCATCTGACCATGGACTTGAATCCAGAGCGGTAGCACAGCCTCTCCTTCCAGCACTCAGCCTATTTTCCAGAGCAGAGGCCGTAAAAACCAAGGTACATAAAGTCTAAAACCAGGCAAACCCACTCCGTGGTGTTTGAGGTGGTGCCTCTCTGGGGGGTTAGCAGCAGAAGCAGAAATGGGAGGGGGTAAGGACTATGTGGCCATGCGCTGCTTTGTCTTTGCAATTCTACATATTACATGTAAACTAACAAACATTCCATCAGATATTGAAATGTCTCTGATTAAGGTGCATTCATAATAAGACTAATCATATAAAAAAACAGTAATTATAATAAATACATTAAAAATCACTTAATCTAGGGGCGCCTGGGTGGCTCAGTCAGTTGAGAGTCCGGCTTCGGCTCAGGTCATGATCTTGTGGTCCCTGAGTTCAAGCCCTGTGTCGGGGTCTGTGCTGACAGCTCAGAGCCTGGAGCCTGCTTCTGAATTTGTGTCTCAGTCTCTCTCTGCCCCTCCCCTGCTTGTGCTCTGTCTCTCTCAAAAATAAATAAAACATTAAAAACGTTTTTTTAAGTCACTTAATCTACCACTGGTCAATAGTGTTCCCAGCACACGAAGGGCCCGTACTTCCCGGAGAGGCAAAGCTCCAATGCCTGAGGTCAGTAGCCTATTTTGCATATCATTTGATTTCATTAAATTTCACAAAATTTAAACTAAGGCCACGTCTGCATTCTTGCCTGGGCAAAAGCAATCTCTTTTCCCAGGCCTCTATGTAACCGAAATCCACGTGAAGATTTCACACATAAAACCATGATGTATTTCACAAAACCGTAGCTTTGAATCTTGAAAAGAATATTTGTAATACTGATTCCAGATTAAATATTTGTGTCATTAACATAAATGTATGAATTGTGCCTTCCAATCTATTCCCGTCTCTTACAACTGGTAAGTGTATTTTTGAGCATTTAATAGAATAATCTGTGATTATATATATATATATAGAGAGAGAGAGAGAAAGAGAGAGAGTCTGCCTTTCTCTTATCGTAATGTACAAACTAAGATCAAAGTACTCATTCGTCCCTGTGTCTGTCCTCTTTGTTCAATGGTAACATTGGTATCTCTGTGTTTACATTCTGTGGGCAAATACCCATTACATCAAGATTTTGTTCGGGACATTTTTCTCTCTCCCTAGGATTATAAAAGGGAGTTGTTCTCCTGCGCCCATCCCACAAACGTTTTGGAAAGATTAAAATGTCAAAGGCCAGGGGAACAAAAGTCACTTAGAACAAACAGCCTTGTATAATACCCTCCGTGTCATAGGACTTACACGTGTTTATTTAGAGCAAATGAAAATGAGACAGGTTGGAAATGTTGTCAGGGTCCAACCAGACAGAGAATTTAACATCACTTACTGTCAAAATCCTGAACATATAATTCTTTATAAACCTTCTGGAAATGCAAAACAATTTCACTACAACCTATTTTACTATGTATTCAGAAATGTATGTCTATGCTGGTGTATCTAACTAAATATTTATGCAGGCGTATTTGTCATGTTTGAATAAGATGCTTCTTAAGATAATCAACTGATCGTAAAAGTAACAAACCAAAAAGTAGAATAACAAAGGACAAGGTAAAGATACAATTTAAAGACTGAGTATCCCCAGCGTGAATCCCTGGGACATTTCTGGTCTGCCCGTTTCTTTCCCCGGAGCTGATCCCGAACGGACCTGGCGCTGACCTGTAGCATAATTGTGTCCCTGCTTATGACCAGGGGCCTTTTACAGCACTCAGGTGGCTACAAAACTCAACTCTTCTGAACTAACAGAGTGAGTCCCAAGATATGTTCTTGGGAGCAAAAATGATCACAGTTATACTCAACAGGCTTTCAAAAATGTATTCATTTTTGAATGAATGTCAGTGCCCCTATCACCCATTAACTAAGGTTTTTGGCAGATAGCACGCAATAGATTTAATTCTGAAATGTGGAATTAAACTATGAAATGTCATAAATTATAATGCAAAACTTTAATCTGCCAGGGGAATCTTTTAAAAGAACAAATCTGAGGGAGTGTTTCCATTGCATAGAAATATTTCAGTGCTTCCCATCGCCTGTAGGAATCAATTTACAACTTGAAGTATTTCTTTGGGCATTACCCTGCAAACCCCCCCCCCCCACCTTCTAGCCACACTGGTCTTTCTGCTCCTTGCCTAGATCATTCCTACAACCCATGGGGCTTCGTTAGTGATCTAGTCCAAGCACACGGCATATGTCATCTCATTTAACCTTCCTAACTGCCACACAAAGTATTATCAGTCCCATTTTACAGATGAGGAGGATGAGACAGCAAGAGAAGAAATCACCCAGGACCCCACCACGCTAGAAAATGAGGCGGACAGGATTCGAGCACAGTTCCAATCCAGGGAAAGTCTTTGCACTTAACATCCTTTCCTCCACAGTACGAAACAAATGTAACAGCAAACCCAATGAATAGAACAGAAAATATACGAAAGCTCAGAAAACTTTTTTAAAAAGCATTTAGAATTACATCATTCATTAACAACATTCCTTGGTAGTGTGAAAATAAAGGCGATCTATTCAAAACGGAGTCGGGAAGGCCTGCAGGGGGCGCTGTCACACGTATACCTCCTGCTGCTCCTGCACAAACGAGGGAAGAAGGAAGGTGAGAATTATTTCCCCGAGGGAGGACATTTTTCACATAGGAAATGTACGTCCTGCTTTTGAGAATGATGTTCCCTCCCTCCCCAGCGCCCACCCCCGCTCCCAGCCAGTGAGAAACCACCACAACCTCGAACACCTGCTCTTCACCAATGAACTTCTGTTCAGAGCAGCCCTCCCAACTGCCCTTGAAACCCTAGTGAAAGCCGACCTTCTCTTTGTCTCTGCAGACTTGCCCGGGGTTCACCGTAGCTTGCGTGTCCCGGGTAGCACTTCCTCTGCCAACCCAAAGAAACTCTTTTTTTTTTTTTTTTTTTACTTAAATAAAATTATTTTTACTTTATTTAAAGTTAACAGTATGAAAAATTCAAAAACTTAAAAGTGCATGAGGGCGTGCGTCCATGGTCTCCCAGCATCACCCTCTCCATTAAGAATACCTGATAGCACGGAGCACCTGCGGGGCTCAGTTCATTGAGCATCCGAGTTCGGCTCAGGTCATGATCTCGAGGTTTGTGATTTCCAGTGCCTTGTCGGGCTCTGTGCTGACAGCTCAGAGCCTAGAGGCTGCTTCAGATTCTGTGTCTGCCCCTCTCTTTTCCCCTCCCCTGCTCATGCTCTGTCTCTCTCTGTCTCTCAATAATAAATAACTGTTAAAAATTTAAAAAAAAAAAGAATAACTGATAGCCGGTGGCATTTCTTCCATTTCCATACACTCATCACTACACTGAAACATCGTGATGTCCAAATATACGTATATAGATAAATATATGTTGTGTGTACGTGTGTGTGAATTCTCCATTTATTTATTCTAATCTGTATCTTTAGACTTTTATTTCTTTTTAAAAAATGTTTATATATTTATTTTTGAGAGACAGAGAGAACATGAGTGGGGGAGAAACAGAGAGAGAGAGAGGGAGAGAGAGAATCCCAACCAGGCTCCACACTGTCATCACAGAGCCCGATGCCAGACTTGAACTCACGAACTGCAAGATCATGACCGGAGCTGAAGTAACCAACTGAGCTATCCAGGTGCCCCAGCATTTTTGATGTCCCAAGGACACTGGGGAAATCACTTCTTTATGTCAATTCCTGGTGATACCGAGCATACAGGAAGGGAACTATAAGCCCTTCATTCTGCAATAAATATTCAGTAGTTTTCCACACACACACACACAAAAAAAAACCTGTAGTTGGTCTAAGATTCTAAACATTGAATTTTGTTTGTTTTACAGGCACAACATAGGAAGAGACTTCAAATCATATTTCATGAACAGGAAGGCTGTAGAAAAGAATAGGTGCCACCGACGTTGACAGTGGCATGGTCTTGACCAAGTCAGAGGGCATGTCCAGTAAACAGCAGTGAGGAATTGCTCAGGGCTGTGCCTGCCCAGGGGTGGCATTTCCAGACTGCATGGCTGGGGGTGGGGGAATGGAGACTGCGGGCTGGGGCACCTGGCCACCTGGGTTGGAGCCCAGGCACCTCCTGGAATACAGCCTGCACCCCGGAAAAGGGAGTAGGATGGCACCTTCCTCAGACGATGGCTGTGTGCCCAGTGCCCTGCAACACAGCAAGGACTCCCATTTCTGGGAGCGATGCTCTGTTTCTGCTGATCACAGATCGGGTAGGAATGGAGAAACTAGAAGGACTGAGAATCGCCAAGACCTGGGAAGAGTCTACCGTCCCAGACAGCCATTGGCTTTCCAGGCTGACGCTGGCGGCTGGAGGAAGGACGCCCAATGCAAATGGTCTTAAATAAAAGGGGACCTTATCACCCCCCCCCCCGTTACCGTATGCAAGGAAGATTCCTGCATACCCACAACCGGAAAGTCAAGTCCTCTGTCTCTTCCATGTCTCCTGGCTCCAGGCTGATGTCGCCTTCAGGAAGGACCTTGGCCACCCACAGCCACCTGCTCCCCCAGCTCAGCCTGGAAACCAGAAAGAAACCAGCCTCTGGTCTCCCCAGTGCAGCTGGAAAGGTCCTGGGAAGGTCACAGGTGGCCTCACCTACCTCACGCCCACCTCCGGGGTGAATCCCATTGACCAGGAGAAGGAAAAATGGCATCGAGAGAACAAAATCAGTGGCTTCCATTCAAATACCGCTCATAAAAAATACAGCTCCATGTGGCCTATCAGCATGTGACCGAGTCCACAAACACCCTCGGAAAGAATTTCCATAATCATAACCATAAATTTTAAAAACTCTCGGCTGGGCCGGAAAAGGCTTGCATGCCAGTTTCCTCAGAAAGTCATTTTCTCATGAGCTATGACAACAATATTTGAGAAAGGGACAAGAAACAATAATAAGGAACGTGTCAAATGACATTGCGTAAGAACAGATTTATAAAGATAGCTCCGTAGAAGTGTTTTCACTGCTCGTAATTTATAAGCTGCCTGATAGCTCACCTCACGGTTGGTTTTTGTTCTGTTTTGTTTTGTTGTTTTTGTGAAATGTTATGTCCAGCTGGGGTTCCATCACTCCAGGATTAGCTTAGGTGAAGTGCTCGCCACATACAAAATTGCCTCGCACTCCTACGGAGAGACGCTGATGAGCCTTTCTCCAGAACGCCATCAAATAGCATGAGCTTGAGAGCCACGCTGGGCAAACGAGGTTTTTCTGCAAGTCCCTGTCGGGTCTGGCAGCGAGGGGAGAGCGCCCCAGGCAGGAAGCAGCACTCAGGAGACACTAATTAACAGTGACAACCGTGACGGTGCCCTGTTTCTGTTTTTTAGTTTTTTTCCAAAATCTATTTGGAGACACAAAACGGAATCCAGAACTCAGCAAAGTATCTGGAATGCCTTTGAAGGGATTATTTAGTGAGAGTGTTAGGAGATACCGCTTCGTAGCTTGTAGTTATTAAAAATTGTCCTAGAGGATTTTGCACATCTCGTTGCCACCCAGGCAACGGAACAGCTTTCACGATGAAGTCATTCACTTAGAGTCAGGCAGACGACTCCGTGGTACCCACAGCCATGGGCTGCCAATGGAGTTGATTTGGAAGGCTTTCCTGATGCTAGAGCCTTTCAAGGGAGTTCATGTCCAATCATGATAAGATGTGTTTGTGAGTTTTAGAATATACCGGACTCTGTACTTTATTTTGAAAGTAGCTTAGGGGTGCCTGGGTGGCTCAGTCGGTTAAGTATCTGACTTTGGCTCAGGTCATGATCTAACAGTTCACGAGTTCAAGCCCCGTGTCGGGCTCTGTGCTGACAGCTCAGAGCCTGGAACCTTGCTTCAGATTCTGTGTCTCCCTCTCTCTCTCTCTGCTCCTCCCTTACTCATGTCTACTGTGTGTCTCTCTGTTTCTCAAAAATAAATAAATGTAAAAATTAAAAAAAAAATTAAAGTAGTTTAATAATACCGATTATGCTGTCTAATATTAGATGGGAGCTATTGAGGAATTCCTGTTTGGGTTGAGTTGTGAAGGAGGGCTTGAGGTCACGACATGATGATGACTTAAGTCGCAGAGACAAGCTAGTAGTTCATTTGATACTTACATTGCTCTCTGGTGTTTTTTTAATTTTTTTTATGTTTTTTGTTTATTTTTGAGAGACATAGATGGACAGTGCGAGCAAGGGAGGGTCAGAGAGAGAGGGAGACACAGAATCTGAAGTAGGCTCCAGGCTCTGAACTAGCTGTCAGCACAGAGCCCGATGCGGGACTTGAACCCACGAACCGTGAGATCATGACCTGAGCCAAAGCCGGACGCTTAACCGACTGAGCCACCCAGGCGCCCCTGCTCTCTGGTGTTTGAGATCTGTCACCTGCTCTGAGCATCAGCTCTGTGCTGTGAGGAGTTTGAGGGGAGTCTGTGCTCCCAGGGAGAAGCAGGGGCCGGGGCCCGGCATCCAGGGCCTGGGAATGTTTCTTCGTTATTTCTCTTCATTGCATTGTGATCTGTGTTCATGGACTGGCTCATTTACTGATAAAGATTCAAAAATGCTAATGCCGTGTTTATTGACAGGACAGAGAAACATTGTCTACATCTGTCTCCAGGACAAAGGCAAAAAGACATTTTTTAAAAGTCCTACCTTTAAGGAATCTCTTCCATGTCTACTCTCTCCATAGCCAGATTCTGATTTCTCAGCCTTACAGAAACCTAGAAGCCAGATGGAAGGTCAAGGCCCCCCTAACTTTCTGGACCTCTGGCTTTGCACACTACTCACCCCCAGAGAGGTAATAATGTTTGGTCCTAGTGCAGATGTGACTGTGATTCCGATGATGGTATATTTTCATACCAAGCTAATAACATGGAGGATATACTGCTACACACACGTTGTAGACCTGCCAGTCGGTGGAGTTGAAGCCATGTAAACAGGAGGGGGAAATCATGAGTGCCAGATAATAAGATGATTTTGTCGGTTTGAAGGTCAGTGGGAGAGGATCCAGGGAGGCTAGGTGCACAAGGCGGTATTATCCATCTCCAAAACCTATGAAAGGACTAACAGGATTGGTAAGGCACGAACAAGGGTGATATTCCTTCAAAGGACCTGGCCAAAGGGTAAATCTGTGCTAATATCAAAGATCCAATAGTTCTTGCTCAGATAATTGGATGTCTCCTAACAGGAAGTTTGCCTGGATGCCTTTTAATTCTTTAGAATGAAAAAATAGTGGAGGAAAAAATAATGTGTTTTGAGAATTTAAGGATTTGTGAGATTTCAATGCTGAGAAATAATTTGGTTGACTTTTTAAAAATCTGAATTAACTCACGTCTTGAGACAGTCTGTCATTTTGGCCCCAGTGATGACGACAGCTGGTAATCACCCAGAATAATGTGATCCCCAGGCATTACGATATAAGGACTTCATTATAAAAGAAAAAAGTAACTGAAAGAGTGCATGGTGACAAAAATCTACCATAAATTCAGTAAGACGTTAACTAGCATGTGCTACTTTTTCTAGAAAAAAATAGGCCCTGGATATGTGAAAATGTTATTTTTGTCATCTTCAGACAATGCTTACCTAGAGTTAATGGGTTAATGGGCTTTGTGATCATTTTCCCAAAGCCCCCCAGGGATCTCTGGATCACATATGGGGGTCTTTTCTTTTGAGGGTTTGTTCTCAGCTAATATAATCAAACATGATGGTCTCATGCCCAGGCCTACCAATTGGCTTTTAGCATATTTAAGAATAAATGGTAAGTATTTGGTATTCAGGTTTTACAGGGTAGAATTTGCACGTTTTCTTCAATGGAAGCTGAGGGAAGAACAAAACGAGGGGAAAATAAACAGAAATCTCTTCTTGCACATGAGCTGTTTGTACCCATAGGGATGGGCTGGGTGTTGAGAAGACAGGTTCTCGCCGAGCGCACGTCTAGATCGCATTTTCCTTCTTCCTTAGGAACTAGCTGTGGCCATGGGGCTTTGTCCTAGACAATGGGATGTGAGTGGAAGTGATGTGTGCTCCTTCCTGGTCCAGCACCCTCACGCTTGCCACCCATGATTCTCCAAGCTACCTTCCTTTCCAGCCGGCTGGAGTGGAGACAGTGTGGAGTGTGGCCTTGAGAACCACTCCGTGCAAATGGCAGCGCCATCGAGGGAAGGAGCCCGGTCCCTGAGGAACTTCCTCGAGGCAATCTGCCCACCAGTCAAGAGCACCGATTTGGAAATTGAGTGAGAAGTAGGTTTTTAAAATATCCAAGCCATTCTACGTTTTGAACTTTGTTACAATTGTGACCTTGACGAATGCGGTATTTGATCAATGTTGGATTACTCTTAACCAGAGGTGAATCTCGTGTCGCTACGATTCTGTGAGGTAGACCAGGAAATGGAGAGTACAACGTAGCTTGTGCTGCATTTCTTTCGTGCAAGACTTGCACATTCTCTAGGTACCATTATTCTGTCTCCCATGTGAGGTAGGGCATGCTTGAAAAGCATTGCTTCACATATTTGGTTTAGTTTTATGTTCATGCCTTCTTGACTGGAGGCAGATGTCCTTTCTCTCCTGCCATTTTTTTAATGCATGGCTCCCCAGGGCCCCAACTCACACCCGTATGTTGCCTTCCCATTGTAATAGCATTCACTGGGGAGCTGGCTTAAAACACTGTCTCAACCATACTCATTAGTAGAATATGCTATTGGGTTTCTAATTCTGTTAGTAATATAGATGTGAATTTTTAAACATCCGTTTAACATCACCAACAGCTTGGGGAAGGTATCAGGAGATCAGTAAAAAACACATTTCCCCAAATGAACTTATTTGTTTTTAGTAATAACAGGCTAGAATAGATTGAGTCATCTAAACTACTCCAGAGAAGTCAATTCTCATTTTATTTGCTTTGTTTTTTAATCTTAAAAATATTCAGATAACTTCTCTAAAGTGTGGGGATAAATATTTACAAAAGGCACATCTGACAAAGGACTATCATCCACAATATATCAAGAACTCTTAAAACTCAACAAAAAGAAAATAGACAATGCAATTTTATAATGGGCCGAAGACCATAACAGACACCTCACCAAAGAAGATATGACAAAAAAGTATTTGAAAAGATGTTCCACATTTTGTCATCAGGGAGTAGAGGTGAACATAGCAATGAGATATCACTACACACCTATCAGAATGGCCAACATCCAGAGCGCTGACAGCACCAAACAGTGAGGAAATAGAGCAAGAAGTCTTATAGATTGCTGTCGTTCAATCCACTCCAGAAGACAGTTTGGTGGTTTCTTACAAAATCAAACATACCCTTACCATAGGACCCAACCATCACACTCCTTGGTATTCACCCAAAGGAGTTGAAAACTTAGGTCCACACAAACCTATACCTGGTTTATAGGTTTGTTTCCATCAACTTTATTCACAACTGCCAAAATTTGGAAACAAACAAGATGTCCTTTAGTTGGTGAATAGGTAAATAAGTTGCAGTACCTTTGGACAATGGAGTCTTATTTAGCACTAAAATATTATTAATGTGCCACCAAGCTGTAAGAAGACAAGGAGAAAATTTAAGTGCATGTTACTAAGTGAAAGAAGCTAATCCTCCTATTTGATTCCAATGATATTACCTTCTGCAAATGGCAAAAATGTGGAGACAATAAAAATAAGAAATTGTGAAGGTGGGAGAGGAGACTAGGCAAAGCACAGAGGATTTCTAGAACGGTGAAAATACACTGTAGTGGTAGACCCAAGCCCATAGAATGTGCACTCCCAAGAGTGAATCCTAATGTAAGCTAAGACTTGGGGTGATGAAGATACGTCAACGAAGTTTCGTCCGTTGGTTAAAAAAATATTGTACCATTCCGTTCAGTGTGGTGATAATGGGGACACTAGTTACGTATGGAAAATCTCTGTACTTTCCTCTAAATGCTGTGAAAACAATGCTGAGAGACTCTGTGGATCTGGCTAGAAAGAAATGGCACTCAAATGGGGTGGGACAGAGCTGTCTCCCAAAGCTAGCAAATGTCAGTTGCTATTGCTATAGCCAAGCCTGAAGGGGTGAGCTGGGAGCCGTATAGAGCACCCGTAGAGAGAGAGCCTTGCGGGAGAACGGTCTGGCAGCTGTTACATTCCTCAAGATGCTAACTGACTCAGTGTCCCCGAGGAGAGGAAGTAAGCACCCCAAGCTGACTTTTTCCTCTCCCTTTATCTTTGACTGAGCGCCGTTGGCCAAACTCAACTTGAGTTCCAAAGGGCTTGGGGAACGATAGAGAAGGATGAAGGAAGGATCCAGAGGGACAAACAAAAGATGTGCAGCTGGAGTCTGGAGGTGAGAGCATACTCTCTGCATCTCAGCTGCATCCAGCTTCGTGACTTGGAGGCGTTTCCCAACCCCACGGAACAGTGATTTTCTCCTAAACAAATCTGCAGAGTGAAAAGTGCACTCATCTTGTGAGTTCACTCTGAGCATATGCACTGTGCCTGGTAAGGACGTTGTTCTCAGTACAGGCTACTTATTATTCTTATTACCATGCCGATGTTTTGACAATCCTGATCGTGTTTGTGATTTCAATTGATAAAGGGTGACGAAGAACTCCTGTTGCATACAATCTGTGTGGACTACGATGTGAGTGTCCAGACTCCTGCCTTCATGTCTGTGACTCACGAAAAGGCGTATTTTGAGTGTGGATGTTAAAATGGAACAGAAAGAAGCAACTCTGAACCTGTAATTTTATATTCTCTTCGATATGGGCAAGACTTCCGTCTCCCTGTCTCATCCTATTTGACAATTTTTTAAAAGCTGCAAGTATTCAAGTTGCTTATAAACCATGATTGTCATGTCCTGCCTATACAAGAAGACACGAAGCCGTATGGGACCTCATGAAACATAAGGAACTTCTGACATCTGTCTAGGACCTCGCAGGTTCTAGATATTGAAGTAGTAGTTCATGAGTTATCTCTTCAGTGCACCTTTGAGATTCATGTGATGTCTGGTGGGTTCCAGAATCCATAGGAATTTAATCCAGGAAGGGTAAGAGATTCCAGAGATAAGACCTGCTGCCTTGTCAGCAGTCCTGAAGGTTTTACTGAGAAACTGGAGGTTTCAGGATGTTGAAATAAGATTCTAGTTTCCCTCGGAACTGTGAACATAGCTATCACATTGAATCAAGTGACAGATACTATCTAAATGTGTTGACATCTTTCTGATGTCGAGCATGTGATACTTGTTTGTTCCATTGGCAAATGAAACAGACAAGAATTAAAATATGAAAAGTCCGTCAAGTTACCTTTGGGAATTGAGAACCCAGTCAGTAGTGCCTTGTTCCTCTCAACAGAAGACAGAGCAGACCACGGAGCTGAATGAGTCTGCATTGTTACTTGAAGGTCCCCAAGACGAATCTTTGCCCTGTTTATTTTTATCCTAAAATGTAAATTGCACACTAAACTGTGATTTAGACCATGATGGTCATGAGAGCTGGCTGCACAAACAAAAGAAATAATGCACAGTGTGTATAGAGCGGTGCCTACGACAAAAGATTCTAGGCAATAAAACACTGGCATCCTAAAGCCTATGAATTTAAAAATACTTTTAAAGTACATAATTATGATCTACAAGAGGAGCCATTGAAAAAAATTAGCCTCGAACGATGACTCCACAATTTTGATCATAAATTATGTATCTGGCTTTTTGCTAGAAAAGAAGCACAGGCAGCCCCTCCTTAAGGCGTTGCCATCCTAGTGAGTGTGTGTGCGTAAAGTGCACAGCGAAAGGCAGACCCCCAAAGTCATGGGCGCCAGGGGTCAGCGAAGGCAGGGGATGAGGACACAAGAACAGGAATCGCCAAGTGAAGCTGATGGTGGAGAGAGAACTCAGAAAGGAATCCAGAATGGATCCGGTTCAGATCTACTGTCGGACCAATAAAGCTGGATGCAGAGATGAGCATGTGAGGGGCGGGCAGTCACAGGAGCCCCCTGTCTTTTTTGTTTGTTTGTTTTGTTTAAAAAATTAATGTTTATTTTTTTTTAATTATAAACTTTATAGTTTATTGTCAGGTTGGTTTCCATATAACACCCAGTGCTCTTCCCCACAAGTGACCTCCACCAAGACCATCACCCCCCATTACCTTTCCCCCATCCCCTTCCTCCCTCAGTTTGTTTTCAGTATTCAAGAGTCTCTCGTGTTTTGTCTCCCTCCCTCTCCCTAACTCTTTTTCCTCCTTCCTCTCCCCATGGTCCTCTGTTGGGTTTCTCCTGTTAGACCTATGAGTGCAAACATATGGTATCTGTCCTTCTCCGCCTGACTTATTTCGCTTAGCATGACACCCTCGAGGTCCATCCACTTTGCTACAAATGGCCAGATTTCATTCTTTCTCATTGCCCTGTAGTATTGCATTGTATAGATGAACCACATCTTCCTAATCCATTCATCAGTTGATGGACATTTAGGCTCTTTCCATGATTTGGCTATTGTTGAAAGTGCCGCTACGAACATTGGGGTACAAGTGCCCCTATGCATCAGCACTTCTGTATCCCTTGGGTAAATCCCCAGCAGTGCTATTGCTGGGAGCCCCCTGTCTTAAGTGGAGAAGTCATTTGGACGAGCTCAAATAAAGGTGATTACGCTTGATGGGTACAGAGATACTGTAGTATGTTCTGAATACCAAGGTAAGCTCATTTTTAAACACACAATCTCCTAAGTGTTTTTTAACAAGCGATAAGAATCATGGTAAGAAACAGTGTTTATTCATCACTAAATACATGCTGCATACTACACTTAAGACCTTCCCATGAATTATCCTATTTCATCCTCAAACACGTATAGTGACCCTGGTCACCATAACTATCCTTTCTATTTTGTTTTAGGTATAGAACTCAATCTCATACTTCTAAATCTCTCAAGTGGCCTCTCCTTGAATATTCTACGTATCATGACAGCGATCAGCAACAAGAACATGGGGTTTTGCTCCAATCAAAGGTACCCTTTATACGTTGCTATCTCACACCGGGGCTTGTGAACAGTTTGAAGGTTTCAAGCCATGTCTCAGATGACTGCCAGGACCACATTCTATAGCAAGTTCCCCCTAATCCGGGATTTACAGCTCAGAGCAAAAGTGTCGGCATGTTCCTCTAAGCCTAGACCATAAACACAAATCAAAAGCCTCAAGCAGGGCATGCGTGGAGGCATCGCTCCGAAAGCCTCATCATGATAGTCGCGGTGGGGCTTCGTGAGTCATGCCGGGATCAGCAGGACTTCTTGGCCAATTTACCAACAGTGTTGGTCTGAAAACAATGTTTCATCAGAGTAACGAAATACTGATGCCTCTGGGACGGTGGCTTTTTTGACTGAGAGCTCCGGCCCCGAAGCTGCCGAGTGTTCTGAAAACCTGAACCATGGGGCATGCCTTTTTTCTATGGCTAATGACGTGGTCTGCCACTTGTTGATTCTGCGAAATAAATAATAGGGCAGAAAGTACCTGGTTCCTGGAGGCTTGGACGTCATGCTTCCTGGGAGCAGGTGTCTCACAATTGAAAGAGCAGATGATGACGACAGCGTTTGTATCTGATCTTATTTTTAAGAGTGTTACAGCTCAGAAAATTAGCAACAAAAGACATCAGAAGGTACAATTTTTGTGTTTGGAATTCATGAAATAAAACTCTTTTTTAAAAAAAACTTTACTTATTTTAAGAAAGAGAGAGAGAGAGAGAGAGAGGCAGAGTGAGTGGGGGGGGGAGTGCAGAGAGATGTAGAGAGAGAATCCCAAGCAAGCTCCGTGCTGTCAGCACAGAGTCCGACTTGGGGATCGAACTCACAAAACGTGAGATCATGACCTGGGCCAAAACCAAGAGTCAGATGCTCAACCGACTGAGCCTCCCAGGTGCCCCATGGAATTCAGGAAATAAAATTCTTAACAGATGAGCTAAATTTAAAAATAGAAATTCAATTAAACATTCCTTTGAGATCTAGAGCTTGAAAAATATGTACTGCTTTTGATTATTAAATTGCATTATAGTTGAATGCTACCCAGTTCATTAAGACACAAATGAATAAATAAAAGGTGCAAGATTGGGAGAGAAAAGAACAACCAATTATTATTAGCAGATGACATCATTTTACATGCAGTTAATCTAAAGTAATCTATAGATAAACCATTGGAATTAACAGGAAAAAAATAAACTTAATAAGCTTAATGTTACTAGATACAAACTCAATTTACAAAACTCAATTGTATTTTTATATGCCATCAACAAAGAATGAAAAAATAATAGTACTTAAAAAAGATAGATTTCATAATAGTGTAACAAACACAACTATCTAGGAATTTATCTAAGAATTCATGGGCAAGACCCATATGGAGAAAATTCTAAACCATAGTGAGAGAGAGTTAAGAGACTAAATACATGAGAAGATAGAGTAAGTTCGCGGTTTGGAATATTCTCTGTTTTATTTTATTATACTTTTTTATTTTAGAGAGAGCAAGAGAACACATGCCAGCAGGAGGGAGCAGAGAGAGAGAGAGAGAGAGAGACAGAGAGAGAGAATCTTAAACAGGCTCCAGGCTCAGCTCAGCACAGAGCCCAACACAGGGCTCAGTCCTACAACCCTGAGCTGAAATCAAGAGCCGGATGCTCAACTGACTGAGTCACCCAGGCGCCCCATTACCACTCATTAGTTTAAATCACTTTCCACCAAAGTGTAAGTGAAAATCCAATAAAAATCCTTGATCTTTGTGTGGAATTTAATGAACCAGTTTTAAAATTTATACGTGGACATACACATGGCCAAGAACAGACAAGGTATGTTTGATAAACACACTCTGGGAGGACTTGTCTTAACAGATATCGACATTGATCATAAAGTGAGAGCAATTGGGGCGCGCAGTGCTACCGCAGGGGCAGTCACGAAGAGCTCAGCCAAAGTACACTTCACACACCCAGAGCCTGCATATACCAGTATTCCATATTGATAACGTGGGGGCAGCCTGACCTCTTCAATAAATGGTGCCCAGACAACCGTATCCGGAGGAGGAAATGCAGTGACCAAGACCTTAAGGAAGCACACAAACCATCGATTGCAGGTGGGTTAAGGGCATGAAAGAAGTAGCTACAAACTGAAGCTTTTAGAATAGAGATGATCTTCATGAGCTCAAGGCGGGGAGGTCTTTCTTCAATAGGGCACAAAAAAACACTGGTGCTGAATCTCCGCGAACGTCCTTGTGTGCGTGCAAACTGAGTCCATATGATTAAATTACCCTGTGGGTAGAAATTTAAAAAGAGCCTTACAAATTGCCAACCTGTCAATGAAACAAAGCACAAAGGGTCAAGATCACTGAGGAGAGTTAAAGCATCTGCAGAACGGGATGCAAGCCTTTCAAGGCTTTCAAGCCAGAAGGGTAGAAACGTTCTATACCAAGAATTCAACAAGAAAGATGGAAAAACATACGTTTTGGTAAATTTTTGTTAATACCATAAAATAGGAGAAGAAAACAGAAAAAGAAAGAAATCAATGGATTGAAGAACCCAAACCTACCACTGCTTCTTTGAAAATATCTACAAATCAGACACAATCCCAGCAAGAAAAAAACAACATATAACCCCTCTCATGTACAATTGTTCCAGAAAAGAGGAACAGAGCCAGTTGTCCAAGGAATTTTAACATGAGATAAGGAAGGCTACTGGGCAAATAATGGCCAGCAGCCTTACTTCTCTGATTTCAGCCTGTGCAACCTTGATAAAAGTTATAGTTGCCATCAGAAGCCATACGTTTTCTTTAGCACTTTAATGGAAAACCTTTCAATAATGGGAAGATTGATGACATAAATGTTTTAAAAATATAATTCATAATGGGGTGCCTAGGTGGCTCAGTTGGTTAAGTGTCTGACTCTTGATCTCAGGGTCAGGAGTGAAGCCATGGGTGTGAAGCCAACATATATATATATTTATATGTGATATATTATTTATATTATATATTTATTTAAATATAATTTTATATGTATATGTTTTGCATATTTATATATAGTTTCATATTGTATATATTCCTTATATTTACATATATATATAAATACATATATATGTGTGTATATATATGTAAGTCACCAAACATGACATTTATACCATGTTATATAGATAAAGGAGATCACTAGAACATTCCTTTACCTTGCCCACATTAAGAATACAATAGTAGATAAATTGGAGTGGAAGTCCTTTCTTGTCATATTTGTAATTATTCTGTGTTATAACAAAACTGAGTCCTTATAATTATTTTTAGTCATTTTGTGACATTTTAATTTTTTTTAATCCAGAAGTTTCATTGTTAACTCATATGGCTTAACTTGGGTATCTTCAGAGAAATTCCATTTATTTATTTTATTTATTAAAAATCAAAGTTAAATAATAAATCTAATTTTTAATCTATATCTCAGCACTATGATGATATTCTCTCTAAAGTCTCAATGATTTTATCTTATAATGTCACTGCTATGTAAGGGGATGGGTTTACCCATGTAATCAAAGCATTCATAATATTAAGCAGGTGGAGGTCATTAGCTATGGGGAAATAGGTTCTACTATTTAATGGGTTAGAAAAAAGCCTAAGGCAGAAGGCCACCGCCACAGGGCAAAAACTTCTGAGGTTAGCTAGCGAGATATTGTAATGAGATCACGAATACTTTCCATCTGACACCAATATACTTTGATCACAAACTCCACTTTCCCCCCAGACCATTTGCTTCTTACACATACAAGTTAATGATTACTGTCTGACTGTTTTCTTCACATTCACCACGTGGGTAAGATCTTGTGAGCTCAACAAATACAGAGATGAAACCCCCGTTCAGGGATCCTCCTGGATCCTCCTGTCTCCTCCTGGAATTAGCCTCCCTCATATTCAATTCTGTGTCCACTCTCTTGCTGGACAAGAGAGAACTCCAGACTCATAGTCTGTGACAATTCGCTAAATCATCAGTTCTCAAAGTGAGGTCTGAGGACCTCAAGGATTCCCCCCTTGCAGAGAATGCACGAGGCTAGTCATTTTCATAATGAAATGAAAATGGCTATTGGCTTTTTTCCCCACTGCATTTGTCATTGCAATGATGGTATGAAACGTAGTGTGGTAAAGCAGCTCTAGCCTTAGCACAAAACAAACAAGGGCACCAAACTCTATGTGTGGCCATGACATTCAACAATGCCATGCAGACGCATTAAAGTAAGTGTCGATTCTGCTTAAGAATGAAACAGTAAAAAGGTTTAACCTTATGACACCTCAATCAGTAGGTGTGTTTCTTTAGTATCATGTATGATGAAATGAGACATATCCCAGAACTTGGTGCTGCCGGGGTGGGAGTGGGAGGCAGGAAAGTGTCTCCAGGAAATCACTTGTGCAGTAACTTGCATTATGAAAGGAAACAGCACATTTTGCATGAAACACCATTTCTGCTTGATAGAGCAACTGAAACACAAGCCACAGTTATCAGACATGGATTTTGGCAGACACTTTCTGCAAACTGAACAAAGTGAACCTGTCAATTCAGAGAATATAACCGATGTTATTTGTCCCCCAATGGTTAGATTTGAACTTTCAAATGAAAATGGGAATTTCAGGATTTTTGACAGCTTCCCAGTACTTACTAACTTTTCTGATGATGTGTGTGGTTGAGATCCTAATGGATGTGATTTTGATGTCACAGAACTAAATGTGTCAACAGTTGGAAGATTTGCATTAGTCAGGGAACCAATAGTTTTTAAGTGACCACCGTCTGATGTTATGGTATCCCACTTAGGCAAACGATCCATTCACAGTCTAAGACAGACCAATGGATTTCATGTAAATAAGCATGAAAAGTCGACTGGCGTGGCTTCAGATTCCACGCTGCAACTAGCCTTTAAGAAACTACTACTTGTCAAGCTTTGTTAGAATAGCAAAGAAGATCCATAATGAGCTAACCAGGCTATTCGAATATTCCTCCCTTTTCCAGCCACAAATGTAGGCGAGGCCAGAATTTCTTCACATACTTAAAAAAAAAATAACATATTGCAACAAATTGAATGCAGAAACATAGGTGAAAATCCGACTTTTATTAAGCTAAACATTAAAGATACTTGCAAAAAGCCTCCCTTTCTCTCTCTCTCTCTAAGTAAATAAATAAATAAACTTTTAAAAAAGTAGGTGGAGTTTGCCTGTAGCTCAGTTGATGGGTGCCCAGCTCTCGGTTTCAGCTCAGATCATGATATCATGGCTCATGGGTTCAGGCCCCGTGCTGGGCTCTGCACAGACAGCATGGAGCATGCTTGGCATTTTCTCTCTCTCTCTCTCTCTCTCAAAATGAATAAATAAACTTTAAAAAAATAAAAATACTTGCAAAAATAAAAACAATGTCGCTCTCTCTTCTTACTAATTTTTTAAGAAAATAGTTATCTTTTATAAAAATATATCTCCTAAGTTATATATGTTAATGTGTAATGGGTTTTATTGTCATTTCAAATAAATTAATAGTTTTTAAAACACTCACATTTAGGTTTCTGATATGGATATAATACAATGAAAGAAAGAAGTTCTTTGGAATCTTCAATCATTTTTAAGAGCATAAAGGCTTTTGGAGAGCAGATCATTTGAAAGCTCTTGAAATAAAGATCTACTTAGTAACAGTCTATGTATTTAAAACAGAATAATAAAAGAAAGAAGACACCAAATGGAACAAAATTTAAAATGCATCTGCAATCAAAATACTGTATTTTGTAGAGAGTATCCATATCGAGGGGGCTTGTCGAGTCTAGTGAACTGGACGTCTATTAAAGTCACAGGAACGGGAAAAGGAATTAAAAAAGAGTTAAGAATACTGAACACTTGTGGTGGCTGTGCACCGATCCTCAAGTATAGCATCAGCGTAATGGGAGAAACATCAGGAAATAAAGAAGTAAAGAGTTTTCATTCTCCTGTTTAAGAGTGGTCAACCTTTGGGAAATCTAACTTTTTGTGGGATCTGCGAAGGTTGGTGCCATTGGCTCAGACCCGCCTCACTAGCTCTGCAGACGTGCCTCCCTAAATGTCCCTGGCTGGGCTGTCTGTGGCACTTGCCTCACCCACTTTGCCAGGCTCATCCTCCTCTCTCTGTCCTTTCAGTAGGCAACCTAGATGCTTTGTCTTCTCTGAGTTTTATCACAACATAGTGATAAATTCACTGGGGTCATTAAAACTCTGTTCAATGACTACATACATTGGTATGACTCAGAAAGTTCTTGGCAGTCCCGAACTGCAATACATGAGGAAGAGTAAAATCCGATGGCTAAAATTCTAAACTGTCTCCAGAAAATAAAGCAAAACAAAAATCTTTTGTCTGATTCTGTAGAGATATCTCTGAATGTCCGTGGCTTATTCTGATAAAAGGAGTCAATAAGACAGATTGATTCAACATAAACTGTTACCGTCAAGGGCAGATGCTTTAGAGGACCCAGTAAATAGTTTCCTTCCCCCCTGAGCTCTGCCTCTCATGAGAACTAATCAGCAGAACCACAGACAGACAGAAGACCAAACGATCTCCGTGTGAGCTCTGGTGGCTTTGGGAAGGAGGACAGCGCAGCAAAGACCAAAGTGCCTATCAACTCACTCTCCAAGGTAGACCTTGGGACGATCCCCCAGAAAGAAAGTTCCAGGCACCAAGAGAGATGTGCCTACTCATGTCACTCCCTCCTGTCATTAAAGGAGAAGCCCTCAGTTCAGTATCTTTGACAGGTTAGCTCCATCTAAGTGAGAAACTAGGAACAAGCTTTCCAGGGGTCTCTGCCTGAATCCCACTCAGACTCCAAAGAAAGGACGGGACGGAAGCCCAAGGCGCCCAAGGGAAGTCAGCCCCCAGGGAGCCTAGAAACAGGCAGGCTCTCCTCCACACTTGATGACGTGCCAGCAAACACTCATCTGCGGATTACTCTGCCAGAAACACTTTTAAGTACATTAACATACTTTCATGGTTTTTTAGAAATTTTTTAAATGCTTATTTATTTATTTTTGAGAGAGAGAGAGAGTACAAGAGGGAGGGGCAGAGAGAGAAGGAGACACAGAATCCAAGACAGGCTCCAGGCTCCGAGGTGTCAGCCCAGAGCCTGACATGGGGCTCGAACTCACGGACCACGAGATCATGACCCCAGCCGAAGTCAGACACTTAACCAGCTGAGCCACCCAGGCGTCCCAGCATACTTTCATGTTTCATCCTCATTTCAACCTTACTATTTTTCCCTTTTACATACGAAAGAACAAAACCACAGAGAAGACAAGTAATATTCTGAAGGTCTCAGACCTCTTAGATGCAGGATTCATACATCTCTGAATTGATGGGATTTTTAAAAAATATTTCACTCACAGCTAGGGAATAAAAGTAGTTTTGAAATTTGTCAATAATATTTTTTCTTGGATTGTGCGATCGCCGTGGTCACTGAAATGGGGCTCAGAACGCAAACAGTGAACATCTGTTTAAATTTTGTCATGGAGAACATGGTATTGCTCATGCCTCAGTAACCATCCCACAGGAACCGTGTTTTTATCGTATAAAATCAGGTTTTCTTTGTTTCATTGCAGATTGTGTTTTAGCAAAGTGGATTACCCATCCTCTTACGTGGGGAAACAGGTTTCAATAAGGCAAGTCCACACTGTCTGATTTCCCCTACTAACTGGCAGCTCGGAAAATAACAAAGGATCCTGAGCGGCGATCCTCAGCCAGATACACATTCCTCCCCTTCGGAGCGGGTGAAGTCGATCGGAGAGAGAACAGTGAGTCATGGTCCCTCTTGCTCACACGGTCATCACCATGGCAACCACGGTTGCCAGGTGGAGAATTCTCTCACACATCATAATTGCTATGTCCACTTTCAGCAGATTGGAAGGGAAAATGTCCACAATTTTGGCCTGAATGGAGAGACTCTAAAGTAACTAACACAGAGTACTGACATCATGACCAGTAATAAGCTGTAATTATGTGACATTTATTGCTATAAAAACCATGTGTATTTAGACATAAGGATGCTGGCTATTACAAATAAAACCTCTCACCAGATATATTTACTGTCTAGATGTGTTACCTGACTTAGTGACGAACGTTGAACGGATGAAAAAAAATGATGCTTTTAAAATTCTAATATCCTTCAAATAAGAAGAGAAACTGGAGCAATTTTAATCTTTTGAAAGAGAAGGATGTTTACAGTTTCTCTGGAACAATAATGTGGAAAGGATATTATGGAATCTACTGGAGAAGGTATTAGATGAAGAGGATGCTCGTTTGTTAATACATCTAAAATCTGCAAAGAATAATGAAGAAACTCAGAAATATCAGAGAGGTAAATGGAAATCCATTTTATTTCTATCAAAAGCACGAAAGGGTGCTAGAATTTATGCTGTCTTCCTATTGGAGGTCAGTGCTATTTTAAATGTTTTTTTTTCCCAACTGTATTATTTTAGTTTGTTCCGTCTGTGTATCCGTGTATGTTTGCAAAAGTGTATAAGGATGCACAGACTTTAATTTCCTAATATTTTTGATGCCAAGTATTTTCGTAAAAATGTAGACAGAGCCCCAGCAATGAGACCCACATCTCCAGGATCCCTGGACGGAGTCTGCGGGAGCCAGAAGCAAGCCAATGCCAGTTGCCTGCAATCAGTATCTCAAATCTCTTCTGAGGATGCTCTCACTTTTCTACTTTCATATAAGAGGACATCTAATTTTCTTCCTTGAAAATGGGATATGTATTAAAAATAATTCCTCTAAAGGTAGAAAATGTTTCAGAGCCCAGGGATGAAACTCTGAGAAAATCCTGTATATGTAAATCTGACACAAGAAATGTGGGCTTCAAAGAACCATCAGTGGTTAAAGTGAGCCATCAATTACGGAGCTCTTTGTAAGCAAAAAGGGGAGATTGGGTGCGGAAGATGATCCAATGGGGGAAATATGGAAAAGGCTTGAGCTGATATCTCAGAGAATGAAACTTGGGGCCGGCTCCAGGAAAGACGGAGTAAACATCCTTCACGACATCTCTCCCGCTTAATTCAACAGCGAGTCCTGGACAGAGTGCGCAAACCCACTATCTGAAAATTCTGCAGAGTAAATGGTCGCAGGAATGGTTCCCCCTTCCTTGGGGAAGGATGGCGAGGTTCAAAGTTTCCCCACACTGGGATTGTGTTTATCATTTCCTTTCCTTCCAGAAGCGCTTGGCTGAGCTCAAATATAGACTAGAACCCATAGGGTGCATTGGATGGGGACAGAGCAGGCCCAGAGACCCTTATCTCTCTGTGTTTTTTAAAATTGTTTTAATGTTTTATTTATTTTTGAGAGAGAGAGAGAGAGAGAGAGAGAACGAGTGGTGGGGGGTGGGGAGAGAGGGAGACACAGACTCTGAAGCAGACTCCAGGCTCTGAGCTGTCAGCACAGAGCTCTACTCGGGGCTCGAACTCATGAGCCATGACATCATGACCGGAGCCAAAGTCAGAAGCTTAACCGACTGAGCCAGCCAGGTGCCTCTCTCTGTGTTTTTTTTAAATATAAATATAAATATAAATATAAATATAAATATAAATAATATATATTTAGCCATGCCAATAGTGTATATTTATTATCATTCACGAATGGCCAAAAGACAAACCTGGTCCATTATTAGTATAATCACAGATATGAAATGTCACTTAGTGACATGAAGTGAAGAGGACAATTAAATATATATATATTTAAATGCACACACACACACTCTCTTCCTCAAGTGCCCCCCCCCACACCGCATCAGGCTGCGAGCGTTCCCATATCCATAACAGAATGAACTATTTCAAACTTAAAAACGGCGCTAAAGTTACAAAAATAATTCTCTTTCCTCAAACATTGTGATCAGAGCTCAAGCAATGCAAACCATGATCATGAATGATTTTCATGCTATTTAACACAGTTCAAAACACAAAGGGGTCAGCGGGTGCAAAAGTCCTGAAAATGTAGAGGTGACAGGGATGAGCAATGTATTTCATCCAGGAAGATGTCTGCAACAGATCTGTCTCGTCCTGGATCTCGAATATAGTGGCAAGAAGAGTGGAAAGCACTCTACGGGCCAGAGAGAATGGGGAAGTCCCTGGGTCTCTCTGTCGTTCCCTTCTCTGTGCCCCCGGGCCCCCTGCAACATCCCCGAAGCAGCAACTCCAAGAGGAGGAAATGTTTTCTACAGCTGGACAAAGAGAGACCCCAGGAGTGTGGGGCAAACCCCTGTTGCCCTTTCTTGTCCCTGTGTCTTCCCATTACTTGGCCCAGCGTGCAGTCACAGTGATGGTGCAGCAGTGAGGAAACCGCGGCTCTGGCCTCCGGCACCAGAACAAAGGCCAGCCCAGGACCAGAGGACAGAGGTCAAGGGCATGACTCCACAGCATGGGGCAAAGTCCTGGTGTCACCTTCTAGCCTGAGAAGGACGCTTGCGGGTGATGTAGATGGAGACGTCTCTGGAATGCACTGCAAAGAGCTCAAAACTAAAGACCTCGAAACACCTGTTATAACCACAGTCCCAGATGAAAGGCCACTTGTGAAGTGAATAGAAAGCTAGAGAATCAAAGGGGTAGAACACAAATATAAAGAAGAAGAAAATGGAATTTTTACAGTCAAAAACCATGGGAGTCAAAATTAAGAATCCCCGGGATGGGCTGGATGGGAGCAGAGGGGAGAGAGCAGAGGAAAGTCAGTGAGTGTGAAAACATAGACAGCCCGGTTTGTGCAAAAGAGAGAAGCAGGATTTAAGAAGGGCAATGAACAGAGCGTCAGGTCCCTGCTGCACAAAACCGAAGAGTCCAGCGTTCACGTCATCGGAGCTCCAAACGAGTGCAGGAAAAAAATAGTTGAAGGAATAGTAACGGAAAACTCCCAAATTTATCAAAGGTGTCAAATTGAAATAAGTCTGCACTTACATAAGGAGAGGCTTTAATTAGCCAGAAAGATGATCGCACTGGCGAGAATCCACTTTGATCTCAGAAATCTGCAATGACTCAAAATCCTACAGAAAAAGGTTTTTCTTTTCCAGGGTACAGAAGGTGGCGGGCAGAAATGAGCAGAATCTTTGGAGGGGCAGCTGGATGAGCAGGGGGTGGGGGATGGGCAGCAGGCCTGATGGGAAAGGGTCTCCCCAGGGCGGGCCGAGTCCCAGGAGAAGCCGGGGAGGGGTGCGCCCATCCTGGGGCGCTTGCTCGAGCATGGGAGGGCCCCCGAGCTCAGGGGTCTATGGGAAGAGTGGGAAGAAGGGGTCACACTGAACTTGGTCAAGACAAAGTGGAGGGCGGGAAATAGGGAATTGTAGGCACTCAGTCAAAAGACATAGACCTCGAGAATCTAGAAGCTCGTCAAAACAACAAAATCCAGATCAGATTATGGTCAAGAAAAGTCTTGAATGCGGTCAGAGAAGAACAGTGGACTACCTGCAGCTAGACACATGGCGTCCTGGAGAAGACTGCACTTTATCTACGGAAAATAGATGAGGGGTGGCCGGGGGTTAGGAGCGAGGGGCAGGAATGCCCACGAAGGAGAAACCAACTGGCCACCTGGGCACACTAGGACCTTCTGCATCCTGATCACGATACACGCACTCACATGTGCGCAAACATACACCCAAAGCATTGGTTCTGCGTGTGTCCGTCAGAAAAGTTAAGGGAAGGTTTTAAGAAGTTATGGAAAACAATATTCACACGCACTAGTTGTTAGGGAAATGCAAATTGTATCTTCTTTCTGTCAGACCTGCGATTCCTCCCAACCGCTGTCTTTGTCTCCGAAAACGGCCAACTTCTCCAAGGTGGCCCGCCCAGGGCTGCCTGAGCCCCAGTTGGCTGGTACCACACAGAGGGTCACCACCTAGACTTCGTCTGCTTCCATATCGGGTCTTAGAAAAGCACTAAGACACAAGCGTAGGCTTCGGAGGGTGTCTGGAGTCCGTGCGGAAGCAGGTGCAGGCCTGGCAGGGACAAGGGTCGGGACGTGGAGGAGCCCTGGGGCCCAGGGAGAGGCGTGCTGGGCGACATGGGCACAGGGTCTGCTGCATGAGCACAGGACAGAGGCCAGGGCTACGTGTCCCCTGTAACCACTCACAGTGGGGACCGATGAAGGGACGATGACCCAGCTCTGGCCACAAGACTGCTGGCTGTGCATGAGCATTTGACCTGATATAAACATCTGGGCAGGTGGCTGAGCCAAGTGGCCCCGAGCATCACACCTGGGCACGGAGACTGGGTGGGACGGGAACTTGAGCTTTCTAATGTGTATCCTGCCATCTGAACTCTAACTGAAACAGCACCAACACGAGTAAACGACAGCCCAGGCCACCCGTTCTGGCGCCACACGCTGCCACAGGCTCCCCATGGTCTCCTCGTCCAAACCCGACCTCGGGGTGTGGCCTCCCCACCTCTCGACCTGCTTCCTCTTTCCACCCCCCAGTGGGTACCAGACCCCCGCACTGCTCGTGCAAAGGCCTGAAGCTGTCTTCTGTGCCAGCCCTGTTCCCGCCCGGGCCTCTGAGTCCAGTCTTGCCCAGACTAAGAGCCTCCCCTTTTTGCCTGAGGAGTAACCGATCCAAGATTTAACTCTTGCCCTTGTTCAACAGCCCCCAATCGTGCCCCCCCCGCAAGTGTATTTGCTCCGTGTCCTCAGTACCTCACACCGACGCATGTGAAAAACAGACACGTAAAGTTCTGTGCACGATCACGGGGTTTCACGTCTCTGAGGATGAACGATGCAGTCCTTTCTTTCCGAAGTTCCCATCCCGGATGCCAACTCACCACTGGCCACGTTTCAGTGAGTCTTTTCGAGAGCCCAGGGGTCAACCCTCAGGGCAGCAACCCGCCTTCTTTCCTCTGAACCCCAAGAACCCGGTGTTGGGCCGACGAACCCCATCGAGCTGGCGAAGGGGCCCCTCCTTCCCCGGCCTCTCCTAACGGGCACAGGGAAGGAAATGCACCATTATACCTACTGAGGCCAAAATAGAGTTAAGACTGACCAACCTATCTGTCTTCTAGCAGATACTGACAGCAGCTAAACAGGCTGTTTCTGGTGAGTCTTCTGCCACCGTGGCTCACTGGTTGGCCAAGCCGACGCAAGATGTGGGCTGTTTGCCAGCTCTGACCTAGAGGCACGCTCACACTGTGTCCATGAAAGTGGATTGTCCTGGATTCATGAGAAGGATGAGGAAAAGCAGCCGTGTTTGTTTATGGAAAGTCTGCTATGTGCCAGGGATGATTCTACGTTCAGAAAAGTCCATGAACTTTCCCAAGGTCATGAGACGATTAATTAGCAAGGATGAGAGAGTTTGTTCAACCGACGGTGGCAATCAAAACCGGGCGAGGCACAGACCAGTAAAGGCTTCTTTTGGGATCTGTCCATACCTTCTCCACTGCCCATCACACTAAATAAAGAGTGTCTGTTTTCCAGAGGAGCCCGGACAGACACAGAGACGATTTCATCATCACAGGGGCCATATCGCCCACTGACTCTTTCTGAACCTTTACAGTAATTATGTCACATCTTTCCCCAACTACCTCTAATGTCTTCCATTTTTATAGGAAAAAGCCTGTATCTTGGAAGTCAGCAGGCTTTGTTGAGGACACTGTGTCCTGGAACTTTGTGAATGTGTGTGTGTGTGTGCGCGCGCGCACACGCGCGTGTGTACCAACTTTGGATCCATCTGGCAATAAAAGTAGATGGAAAAGAAATAAACTCTGAAAACTGTCACATCAATTCACTTTCCTGAGCGGAATAAAGCCCCTAGTTGAATTCAGGAAGGCTACTTGGCAAAGGGTTGTCCTACATTGTAGATAATATTTTATTATCTTATGTAAGTTAAAGTCATTTATTAGTTAACATGAATAATATTACCTTGAGTGTAATTTTTTTTGTTATGAAGTTTTCTCATGGGATTTCAGTTTATTTCGTTTTACCCTGGTAATAATTTTGACAGAGAAGGGAGAAAGAACCGGCCAGATGACAGAGTAATTTAGTGTCTTCCTTCCTGATACACTCAATGCTCCAAGCTTCTTGCTTTAAGATTTTTAGCTAAGTTTGTTGAGTGTAGTTAAATGTCCTATTTCTTCCCGACTAATTTTGGATTCTCCAGGAACAGCCTAGATCAGCATCGGAAGAGATAGATCAGGGCAGCAAAGGTGAAAGGGCAGACTCTTAACCACTTTGGTGACATTCAGGCAACATTAGAAAAGATGAATGCTGTGAACTGAATGTCTGTGCCCCTCTAAAATCCACATGTTGAAGTCCTACCCATCCCCCATGTGAAGGTCGGGAGGTGGGGCCATTGGGAAGAGATTGGGTCATGAGGGTCCAGCCCCCATGCTGGGATCCTGCCGTCACAAGAAGATGTCAGAGAGCCCCATTGCCCCTTTGGCCCTTCGGCCATGTGAGGACATGGAGAGAATGTGGCCATCTGAATGCCAGGAACAGTGACAAAGGTGTCTTCCTCGGATGGCTCAGAGCAGGGAACCTGCCCCAGAAAGACCACCTGGGGCTGGAAATATTGGCTTCTTGAGGAATCACAGTGATGGAAAACGTCAGCCTGGGACCATCTTCCCTGGCATCAGGTGAGTGGTGCTCTGCACCGTCTCGGGAGGGGACACAGGGGTTTTGGAGACCCCTCTTCTCCAGCTTCTCCAGGTCAGAGCTAGGCCCAGTGTGTATCAGGGACGAGAGCTGGAGGAGGCCGTCAGAGCCCCACCCAGAGAACAGGGTCAGAACTGGGCCATGCCCAGAGGTCCTTCCGACCTTTGGTTTCTATTGCTGCTGTAACAAATTAGTGCAAGCTTAGTGGTTAAAACCACACCCATTCATTATCTTACGGCTTTCAAGGTCAGAGTCTGGGGGCTCCAGGGAGGAATCCATTTCCCTGCCAGTTCCCACTGCCGGAGGCTGTCTGCCTTGGACTATGGCCCCTCCTTGGTCTTAAAATCCAGCAATGGCATGGCTCCCTGACTGTTTGTCCCTAGTCTTGTCTCCCTCCACAGCCAGGAAGCCAGCACCCTCTCGTCTAAGTTAACTTGTGGTGACATTAGAGCCCACTCCAAAACTCCAGGATCATCTCCCCACCTCAAGGCTCTTAACTTAATCACATCTGCAGAGCCCCTTTCACCACGCATGCAAATATATTTGCAGCTTCCAGGACTTAGGGTATGGATATCTTTGGGGACAGTGATTCTTCCCTACCACACTTCAATGACGAGGATCGTGATTTTGGTAAGAGTCTCAAAGAGGCTGCATCAAAAGTCACTCCCTGCAAAGGGACTGGGAGAGAGAAACTTAGGGTGCCCCAGAAAGGAAATAAGGGCTGAATGTGCCAGGACCTCGGACCTGTAACGGTCAAGGTTTCTTCTCTAAGGTTCTTCAGAGCATTGACCTTACTTCTCATTAAGAACAAGAAGACGTGTGAGTTTGGACGATAGGGACATTTTCTACTGGGAAACAGGAAAAAGAGCGTTCAGTTGTCGTAGAGGGCTCTTCCTGGGCATGATGAATGTCCTTGTTCCTCCAGCTGCCCAGACTGCTGGGTGAGGCAGAAAATAACCACCAAAGAGGCTGGGAGTCTCAGAGACCATGCGCTCTCATGCCCACTGCCCTCAGTTTCAATGCCAAGTGCTGGCTTTAGGAAAACATTTTATATCAGGTGATTTGTTTTGCTTGAATGTCAGATTTGCTTTTGACAGCTCGCGTTCATGACGAGAACCATTTACTGATCTCATAATACACTCCAGTTGGAATGCTAGGGGTTTTCTATATTTACGTACATTTTTATGTAGCGTTTTCTATAAGGGCTTTGCCAACATCTCATTACGTTCTTTCCACCTGTTGAGAGAGATAGAGCAAGTATAAATGCCATTTCTATTTTACAAATGAGCGATCAGAAGCTAGTTGAAATTAAGTGTCACTCGAGGTAAGGACATAATAAGTGGAGAAGCCAGGCATCAAACTCTGTCTTGGAACATTGAATCCTAAATATCTTCATGTGTTAGGCAGACGACTGGCCCCAAAGACGTCCCAATCCTGGAAACCTGTGAATATGTTAGTTTACATGATCAAAGGGATTTTGCAGGTGTGATTAAGATAAGGATACTGAGAGGAGGAAATTATCCTGGGTTTATCAGGTAGACCCGTTGTGGTCAGAAAGGCAGGAGGGACAAAGACATTGGAGAAAGAGACGTGTCAGCAGAAGTAGACATCACCGTGATGTGGGGCCATGAGCCAAGGAATGTGCATGCCCTTTAGAAGCTGGAAAAGGCAAGGAAATGGACCCTGCCCTAGGGCCTCCAGAAGAAACGCCATCTTGCAAACATGGTGATTTTAGCCCCGTGAAACAAACTCATCTTGGATTCATAGCTCACTACCACTGTAAGAGAGTAAATGTGTATTGTGTTAAGCCACTCAGTTTGCAATAATCTGTTACAGCAACAGTAGGGGATGGACGCATCCAATCTCCTTTATGAGACCCCCAAGACCTTAACTGGGGGTCAAACCCCGCCTCTAAGGCCCAGGTCCACAGAGAAAGCTGCCGTGTCTACTTTGGATGACCCCAAGACATCACACTCAACGTATCTAAACCCTAAGTCCTTTTAACCTTCCCCGGCTCAGGAAAGCCTGCTACATTTCCTCCATTGCTCATTTTCATGAAGCCAACATCTGGTCGCCAAGCCAGATCGACGGGCTCATCCCAGATTCTCCCCTTTCACTCTCCACCCATGTAAATATATATACACACACCCTACTCCTTTAAAAATAATTGTTCCCTTCACAAGTATTCCCACCTCCAAATTTTAGGGCCCCGAACTCTCATTCATAGCAGTCATTTTTTTTCCTATATTATCTTCAACATTTAAGATCACACAGCCGGCCAATCAATCCTCAACAGTGTCTGCAAAACATCTCAAGTGCATTACCTGCAGATAAAGATCTACAAATCTCCTGTCTTTAGGACCTGGACCTGGCATAATAAGGTCTTGCTGCTGGCATCCCTCCCTCTCCGGGCAGGACCCCTCAGAGTCTGCCGTATCTGGTTGAAGTGTTCTGTTGCATTTTGTTGTGTGTGTGTATGCGTCTGTATATATATATGTGTATATACATATGGAGAGAGAGAGAGGAGATGTAAAGATAAATCACATATGTAAATACAGATCTTTTATATTATATATAAAGATAAATCATATATATTGTATAACATATATAATATTTATAGTTCCACCAAGATACTGTTAGAGACCTGGAAATTTAAGATCTCTTTTCTTGCTCAAGCCCCATAAATGGGGAACTTAGTTATGGTCTCCCCACGAGGATTCCTTACATTATTTGTGTTCCTTCTACTCTCAAAGCAAAATATTTTCTATGTAGTTTAAGGCAGTTTATGTCGTAGTCACTGCAAGTCCCCAGTGTCACCACCCCTTACGATGATGTCAAACTGTCACGGGACTAGTTATATCAGAATGCCTTTTCATTTTGCCGCATGGCCACGTGGGGCCTTGCCCACAGCAGCAGGGACTGCCCCTCCCAGGGCTAGCTCGTTTCTGGAGCAGCCAACGTCTCACCGGGGAGGGGGCCGAACATAACCAAACCAACTAATCCAAAGCCCGAACACCTCCTTGATGAGGCTCTCTACTCGGCCACTGTCCCGCCGGCTCTAGTCACCCTCGAAGCTGGGTGCCACACCACTAGAGGCAGCCCCGATGCACCAGACGCCGTGGGAATCATTCAAACCAGCCAGCCCCAAGCTCGTGTCTCCTGCCGTGGCCGGTCTCTCCTGCAGAAACCACAGGAAGGCTGTGGCCCACACCCCCACCTCTACTTCCTGACCGGCCCCGGTGCTTCCCCGCATGGCCCTGCTCCCCATGAATAGCACACCTTCTTCCTGCGTGACGGTCATGTCCACATTGGTGTGTCTTACCATTGCTGACTCAAACACCTCCCAGGAACACGCACACACCCTGCTGTAAGAGAACCTCCTGGCGAACACCCTCAGCCTGTCTCCCAGTGTTCACAGTAGGAGGTCAGCAAGAACAGCCTTGGAGACGGATAAGAAGGGGCCAGACTGGCTGGATACCAAGGACCGTGCTCCAGAGGGATTCGATCTCCTTCCCAGACCCTTCCCATATAAAGCGTGACAGGCTGACCGACGCCCCGTCACACAGACTCTGTCCTCATCTTAATTTCTGGAACGTGCAAATGTTACCTTATATGACAGAAGGGACTTTGCAATGCGATTAAGGTAAAGATCTTAAAAAAACGAGGAGATTATTCTGGATTATCTGGGTGGGCCCAACATAATCACAAGAGAAGAGGGAGGCGGGAGATTAACTCACAGGAAATGCGGCAGCAGAAACAAGGTCATAGGAGGAGAGGAGGGTCCCCAGTCAAGGATCCAGGACGCTGCTCGCAGCTTGAAGGAACCAGCCCTGATTTGAGCCCAGGGAAGCTCCTGTCCGCCGTCTGACCTCCGGAGCAGCGTAAGAATAAAGCTGTGTTGGTTTAAGCTATGAAGCCTGTGGCCACTTGTTCTGGCGATCATAGGAAATTAGTACAGGAGCCAAGAGGAGGATCCAGGTCACCTACACACAATACAGGTGTGTGGACCCCCCTCAGCGCATTAGTACCTCAGTATCTGTGTTCTTGGAGCAATCGGAAGAGAATTTTGGCTTTTAGAAAACAACCCTTACCGTGTGCTAATGTGGATCTTTCCTAAAAGCAGAGTGGCTGAGTTTGGGAAAGTGGGGGATAATACTATTCCCTTCACAGCCATTCAGCATACAAAGGGTGTCACAGGGACCCTCTCTCTACCTTCAGGGAGAGGCCTGTGATTAGAATTTTGTCTTACCGCGGAGGGGTCATGTCACATTTAACTTGGCAAGTTTCCCCCACAAGCTAAAGGGAAATGTGTTTCCGAGCTAAAATCTAGAGAGCTTTTCAAACTTTGCCCTGGCTTTTCCGAAACACAGAAAGACATACAGACAGTCACCAACACACAGACGGGCTCAGGAGACAACCCGTGGGAAGCCTCTCTCTTCACAGAGCCCCACAGGGGTCACTTTGCGCTCAGCGAACCCCACTGTGTGCGGGGTCCTCAGGTTTCAGACCTCACCTCCTGGGCCCCAGCCTCGGTTTCTCCGGGAGGTGTCCACACGGCCCCTCGAGGGGTCGTCATTTCTCAGCCACCCCGACTCTTGCGTTTTTTGTGCGGTTGTCGCCGTTGTTCTCTAGTTTCCTCGGAATCCAATTTCCTTTCTTGCCCCCACCCCGTTGGAAAGAGGAGAGGCTGTCATGAGTGAGCCGAGACTTTCCTGAAGCAGAGCTGTCTAAGAGAGTCATTTGTGGCCTTATTTCTTCAGTTTCTTATCATCATGTGGCTTCGTTCTATTGTTTTTGCAACTACACAGAATGGTGCTTTTCAAATTTCACTCGTTTTAGAAAATCAATTTGGAAACATTTCTTATGATATATGGTATTCATCTTTTCAAATTTTAGGTGCCAGCGTCTCAATATGTACGGACTGGAACAAGATACGTGCTTACATTCAGAAAGAGAGCGAGAGGAGAAAAGACACATCACAGCCTTGGGACGAGTCCTCCAAAGAGAAGGCAGGTTAGCCCCCACGCTCAGCCACGTGACTGCAGTAAACTCGCAGGGCTGGGGAACACGTATGATGCCCATACTAGTCAGCACAACAGAGACTGGGGGTAACCCTGCAGGATGAACAACCCACTTTCCTCCAACAAGTTTCAAGAGATAAAAGAGGAAAAAATGAGAAAGAGAAGGTGACATGGACTTTATTTGGATCTCATTTCAGAGAAACAAAGAGTAAAAGAATCACATTTATGAGACATTCCACAAATGAAGACTGGATGGATGGATGGATGGATGGATGGATTGGATGGATGGCTATACATAAATGATGGAGACAGAGATATAGATCGATCGATCGATAGATTGATCGATAGATGATAGATGATAGATAAATAGGGTCCCACTTCTCAGCCCTCACCCCTATGGATCAATAAGTAGAATATAAAGCAGTTTTTCAAACTTGAATGAGCTTATAAATCAGTAAGAATCCTGCTAAAAATCAGAATCTGAGTCAGTAGGTCTAAGGTAGGGCCCACGGTGATGCTGACACGGCAGGTCAGTGGACCACACTGTGCATAAACACTAGGTGTAGAGAGGTTAAAGGTCGAGCCAGACTAAGTTCTAGGGGAAAGTCTTCAAATCCTGAGAAGGATTTGATACTACTGAGCCACACTGACACCATAAGACAAGAATCCCACCTGATGTTACAGCACACGGCCATCATTCTTATTACCATTACCTTCTAGTTGTCTTTCATCTCCACTGAGCTGAATTCACCACCTACCTTACTACTAGTGGTGAATTTATCGAAGTATCTTTCCTTTTTTCACTTAAATGGTATAAAATGAGCATTTCCCCACATAATTAAAAATCCTGATAAAGTAAAATCTGCATAGATACTTTTAGGTGATCATACTATAGAAAAGACCCAGGGTGTGAAAACTAACAGCCTCCTTCCCACCATCCACAGTCTCTCTCCCCAGAGGCAACATTTCATGTTTTCTGTTTTTTGGATTTACGTAAAATAACATATAAAATAAAATGTCCATTATTTTTTAGGTGGTGTCCCTTCTAAGCCAATATAATAAAGTGAACAAATTCCATTACTTCTTGATTAAACCACTTTGGAAAGTACCTAAAAGCTCTTGATTATGAAGGATAAGACATTTGATACATACATAGATGAAGTCATTATTTTGAACACTCTTAAGAGAAAGAGTCATTTCTCTTGCATTTCTCTTGCATTTCTCTTGCATCTCTTGCATACGTGGGCTTATCAAGCTAACTGAAGAGTAGATGAGGCAGATTTTCTTGTAATGTGTTCCAGCTAATGAGTGGTAGAGATGAATTTAGAATGGTACCATTTTGCAGCCTTAACAATTAATGGATTTAGACTTGGAGCATCAGGTCAGCCAACATGGCAAATGGAGGCAGTCAGAGAGTATTTGCTCCTGATGGAAAAACACAGCATCAGCTGTAAGATAGTCTGCCAAAAATAAAAAATTGAATCTGATCAAGAATCCAATGTCAACTTTGATAAGAAGCAGAGGACAAGGAACACGGTAAATTCAACACTAACAGAAGACAATCAGCAGAATTCAGAATGTAGGAAACTAGTGACTAAATGATCAGAATCGTCCAATCAAAGAATCAGAAGGAGGTAAAAAAAAAAAAAAGGTATTTAGGGGACATATCAACCAAAACAATGGGTGTACTTTATCTGGAATCCTGACTCAGACACCCTGAGCACAATGTAGATAATAAGGGCATTTATGAGACAGTTGAACATTGGAATGCTAACTGGATTTTAACTGTATTAATAAATTATTGTCACTTTCTGGTATGATCGTATTAATTGGAACTGTGTGTTTTAACAGATCTTATCTTTTAGAGATATGCTCTAAGGGGTGCCTGGGTGGCTCAGTCAGTTGAGCATCCGATTCTTGATCTTGGCTCAGGTCATGATCACACGGTTCATGAGATCGAGCCCCACACTGGGCTCTGTGCTGACAATGCAGAACGTGCTTAGGATTCTCTCTCTCCCTCTTTCTTTGTCTCTCTCTTTGTCTCTCTCTTTCTCTCAAAATAAATAAACTTAAAAAAAAGAAAGAAGATCTGAAGTATAGCTGAAATGATACACTGGAATTTGTGTGTGGGAAGATGTGTGTGTAAGATGTGGGAAATGGAGAGGGGTGTAGATGAGGTAGGTTTGCCATGGTAGCAAAAGCTGGAATGATGAGCGTATGGACCCTCTTGGCTTCTCTATGTGTAACATTTTCCATAATAAGAAATTGTGCAGTCTTGAAGAAAGTGTATCTAAATGTTACCGATTTTTAAAATCTGGGTATCAGGAGTTTAACAATTTTTTGTGTGTTTTTATGTTTGAATTCTATATGTACAATTAATAACAGGCAATCAGCGAATAAAACATAAAAGAAATAATTAAAACAAACAAGAAATTTAGCTCACCTACTACTTCCTCCTTCCCTGCCACTTCCCACATTTCATATGGGAACATTATTCTTATTTTTCTTTTCTTGTGGATGGTTTTATAAGTTTAGAATTATAAGAAACCTGACCCTGGGCTGGAATGTAGAGTAGGACAAAACCAGCTAAGTACATCACAGATGTATGAAAGAGCTTCACGGAAGGAAGTGGAGAGAAAGGTGTTGTTCCAAGTTACTTTGGAACTACGTGGGAGTCTGTAGGACCAAAGGCAAAAGGAACCATACCTAACGCTGTACTCTGGTTGATAAAGTTGTTTCCAGCTGGGGTGCAGGTTAACAATTCTGATACCACCGTCCACGTGCACTGGAGTTGAACAAATCGGGAAATGGATGGCAGGCAGTGGGAGTCAGATTTCCCACTGTTCAGAGTCAGAGGTTACAAATAATTACGAGTAGGATACCATGATATTCCACTGATAACAGATTTAGAATTGCAGATATCAGTGTGAACTCCTGGTGACTTGAATTTTGGTACAGAGGGATACAAATCGAAATATTCATATGTGTATATAGACTGGGTAGTACCTATTCATGGATGTGTGTATATAGACCGGATAGTACACACATAGAGACTTCCTTAGTGTCATCCAAGAGGGTCTAGAAGCAACAAAAGCCCAGCATCAATAAACACATCCAATGCCCAGATCTTGGTTTCTAATACCATTCTCAATACAAGAAACCAGGGCTCCTTGGAGACGTGGCTGATGACAGGGCTGGGACAGGACATATGTATAAGAGAGGAGCCTGGAGCCAAAAAGCACAGTGCTCAAGAAAACAAATCAAAATGATGGGAATATGTCAAAGAGGTGCCAGAGTCAATGGGAAGGGCTCCCAATAGCCAAAGCTGGAGCAATTTGAGCAAAAATAAATGAAGCGATGTTGGAGTCTATCCCAAAGTGTAAAATAAATATCTACAAGTCTATCCTAACCTACACGGATGATGTGATTATACATAATGGGAGAAGAGTAGACCAACTCTCTATGCGGAAGACTGTCAGTTTGTTTTGATAAGCTACCCTCAAGCTGATGAAACATCTCTACACTTAAGTAGGGCACGCTGACCTTCCTTCAGAGAAGACAGTATGGGAAGTGGGAAGAAAGAGACAGTTTCGTGTCGGAACCTCACAAACACAATCTCAGCGAGGTGAGCAAGGTTAATAACATCAACAGTAATAAGTCATGTAAGTAGCATCCACCCTTGATAGGATGTGGTGAAAATGGCACTTGACCTCTGAGCCAAGTGCCTCTTTAAAACAAATAACTCCAGCCTTAACATGAGAAAAACATCAGATAAGTCACAGTAAAAGGACTTTTTTTTTTAAAGAAATTTTTTAACACTCATTCATTTTTCGAGAGACAGAGAGAGACACAGAGTAGGAGTTGGGAGAGGCAGAGAGAGAGGGAGACACAGAATCCGAAGCAAGCTCCAGGGTCTGAGCTGTCAGCACAGAGCCCAATGTGGGGCTCGAACCCACAAACTGCGAGATCATGACCTGGGCTGAAGTCAGACATTCAACCGACTGAGCCACCCAGGGGCCCCTTGCTGGCATTTTCTGTAAATATGCAACCTTGTAATAGTTTTAAATGGAATAGATATTTATCAACCTTAAAACATAGTAAACAATAAAACCAACAAAAATCTGGACTAAAAATCCTGAACACACAAAAAAGAACAGAAATAAGAGTTTGGGCTTAGAATCTGGCCACATAGAATGTTTCTGGGCATGACGACCGAGGAGAGAACTGAGTGAACTGGCAGACATCTTGGCTAATTCTCCACTCTCACCAAGATGCTGGAGGCACAAGACAGCTGCCATCTGTTATTTCCATACTTTGCTAGGCAGACACAGGTCTGGTGGGAAACCTGTCCACTTTATAGGCACATCATTATTAAAAAAAATAATTATAAGGTAAGTATAGGTCCTACTCCTAGGCCAACCAATGAAAATATAATGATGCCCAGAAGTTAGCACTGCTAACATTTCCTCGGGCACTGCTTGCGTGACTAAGTGATAACATCTCGTCACATCCTTGATTCCAAACCTCTGTGTGTAGATCTCAATCCACAGTTCATTAGATACCAAACACCAACTGAAAGCAGAAGCAAAAATGGAGTAACGCATAGAGGCAGCCCTCCGTAAGATAAAAACAAGAATACAGCAATGAATAGTGGGACCGTATAGGAAAGAGAAGGATGCAGCAAGGCACAGAGAAGACAAAAGATCTGATGGTCAGAGGAGCAAAGCATAGTTTGGCCAGAAGGTGACAAGTGGGTGAAAACAAATCCAGTGTGTTTTGATCATTGACTCTGGACGCTAATGACTGAATCATACTGTGTGTGTGTGATTGGACGTAACAACGAAACAAAACATGTTAAACCCAGAAGGCATTCGATCCGATGAAAAATGTAAATGTTTCACAGTCAACATTAACATTACCCTATTTCAATCGTTCTGCATCTTCTGGGATTTTATTTACTTTAACTTGGAATATGAGTATTTGGCACAAACTTGTCTTTCAAGGGGAAACCACACGTCCTGCAAGATTACTAGGTGTGGGTGCTGAGTGAAGCCTCTTCTCGTCCGTTCAGATGTGAGGAGGCAAAGAAATAAATGATTCCTGCCCTTCTGTCCTTGATGTATAATTATACTTTAATTAGAACAAATTTTTTCCTATTCCCTGAAGGAACACAAACTCTGTAGGAACCAAATTGAATGGTAAGTAATAAAGTTGTAATTAAATTGATAGTTGGTGGTTTCCCACTGCGACCATTGGACACAATGCTTCAGGTTGTTTTTTTTTTTTTTTTTTTACAATATTTGCTCTAGAGCCCTCATGGGGTGCAGGGGATATTATGTGACATACAAGGCAGTTATTATCATGACGAGCAACTCACTTAAGCCTTTTAGAACATTCTCAAATTATGCAGTCTTTTGTTTGTAATTGGATTTTTGCTGGGGGTGGAGTTTGGGTGTTTCCAAGGGAAAGAGGTGTTGGCAGCTCTAACCTGACTGAAGACGTCAGTTGTAGGTTCTCAGGCTCAAGACCGCAGGACACAATGAAAAATCATCCCATTTTTAAATCCAGTAGAGGGCCTTTCTGGCCACCCTCATAAGTGTACCATGTGGAATCTAAGTATATCCATCCAGATGGGGCTACTCAGACTAAAACCTCCCAGAATTATGGCAATAAATCACAGGGGCGCCTGGGTGGCTCAGTTAGTTGAGCACCGACTTAGGCTCAGGTCACGACCTCGCGGTTTGTGAGTTCAAGCTCCAGGTCGGGCTTGCTGCTGTCAGCATAGAGCCTGCTTCGGATCCTCTGTCCCCCCACTCCTCCCTGGCCCTCCCCCTCCTCCACTCATGCTCTCTCTCTCAAAAATAAAATAAACATTAAAAAAAATGAGCAAGAAACCACAGACCTGTCTTTTCAAGGCTAATCATTGTATATGCCGCAACTATGACGGTGAAGCACAGAAAGGTATTTTTGGAGTTATGCCATTTTTCACATATTACGAATATTAAGTCATACCAAATAAGATTTTCCTTTTTCAATAGGAAAAAATATTTTGTTTGGAAGAAACACACATGAACTGAAGATAGATCTACACATCATGAAATATGCAATCAGTTAACAAGTAGCTAGTATTTGTTGTGTATAGCTGTGTAACAAGTCACTCCAAAATTCAGCGAATTGAAACAGTGCCTTTCATATCTGGTTTCAGCAGGTCAGGAGCCCGCTAAGGCCCAGCTCTGGCTCAGGGTTCTGTGGTCAGGGTGTTTGGGGAGGCTGCAGCCACCAGTCGGATCAAGGCCGGCAGGCAGCTCTGTTCCCAAACCAACTAATGTGGTTGTTGGCAGGACTCGCTCCCTGCAGGCTGTTGGCTGGAAGCATCTCTCAGCCCCTTGCCATGTGGGTCTGATTCAGGTCACTTAGCATGGCTTCGTCAGGGAGGGTGAGTGAACAGAGCCACGGGGAGCATGGGCAAAGCAGGAGCGAGGGTCTCCTGTAACCCACATTCAGGAGAGCATCCCATCACGGTTCCCACTTTCTGCTGGTTAGAAGCGGGTCACGAGGTCCAGCCACCATTCTGGAAGGGGTGCCATTGGATACTGGTCATGGGAGCCATCCCAGCAGCCCCAGACTCTAACGCAGCATGCGGGGAAACACGCACATAATGGGTAAATGGAATTCCCAAACGGAGAAAACCTTTCTTCGCGGTCCCTTACACCAGTGCCCTCCTGCAGACCATCAGATTCAATCAAGTACATCAAAATTCACTTTTCCTTTCTTTTGACTCTGAATTAAAGTGCTATTTAAAAGAAGTCACGTGATGACAAAGAACAATCACAGAGACAGATGAAACATCTTAATATTATGACACAAAAAATAAAATATGATTGAGATTCAAAATCAAATATTTAACTCTTCAGAAATGCAACTATATCCTAGAATGAAATATACCAGCTGACCAAAAATTCTCTACTAAATTAAAGAAAGACAAATTAAGAGATTAATGGACTACTGATTTTTTTTCCTCCTTTCACGGTGGGGAAAAAATAAAGATTGAGCCTATATATGCATATTTTTTTTAAGTTTCAAAGAATATGCTCCAGATTGTAGGGGACTCAAGAGCAGGGTTGGAGGAGATTGGAGGTGTGTAATCTACATTGTGGTAATGAGTAATGGTGATCACATATTATTTTTATAAACTTAATACATTTTTAATAAACACGCAATCAATAAGCGGGAATTCCACAAACACACCCTGTATGTTTCTTTATTCACATACAGTCGTTGGGTTCTCTGGAGCACTCAGGATGTGCCACAGCACTGGTCCAACATGCTAAACACAGGCACGCCTTCTGCCCCACGGGCCATCATCGATTCTTCTGGTCTAATGTCATTGGCTCTGATTTGAAATGAGTTGTGTTTCCAAAGATTGAGCCTCGCAGGCACCAGTAAAGCAGGTGGCTTTGGGTGCTGGAAACCCGGTTCAAGAAGGCAAAAGTACTCATTCACAAGTCCTATTTGGTCAGCATGAACATCTTTTCTCGGAACCACACCCATCCCTTCTCATCACTGTCTTTCTGGTTAACTGATAAAGAGGGTTTTGTGTACTCCCCACGATCAGGATGGCACGGCATTCAGCTAAAATGGGTTTCTATGGGATGATAGGACCTGGTAAATATAAAAGTGGTTCTGTTGTTAAATACATCTGAGTATCAGTGACTTCAGTGGAATTCACTTGAGGCTCTTACAAGAGGCCCTTTGTGAGTAGGTACCAAAAAGTACTCAGGACTTTTCCAGGAACACGGGCACCATGTCTCCAAAACTCCAGCCTGCAGACATCCTCTCTCTTAGAGAACTGATGTAGTGTGTCGTGTATCCAAAATTGGGAAATGCAAATGTGGTCAACACTCACAATGATTTGTGCCTCAATTTCTATTTTTCATGTTCATACTTCCTAGCCTAGGTCCCCACTGTGATGTGCCGCTATCTTCGGGTATCTGCGAAGGCACAGAAACAGCCCCACAAAACAACAAAGGCAAAGCACAGATGAGAGGGGATAGAAGAAGACATCAGGATGGCTGCCCCATCATCAGTCGTGTCCTCTCAGTCTCAGGTCATAGGTGCCTGCAGAGCCCCAGGACGGCCCCACACTGACCCGTGATCCAAGGGCTATCGCTTGCTACTTTCTTGTCCTTGTGCAAAGACTTCTCAGACAGATACTTTCCCATTTCTGTGCTGCATAATACTGGGATTGGGGTAAAATAACGCAGTTCCTTACTCCAGGGAATATGTACTGGAGAGAGAAAAGACTGAACCAACTTGGTTAACTTAACTTATTGGTTATAATTTAACCAACCGGCTTATTATCAGAACTGGCATCTTATATCATCAATACTTTCTCGTCGACCTTCCCACTCTGTGACACCAGCCCAAGTCCCAGACGGTGCCCAACGCCAACCAACTTCCCCTTTGCAAAGCTACTTTGTAAAGATCACCCATCCACATCTCTAAAATCTCATGAACCCCATCCCCTGACACCCCCTCTGCGTAAGTAAGTAGTAAGTAAGTAGTAAGTAAGTAGTAAGGTGGTGTTCTCTCATACTGCAATACATCTAATAAAGTTAGCTTTGCTTGATCAACAGGCCTCTGGGGAGTCATCTTCTCTGAGAACTGGCAGCCGACATTTCAGGACCCTAAACCTATAAGCAATTCCTACCCCTAATACAACATCACACAAACATGTGAGTACTCACTTTGATTTAATGGATTTACATATTAAAATGGTCCTGAAGTTGCCCATTAACAGCACATTAGAGTGACCACATGTCTTCTATGTCGTAGGTTTTACAAGGCCCTCCCAAGACATGGAGGTCTTAACTGAGCAAGATTTAGAAAAGGTTGAGTCCATTTTATTGGGCTCTGGATGGATATCAAAGACTAGCAATGTGGACCACTGTCTACCCCAGCCCTGTTTGCCTTGTGCTGGCCGTTTTGCACTGTCTTCTTGTATCAGCCCCCAGACGAGTGGTGATGGGTGGGAGACCCAGAAAACTCCACTCAGCCTCCTCAGTTTTCGCAGAATGCTTTCCTTGGTAGAAAGCTCAGGGAATTCGCTTTTATAGCAACATCTCCAATAAGGAAAAAAAGGTATTTCCAGTAACCTTAATTAAGGTGTGAGCGCTTTTATGTGTGTGTGCGTTTGTGTATCTATGACCCCAGAAATGACACAGTAGCAATAATTAAAGCAAGACCCTGTCTCTCTCTGTCCAGGGTCTAATCTGTTTTACCAGTTGCAAACCAGGTGATGTTTCTCATATAACACAATAGAGATGTACGCACTTGGAAGACCCTCCAGCAAGGAAAGTCAGATTCAAGGTATCCATGACGGTCTTCTACTTGCTAAGAAATTTGTGAATATTGTTTTAAGTTCTCTAAACCAGTACTTCTCAAATTGAATGTCCCTGAGGATCTTGTTAAGATACAGATTCAGATTCAGTAGGACTGGGATGGATTCCAGGAGTTTTGGTAGGGATGGAACTATTCTGTATCTAGATTGTCATGGGGATTACATAAATCTGTACATGTCTTCAAATTCATAGCCCTGTGCACCAAAACATGACTCATTGTTACTGTATGATACTTTTAAAAAATAATATTCAAAGTTACACACACACACACACACACACACAGCCATATGCACAAAAGATATGTCAAAGATGACAAGAGGCTCTGAAGAATTCATAACATCACCATGTAATACTCCTTCCAAAATGTGTATCCTGAACCTGGCCATGAGGAAAAGATCCATTGTGCCAAACTGAGAGACAATCTATAAAAGAACTTGCCCAGATTCTGCAAAATAATCAGCATCATGAGAGGGAAAACAACAAGGCTGTAAACTCCTCAGATTTTTCAAAATGTTTATTTATTTTTGAGGAGGGGGGAGAGAGGGAGAGCAGAGAGAGAAGGGGACACAGAGTCCAAAGCAGGGTCCAGGCTCTAAGCTGTCAGCACAGAGCCCAACGCAGGGCTCAAACCCAGGAACTGGGAGATCGTGACCTGAGCTGAAGTCGGATGCTTAACTGAGCCACCCAGGCACCCCACTCCTCAGATTTAAGAGACTAGATACAGATGTGAAACTAAATGTCGTGTGGGATCCTTGACTAGTCCTCGAGTTAGGAGAAACAAACCCCAGGAATAAGTGACAGTTGGGGTAATGACGAAGCGCAAGTGTGAGCTCTGTATTAGATAAAAGTACTGCATCAATGTTAAAGCACCTGCATGTGACAGTTTTCAATGGTTACAGAGGAGAATGTCCTTGTTCAATTCATGCTGAAGTACTTAGCGACAACAGATCATGATGTCTACAACTCAAGTTCAAGTGCTTCAGCAAAACACACGCACCCGTAGAAGGGAATCAAATATGGTGAAACGTTAATGCAGGTGAAGGACACGGGGTGGGCCTCACTCCATTCCTGCAACCAGTCAGAAGGTTTACCATTTTTCAAAATAAAAAGGTGGTGTCTTAATCTCCTACGACTGCTGAAACAAACTACCATGGACTTAGTGGTGTAAAATAACACACATGTGTTATCTTAGACTTCTGGAGGTCAGAAATGTGAAATGGGTCATAAGGGCCAAAATCAAGCTGTCAGCAGCCTCTGCTCTGTCACTGCATCTCCATTCTGCTTGAGATCTCCAGCCTCCCTCTTAAAACAAGGCTTGTGATTTCACTGAGCCCACCTGGTACACCTCATCTCCTGTCTCAACCGTCTCGTTTCAACCACATCCGCAGTGTCCCTTTTACCATGGAAGATAACCCACTTCCAGGGTCTGAGGGTCAGGGCATGGACATTGGCAAGAGAAGACATGATTCAGCTTGTTGTAGCTGGCAAAAGAGTTTTCCAATCCTTACAAAAAATTATAAAAGCACAAACAAGGAAAATTTTTTAATGTACATTTATTTTTGAGAGAGAGACAGACACAAGTGGGGGAGGGGCAGAGAGAGAGGGAGACACAGAATCCGAAGCAGGCTCCCAGGCTCCAAGCTGTCAGCACAGAGCCCGATGAGGGGGCTCGAACCCACGAACTGTCAGATCATGACCCGAGCTGAAGTTGGAGGCTTGATGGACTGAGCCACCCAGGCACTCCTAATGGAATCAACATCATGATGCAACAGATCAAAATTTGTGGACTATAACAAGAAAAGCTCATAGAGGGAAATATATAGTATTCAGGGCTCGGATCAGAAAAGAAATAGGTCTCTAACCCATTATGTCCTCCCAGACTCTTTGTAATTATTTGGATCACATTTGTTCTTATTTTAATGCACACCTGGAACTAGCAGAGGCCATTTTTATTCCCTTTTGAACCCGAGTCTACTGGATGAGCGTGAGTAGATCCCCAGTAGTTTTGCTAACAGACACTGGTCGACGTTACACACCTGTTAGATTTTCTATTATAATTTTTATTGTGATTACAGCTGACATATGCATCCAAAGAGTGTGAGGTGAAATATTCTTCCTTTTATAGTTTAAATGACACCAACTGATGCTTCTCAGACATCGTCATGGACAAGTGTTGAAAAACAACACCAAATAAGTGATAGCAATTATTTGGCTACCTATTGCTTTTGCTTTAAATTTTGCATTTTGAAATAATTATAGATTCAAGGGAAACCTGCAAAGAAACCCTCGGAATGTCCAGCACACCCCTTAGCCACCCTCTCTTGTCTTCCACAGGTTTAAATTGAGACCAGGATATTGACATTCGTACGATCCACCAAGTTTGTTCGTAGAATTCGTTTAAGGGGCACGCATTTGGTGTAGGCAACTCCGTGCGAAGCTACCACCTGGGCAGACTCATGTGGCTGCCACCAGTTAAAATACGCAACTGAACCATCAGCACAGGGCTCCCTCGTGCTCCCCTTTACACCTTCCTCCCCATTCCTATACCTGCAGCTACCAATCTAGGCTCCACCTCCGTAATTACGTCAACGAATGCTATAAAAAAGAGACCATCAGTATATACCTTTTGAGATTGGCTTTCTTCACTCCATATATGCACTCGACGTGCATCCAAACTGTGGTGTAGATCAATAGTCTTTATTTGTGTCCCTGTGCTGTAGGTTCTGGCGGGCGTATACATGTTTGTTGCGCCCCTTACACACTAAAGGACATTTGGGCAACTTCCTGTTTTGAGCTATTACAAGTAAAGCTGCTGTGAACATACACGTTCACGTACACGTTTCTGCATAAAAATCAATTTCCGTTTCTCGGAGGAGAAAGGTCCAAGGGCGCACTTGTTAGCTCACTGGGCGGGTCCACTTCATATTCTTTGCATGTTGAAAAGTGGTTCCTTATAAAGTGCTGGCACCAGTCTTCACTGAGTAATTTCTGCAGAGCCCTGTAAACCCAAGGAGAGGCCTTTGTTCAGCACGCACGTCGACACGGTGCATGAAGTGTGGGGTTACCATCTGTGCGCACAGACTCCCTCTTCTCACCTCCCTTCCACGGGGAGTAGTGACGGAGGATAAGGAAGAATGCAAAGAGGGAAAAGCCATTCCGCCATCCGAAATCAGGACTGTGGAGGACGGCCCTGCAGACATGAGGTTGAGTAGCTCATCAGACCTGGAAAACTTGGCATAAATAAAATCTCCGACTGGCCTTCCCTCCCGCAGGTGGCCTCGGGTGGAGGACCCCCATCCCATGGATCCTGGCTCCAAGAACAGGACCGATCTAGAAAGCAATGTTCTTGGAAGATGAAAGAGAATCACCACTTGCACCTGTAAAATAAAAGCTCAAGTGTGTCTGTCCATTTAAGGTGGCATCTGGTTTTGCAGGTGCTGTTGGCCAGAACCAGCTGGACACCCTCAGTCCCCCGTGTCTGGTTGCCACAGTCCCACCCCCAGCCACCCATACCCCTCCTGTCCTCTCTGATCACAGGAGCCTGGACTCGGACCTCTTCCCTTCCTCTGGGGCGCTTACAGCATCTGCTCTAACCCTTGGGTCTCCACCCAAACCCAGTACAGAGCGGGACAGAGCCACTGGCCTGTTTCTTTGCTAGAGACACACAGTCTGGGGAAGACCCAAAGCTTACAATCAACCTTCTCCATTTTCTTGAGATTCCTCTTTTTCCAAATGTTGCTGGGTTTTTTTTTTTCTCATTTACTACTAGCTTTTTAAAAGTAGAAAGCATAGATATTCACTATGAGTGACATAAAAGAAATGTCTGTGTCCTCTAAAGCTGAAAGGTATTTTTCACTTGCCACTGAAAGGGTAACTGGGGATGCCTGGGTGGCTCAGTCGGTTAAGCGTCCGACTTCAGCTCAGGTCATGATCTCATGGTTCATGGATTTGAGCCCCTCGTCGGGCTCTGTGCCCACAGCTAGCTCAGAGCCTGGGGCCTGTCTTCAGATTCTGTGTCTCCCTCTCTCTCTGACCCTCCCCTGCTCACACTATCTCTCTCTCTCTCTCTCTCTCTCTCTCTCTCTCTCTCTCTTTAAAAAAAAGAAAAAAAAAAGAAAGGGTAACTGTTACTTAAGCTTGCTCTCCACCTTTGCGGACATGTGCTACGGTTATGGTCCGAATCTATGACTACCCCTCTTTATCAAATACACTTATTTCTCAAGGAATTGGCTGGTCCCTATCATGTACAGTGTCAGCCACATTCCATGTGGACGATCATGAATACAGATTTTGCAGTCAGAAGTTCACGATGAGATCAGCCATCCATCCTCTGATCTTCCAAAGTTGGCAGATTATTTGGGTATTTTGGTGCATCTATTCATCTGTCCCTTTGAGGCAAGTAGAACTTATTTGTATGAAGAGCAGGGGCCCTGTTCCCATGGTACATTGCGCTTTGGGGGCTTACGCAGAAAGACTGTTCCGAACATAATACATCACCAGTACAATTTCTTTTAACCAAATAGTTGTGTTTCTCTGTAGTTTATATCTGATCAGTGCCCCCCACCCCTGCTGTGGGGGGAGGAACAGGCAGAAAGCAAGTAACAGTCAGATTTTTCTAGTGTTGCCATGGCTGCCAGTGACATGCATGGGTTTTTTTCCTTATAATGCGAAATAAAACAGATATTAGGTAAATAATTTCAAATGCCATCTACAATTATGTTTCCCTGCAGAATTAGACAACGGGGAGGCTAAGCATGTCCTTTTCCCTTCAGATGATCTGGAATCCCTCTTCTTAAAAATGGCCCCACCATCCTCCAACTAATTGCTATGGCAACACTTCCGGTACCCAGAAGTCTTTCTCAGCCAGGGGTAAGACTCCTCGGATGCTCCTACAGCATTTGCTGCCCCCTTGGGGCTCACGAAAACCAGCCACCGCGCCTTTCCCCACCTTAGGTAGTGCTGTTGCTTCCAGGAAACTAGAACACCTCTCCTCAGCCTCCCCCACAGGGACAGTCCTGCCTCCAAAATCTTGCTCAGCAGGGCCGCCTTCGGCGAGCTCACTGTTGAGACCGTGACCCTGTGCCTTTGTCTAAATTCACACACAGGTGGATACTGCGCAGAATTGAAAACGACAAAGGAAGTGAGCGAGGTATGAGCAGTGGTCGACATGTACCACAATGGTAAGTGGGACTGGCGACACCGGAGAGGTGTTTGCTTCCTCCTGGGGAAGTGAGAACCATGAAGGGACCAGCAGAAGGAGGAGCTGCAGTTTTCCGGGGGGTTTCACTGCCTTTTTGGACCCTCCACTCAGATAGGATGCGGGATTGGCAGGGGGCCATGAGTGCTCTCTGCAAGCCACTCCCTTCCTCACCAGTTCCTCCTCTCTGCAAGCTCCTCCCTTCCTCACCAGCTCCTCCTCTGTAGAACAGGGAAGAACTGTATCACTGGTTCCCGGCAGGCTGGGGGCAGCGTCTGACTAATTCCGGCTGATGAGCCGTGGGCAGAAATTGTGTGGCCTTTTACCCCAGAGCGCTTCATGGCCCGTCTCAAATCTTTGGAACTCTCTTCCCCTCGGTCACAGAATTCACTGCATTTAAGTTAGGGCTGCGCTCACATCATGGATCCTTGTCGGAGGGAACGCCCGAGCGGCCAAGGGACAGAGGTGTATCCTGACTAATACAGCTGGAGGTTCCCATTCTTCAGAACCAGTGTCAGACTTATTTCTAGAACTATTTGCTGACACTAAAGAGTTGGTTTAGTTCAAAGGGTGGGAGGAATCAGAGTAGAAAGTCATTCAAGTCACATTCAATAAAGAGAGTGACTGTAAATTGTTGGTGATGGGGTGGGCTGGTCAAGGCCCAGAACAACAGTGCCTTGTGGCCTGGGGGACACTCCCGGGTCTGATGACCACAGCGAAGGCCCATTTTTTCCAGCGCAGTGAAAGGGAATGTCTTATCAGGATGGGAGAGGGTGCCATGCGATTTGACACCCCCCCAAAAAAAATACCAGTTATTCTGAAGTGTCACCTCCAACATGTCCCGTGTCCCTGCCTCACTGCTTTTTAGTGGACACCTCGACCCAGAGAGAATGCCAGGATGACATGAGGGTCAAACTGAGGCAGGAATATCTGATGTTAGGATAGCAAAATCATAACAATGATAAATTCTATAGCAAAATCACTAGCCACCAAGAGACTGGCAAACTCAGTTCTGCCCCATACGGGCTAGATTTTCTAACGTGCCAAACTTACCTTAGACTTTGCTCTGGATGAGAGAGCAAGCCTCCTCCCTCCCCGTCTCACCCCCTGCAATGTCCTGCCCCTCATGCACTCAGTAAGCAGTGACAGGCTAACGCCAAGCTCAAAAGCAGAGATGTTAGTCTGTGGAAAATGCAAGACCTTCCTATGCTCCTGGAATAGCCTGTGGCCCCCTCCCCCACCACAGCCCTGTCCCTGGTAGATGACAGAACTTGCCTGAGATTCCAGTCAAACCCTTACAAGCAAAAGGTTTGCTTTGCCAAATGTCCGTGCTTTTAGAAAGTGTCTTATCTCAGGGGCTACTAGAGGGTGAAATTTAATGGGAAAGCAGAGAGGGAATTAGGAGGGATCACAGCGGTGGCCGGGAGCAGCAGGAGGGTCACCTGCCGGGTCGTCCTGCCTTGATGCCTCACCTTGTACCTGCGATACCGCCCACAGCAAGGGAAATGAACTTTCTTTATCATTAGTGAGAAGGGAGCAGGGCCATTGTGCGTGTGGTGCACTAGGAAATCATGCGCTGTGCTGTGACTCGAGGTCGGGGCTCGAGGGGGGTCCTGAGCCGGAGCCCCGCACCCGGGGCCGTGGTGCCGTGTCCCACTGAGGGCAGGCATCCCACCGAGAAAAACCCTGTTTCCCGTTAAATTAACTGTGCTAATTCCATTTAATTGATTGCACTGTTTTGCTTGAAATTGCCGAGAAACTCTGCTTTTGTTCTGAAGACGCGTAAAATCCATAAGCTTAAGAGGCTCAGCCAAGTTCTGTAGTTTCACCTGGTGACACCCATCCACGAGTGTGCGGATCACCTCGCAGGGGCTCGCCCAGCGTTCCCTCCGAGCTGTCCGCTCAGGACCCAAGCTGGGGCAAGTGCTGTCCCGGAGGAAATAATCGGGACTCTGGGTAAGAGTGTCACGGGAGGAGTCGGTGGAGGTGTGCATGGAGGCGGTGTCCGGGCCAGGCTAGGAAGCCGGGACATCGTCTGCCGTGCAGTCCCCTCCCGCTAACCCAACCGCCAGGCTGTGTGGAGGACAGCCCGCTGTGCTGGGGGACAGCAGCGGAGGCACAGGGACAAGCAGGCGTGTCCCCCGCCTCCTGCCCTCCGGAACACCACTACCTGTGCGGGTGGCCGTGTGCCCAGCTCCACCGGGACCACTCCCGCTTCCAGAGGAGGGCTGGCCACGTGAGATGACGAGCTGTGAGGGCAGGTCACGGGCAGGGCTTCCCACAAGGTGGGTTGGGTGGGCACACTCTCCCTCCCCCTCCTGCTCGCGGCCTGGAACATGGCAGGTTATGGGCACTGCAGAGAAATCCAAGGAACCCTGAGATGCCCCCCTGCAGACTCCCTGATTACCAGGGAGAAGACCTTGCTCAAGCCACTGTCCTTGGGGGTTCGAGTTCCGTGGAGCCAAGCACAGCCCTGCGGGAGACCCTATCCCCTGCTCCTGCTGTGTGCACAGGGCAGGAAGCTGACCAGGAGACCCCCGCCCGGCAGCCGGGGGAGCCCCTGAGACGCCGGAAGTGGCCCCTGGGGTCTGCATCAGGACAGGGGGCTGGGAGCCCCCCAAACCCCTGTCACAACGCGGGGTGGGGGGAAGGGGTCCTTGAAGGGACGGAAAACAACGGGCTTTTTCAGATTACCTATATTTAGCACTTCCCGACAGTACCTATTCTGAGCTGGGTGTGAAGGAAAGCCAACAGCGGAATTTGAAAGAGGAGAGAGTGTGTAAGAAAGCATAGGAAGTGGGGCCCAGAGGCCAGTCCTGGGGCTCAGGGATCCAGATCCAGACCCAAATCGCACCCCAATGGGCAGCGATGCTAGGTGACTCGTGGGGGGCACAGCCTCACAGTCAGAAAAAGGAAACAGTGAAGGGTAAGGAGAAGAAACAGCGCAGGACCTGAATCAAGCGAGGAGTAACTGCTCCCCCACGCTGTCCCCTGCCTGGGGACCTGCCCTTGCTGATGGAGAGAGACAGCTGTGACGATTCCAGTGTTTTCTCCGTGACGACAGGGCACCAAACCTGCCACATGTGTGCTTGTATTCGGTCCTAACAGATCCCACTCCCAGTTACTGCTGAGGACGGCGTGGCCTCTGCCCGGGTCACAGCGCGCAGACCCGCAGGAATGTGTAGCTGGTTTTCCCAGCTACACCATCCATGGCAGAAACAGCCCCCTCCAGACACGCTGCAGAGCGCCTCGTTCTACATGTGATTATAAAAATCTCAATTAAGACGATCTTCAATGAATCGAGTGTTCCGGGTAATTTAATTTCCTGGCTTAATTGAGCACTGACCAGGAAAACTTTTCCATCAAAGCAGGGATGTTTTCCCCCAAAGTGTACGAGACACACTTTCCTAACATAGTGAACCCGATTTAAATTGTCTTTGGTAATGAAGTCACTGGCAGCGCCTCGGGCCCGTGGTTCGGAAGCTCGCTCCTCTCCGAGCAGCAGCGCACAGTGCTCCCGGGGCTGGAGCAGACTTTTCTTTTTCTAGCCTGCTGCTAATTAAGGCTGCAAAGGACATCCCTACGCATAAGATTTTTTTTTATATACTCAAATTAGTTTCAGATATACCTCAAGTGAAATGTTGCGGTCAATTGGCTTATAAACTATTTTATACTTTTTCTTCTTTTTTTTAATGGTTATTTATTTTGAGAGGGGGGCAAGTGGCAGAGAGAGAGGGAGAGAGAATCCCAACCTGAGCGTGAAGCCCGATTCAGGGCTTGAACTCACGAACCGTGAGATCATGACCAGAGCTGAAACCAAGCATCGGATGCTTAAGGGAATGAGCCACCCAAGCGCCCCTATAGCTTTTTTTTTTTCAATGTTTCCCAAAAAAATGTCTCCAAGATGCTGCACCAGTGTTCGCCACGCTGTTGCCAGAACTCGACAGTGAGGAAGGTTCTGGGTGAAAAGGAGGCTGGAGAAGGAGAATGATAAGCAGGGAGAGGAAGGAAGAACTCAGACAACAGTCTCAGGGGAAAAGAGGGAAAGCCCCCCGTCCGCTGCCAGCCATGGGGCGCTGGTAACTGCTTCACCGCCAGCTGGCCGGAGAAGAGCCCGGGCTTGCAGCGCTTGCCGACGCGCGTGTGCTCTGGTGGTGGCTGGTTTCAACTCCCTTAAGTCAGAACCGGGACAAATGGGACTCCAGGGCTCTCATGCCCCAGTGGGAGCTCGCCCCAGCACCCTGGCTGCAAAAGACCAGGGGAGGATTGGGAGGGACGGTGAGGATGAGGGTCCTCAATGCGGACGTACTGCTACCATCCTCCATGCCACCATCCTCCACGCCGTGCCACGGAAGGCTTGCTACCAATAAGGGCCTTGATACAAGGGCCCTAAATGGAGGACTGGGGACATGGATACCTTGTGCAACCAAGAGAAACACATGCCCCTTGACCGTGATGCCCCTTGACGGTAGCAGCCCTCGACCGTGGCAGCCCTCGACTGTGGCAGCCCTAACCGTGGTGCCCCTTGACCATGGCAGCCCTCGACTGTGGGAGCCCTCGACCGTGATGCCCCTTGACCGTGGCAGCCCTCGACCGTGGTGCCCCTTGACCGTGGCAGCCCTCGACCGTGGCAGCCCCTTGACCGTGGCAGCCCCTTGACCGTGGCAGCCCTCGACTGTGACAGCCCTCGACCGTGGTGCCCCTTGACCGTGGCAGCCCTCGACCGTGGCACAGCTGAACGCAGCCCACGGGGAAACTCCCTACGCGCTGGGGAGGCAGTGTCCCCCACGACCTCGATCGTTTCACAGGGTCTTGTTCGATCTGGCCGGACAATGGATGCCTTGAGCCCTGCTACCGATTTCATTGTATATGCAGTACCTCTTACTGGCCTTCCATTTCTACCAAAGTGGAAAATCCAGCGCCAGATAATAAAGCCTCATTGTAAGTGACAACAAGTGGCTGGTTATTCTGGAAGATAGTTCTAAGTACTAAGGACGAAGGTGGAAAACAGACCCAGCAATGAGATATTTCTCAGTGGACCCTATTATCAGGGCTTTATCTGATTTGGGGCGAGGAGCGCATGTACTCAAAAGCCAGAGGTTAAAAGTTGCAACGGAGACATCACAGCAAACGGATTCTTAATCTAGTCACTTATTTCACTGGCCTTTAGAGAGTGTTTCTTCATGCTTGCTGCTCGGCACGGGATCTGGTTTTAAATCATTCATACGACGACATGGTCTTATTTCTCTAACAAATTCAGACAAACATAAAATGTTGGGAAAGTGTGGATGGTTGAAGAATTTCATCTTCTGATGAATTCTGATATCCTGTCTGTAACAGAGAGTGCCAGTGCATTAGCCATTTCTGGTACTTTCTAGATTTCTGATGCTTTGACATCTGGAGCCGCTGACACCCTGGAATCACTGTCCCTCCCAGGTTAGCCCATTTCCAGGGATAGTTAATGACTCCCCTGTGAGCATGTCTTTTATATGCAAACCCACCAATACGGAGCCCACATTGCCCCCCCCCCCAAATAAGAAGACAGTCTACTCTGAGTGTCCCTGGTGGCAGCAGCCAGGTGAGTAAGTTCTGCTCAGTGAGGTTTCCCCAGAAATGCTATAGAGAATGTAAAGGATTTGATGGCTGGAGCTCAAGCAGCCTTCATGGGCCATTAGGAAGCATCCTGCATCTAAGAGAAGAGGGAGCCGAATCATCTGATGAATCTGGATCTTTCCTAATTTTATGAAACCACTGGACTCCTTCCATGTGACAAAATACAAATCTACATTTTTAAATAACTATTCTTTGAGGGTTTGCTATTATCTTCGGCGAAATAAGCTCATATAATGTGCCATCCTTAACGCAAATCAAAGACAAAAAACAAGGGGCCCTGGGTGGCTCAGTTGGTTAAGCTTGGTTTTGGCTCAGGTCATGATCTCACAGTTCGTGAGTTCTAGCCCCATATCGGGCTCTGTGCTGTCAATGCAGAGCCTGCTTAGGATTTTCTCTCTCTCTCTCTCTCTTTCTTCTCCCTCTGCCCCTCCCCACCTCTTTCTGTCTCTCTCTGTCTCTCGATCCCTCTCTCAAAATAAATAAATAAACTTAAAAAAACATGATATCTTGGCCTGAAGTGATGGGTTCAGGCCTGTGAAGGTACTCAGTGCGTCCCCAAAATATGTCTGTTGATCATGCTACTGACATTATCAGTATCAAAAAGAAAAAGCGTTTAACTCATTTTTCACGTCAAACGCTTGGCAGACGTGTTCCCTTTCAGCTGTCGACATCCACAGCACATGCCCTGCTCTTCCGCTTTCTCTAAACTCAGACTGACGAGATGCTGGTCGCCAGTATTTGACTATATTTACACATTTCCCCGTTTCCTGGAACCATAAATCGAGAGCAAGACGCTCATCGTTAACCAGCAACTTGTCTGGGAAATAAGGGGTGTATGACAGGTCGGAGCCTGGAGCTGCTTCGGATGCTGTGTCTCCCTCTCTCTCCGCCCCTCCCCTGCTCCCCCTCTGTCTTTCTCTGTCTCTCAAAAATAAATTTAAAAATGACACTAAAAAAATACAATTTGGGGTTTATTCATTTTCTTTAAAAAACAATTCCTTAACTTTACACCTGAAAGCATTATTTTTGCATTTGTTTCTATTTTTAAAAATGAGACCAGAACAATGGCGACGTTCTGATGGACTGATTACACTTTCCGAAAAGCAAGTGATGTGGGCCTGAGAACTCCAGACCCATAACAGCACATTGTCAGATGGTTGTGTCTTATGTCCTCAGTGCCTTTGTTTGTTTTGAGGGGAGGGGAGATTCTTGTCTTGGACAAATGATCATACTCCGAGATGGACAGACGTGTGCTTTGTGACATTACGAGTTTAGTGCTTCGCTATTTCATCTCCACCTCTGTGCTTTATTGAATCATAACTTAGGCATACACAGCAAAAAAAAAAAAAAAAAAAAAAAGAGAGAGAGAGAGAGAGAAGCAACTTAATGAAGATAAGACAGTGTCCACAACGCGCATGGGGACGCGGAGCCTCAGTGAGACGCCCAGGGTTAAGGGAGCGCCAGCCTCGGTGACACGTCCCCGAGCTTCTGTGATGGCTGCCGAGACACAACTAGTAGGAACTCAGCGGGATTTTCCAGAGGCCCATTGGCTTCATACTTCACATTAGTAAACTTTATAGGAGTGAACGACCGACTCACTGTCTCTCACTTGAAAACTGTGGAATCACTTACAGGTTGCTCAGGTGGCCCCAGCTTGAACCACTGACTTGGGCAAAGGCAGGGTATTTCAGGACACCCAGCTGCCTGAGGCATAACTGCTGTAGTCTGAGTCCTTTTTATTTTTTAAAATTTTTCAATGTTTCTTTATTTTTGAGAGACAGAGTGCGAGTGGGGGAGGGGCAGAGACAGAGGGAGACACAGAATCCGGAGCAGCTCCAGGCTCTGAGCTGTCAGCACAGAGCCCGACGCGGGGCTTGAACTCACGAACCGTGAGGTCTTGACCTGAGCTGAAGTCAGACGCTTAATCGACTGAGCCCCCCAGGCGCCCCTGTGTAGTCTGATTCATTTTTAGTGAACACTAGTCAGCCTAACTTCGAGAATGCTTTTTTTTTTAAATAATCTGTCAAAGAAGATACAATACCAGCTTACCATTCTGTCTCAGCCATGTTCTCCATACGTTCTTCCTTCACAGCACCGTATTTATTGATATTGTACATATTTATTCATTGTTATTCATTTATTCATATATTTATATGTATTGTATTATTTATTCGTTATTTTAACAGAAAACAGCAGGACGAAATGCTAAGCTCTGAGGTTACACACCAGGGATGGTGTGTTAGTCAATGTAGGGTTCCACCAGGTCCCCCCAGGTCAAGGGCTTCTTCCTCCCGGGGGTCTCCACCCACCGCAGGTCGGCAGGGAGTCTCCTCCCCTCTCACCGGTCCTGGCTGTGCCCTGCAGGGCGGTGGGCTCTGTGCCCGCTCCTGGGGGACGCGGGGAGGGCAGATCCCAGGAGCCCCTCCAGCCCAGAAACAGCAGGTGTCTCTTCCACTCTGAATTCCTCCACCAGAAAGGCTCGGATGCCTCCCGACGCCACGGGGGGAGGGGAGCGTGCTCCTACTCTGTGCCCCGAGGAGCAGAATGGCACCGTTTGGAGAAGGGTTAGGTGGGGTTTACTGGTCACCCTAACAAGTGTTCACGGGGTACTTCCTGGGGCAAAGTACCGCTCCTGTTGCCAAGACGGTTCAACAGTGACTTCAGGTTAAACAGTACGGAACAAATGAGGACGCGGCACAAACCTGCTCAGCACAAGGAGGCCCGTGGTGAGAGCCACGAGGGGCAGAAAACGGGAGCCAGGAGGGAATCTGGAGGAGGAGAGAACTGGTTCCATTTTAGGGAACTGGGGAGGGCTTCGGAGAGTTCACTGGGGGCCACCTGGGTACGGGGATCGGTTCTCTGTGCAGGGATGGGACAGGCAGATGGACAAGGTGGCCGTCTGAGCAAGGGAAGCAGTCGTGCGTCGGGTCGGGCCACATTTTGGAACCACCCACTTTGCAATTGTATGTCGCCAGGTTTAGAGCGACAACGACCTCGTAAACAAAGCCTGTCTCCTCGTCCACCTCTGAACTCCTGGTCCCTGCCTTGTGGCTGTCACAGTGGGTATCGGGGGCCCTTTGTAGCATTTGACTGTTTTATTAGTAAGGTTTATTAGTAAGTGTATGTGTGTGTGCGCGCACACGCCTGTGTGGGTGTGTGGGTGTGTGGGTGTGTGCACACCTGTGTGGGTGTGTGCACGCCTGCGTGTGTGTGTGCACGCCTTGTGTGTGTGCACGCCTGTGTGTGTGTGTGTGTGCACGCCTGTGTGGGTGTGTGTGTGCGCGCGCACGCACGCACCCTCAGTGCTAATGAGCACTCGGGACTTTCGGGAGGGACTTCTTGAAGGCCAGCACATCCTCGCTCGTAGGTTGCCGCCCTGACTTCCGACACCAGGGCAGAAACAAGTCGCATCTACACTATGCTCTCTGTTGCCCCAAGAAAGGACCTGTGTGGACGGCATTGCGCACTCACCACGAGCGGCTCCGTCTCCACTCTGGCGTTCTCTGGGCCCTGGATCTCCCCCTTACGGAAGTTCAGCCGGCAGCTGGCGGTTTCCGTGGCTGTCCTCGCGAGCCTGACACCCTCCACGTCGCGTGAGGCAGAGGGAAGATGACGACTTGTACGCGCAGACCCATAAAACAACAGTGACGGGAAGTGTTATCATAATGACGCACAGCTTATGTTAAAATATGGGAGGCAGGGGGCGCCTGGGGGGCTCAGTCGGTTAAGTGTCTGACTTCAGCTCGGGTCACGATCTCACAGTCCGTGGGTTCGAGCCCCGCTTCAGGCTCTGTGCTGACAGCTCAGAGCCTGGAGCTGCTTCAGATTCTGTGTCTCCCTCTCTCTGTCCCTCCCCTGCTCATGCTGTCGCTCTCTCTCTCAAAAATAAATAAAAACATTAAAAAAATTTTTTTTAATATGGGAGGCAGATGCTTGTCTCTCTGGGTCCACCAGTGATGTGATATTCTAGGCTGGGCACGGGCTGCTTTTAGTCCACAAAAGGTAACAGAAGGTAGGGTGATTGAGAACAATCCAGAAATGTGGCAACAGAAAGACACGTGAGCTCACGCCTGGGTCTGCACGAAGCAGGACCACGGCAGAGGGATGAGGGAAGAGCTGAACGCTCGGAGGAAGAGTGGAGCTCCGAGCACCACTGGCCCCCAGCGGAGGCTCCGGGGCAGAAGCAAGTCAGCAGAGCCGGAGGAGGGGGTGCAGGGGGTGCAGGGAGCAGGGGGTGTCGGTCTCTGGGATTTGGAGGGACTGGAGCTGTCGGGAATGAAGCATGCGCCTGGGATCAGGCCAGCCAAGGATGGATCACTCCAGACAGCTTGGGGCTCAGACCCGAGACCCACGAGGCCACCTCACGCTCGGGGCCGAGCTAACGCCTCTGCGTGGTGCTGGCCAGCGGGGGCTCTCCGGCCGCATCACACAGTTCTCTCCACGCCACCCTCGGGAGGCGCTGCCAGGGGCCTCATGCGAGTCCCACCTCATGCAAGTCCTTTAATTCCGAAACCCTGAATGAAAGGGGAACGTGCCTTGTAAGCCGGGGTTCTCCCTCCAGGAGCTCCGGAGAACTGGCCCACTTTCCCGCTCAACGCTGGCTGACGGCCGTGGCTCTCACCTTAATTCCGCGTTGTAATTACCTGAGGACGTGTTGAGCTATGGCCGCGCTCCAGAGCCACGATGTGATGATTTCCGCACGGGGCCTGAGGATCGGTCGGCTTCCAAACTTCGCCAGGCGACTCCAAGGCGCAGGGAAAAACTGGGGTACAGCCCTGCGACTCAAAGTGTGGTCCGCGACCGGCAGCACCGGCAGCGGCCCGGCCTAATAGAAATGCAGGTTCCCAGGCCCTGCCCGGCCCTGCGGACTCCAGCTCGGTGGAGTCACAAGGTCTTCAAAGAGCTTTAGCTGCACATTAGAGCTTGGTAAGTACCGGATGGGATGCCCTTTAATGGGGCCTAATGGGGCCTGCTGATTGCAATTAGCTGCATAAGCGGAGGAACCCTGAGTGATGTAGCGATAATGACCTTGGGGGTGGGGGAGGGGCACGCCAAGAACACGACCAGGAAAGCCATTAAAGAGCCTTAAAGAAACTGAAAGTTGCCGCGGACCGTAGGGCCTGCACAGGTGAATTTTCACACTGTCACAAACCTTCCAACCAGCCCTACGCGGTTGAGGGTTTTTGTTTCTTGGCGCCGAAAGCTCAGGGTGTGACAAGAGGGCTCTGAGTGCTTCCTGCTTATTAATTTAATCCTAAAGGCCACCCACGCTGCGGACGCGAATTCCCATTCTACAGAAGTGCTGAGAGGTTACAAACCTGCCCAGTGGTCACCGAGCGATTCACGGGCAGAGGCAGGGTTTCGTCGTGTTCATAGTTGTGGATCTGTTTGTCCTGTGTTACAAAAGTAGGGTTTCTATTATAATTAGCGTTGAGGAGGAGGAGTAAAGACCAAGGGTGTCAAGCAGAAACTGTGTCCAGAAGCAGCACGGGGACCCGCTTAACAGCCTGCCCTTGTGAGGTGGCCGGGAGCCGGGGAGCGAGGGGGAGACGGGATTTAAAGGGAGCTTTTCTTCACTCCTGTTTGGAGCCAGGGAGTGCCCTGCCCCTCCTGCCTCCCACCTCACCTTCTAGGGCTCACAGGGACGCTGGGAACAACACCTCCTGGGGACACTGTCCCCAACCCCCGCCCTGCCTGACAGCCTCCACTCAAAGCACCTTCAAGAGAACTAGGTGAAGACCCTCACCGGACCCCCTACATCCCCCAAAGAATCAGAAGCGTCACCACCTTCGAGCCAGGGGGTCAGAACTGAAGCTTTATTTCAATTGGTTTCTTTATTTTCAGACGCCACTGGCAACTAGAAACAGGTATGCGAGTGTGGTTTTTGTAACTGAAGAGTAAACAAAATAGAAGAGATAATGGCATTGTAACAATAAATACACCTCGAATATAAATATACACATTGATATCCCACACGTATAAAAGTCATGCTCTGTAAATACTCTGTCCACGACTGTCTCTGTGGGGGACGGAGTTCCCGATGGAGCTTTGAGGGCTTACGCGTGTCCCGTTAGTTACAGATGTTTCCAGAGAGCTGATGCGGGAGCAACATATTACCTTACCGATCTCGAAAAGGAAATTAAGTATCACAGAGCAGTTCTTAAAATATTGAAGAGTTGTTTGTTCTACAAAGAATGAGCATTTCTTAAATATTAGAAATGGTGAAACAAATATACTAGCTTACAGATATGTACAATGTACTACTTTATACTTCAAAAATGCAGGAAGATAAATTATATATATATAAAATATATATATAATTTTAGATCAAATGAACAATTCAATATTGCTCTTGTGTTGGTCTTGCTGTATTGCATGCATGCCCAGGGCACGCCCATGGCTTATCACCAGATGGAGGAGGTACTGGTAGGGACAGAAGGGGGCTCCTGGACCCCCCCGCGCTGACCCCTGGAACGCCAGCGCCAAAGCAATATTTGGAGTTTCGTAACGTGCCGTGGCTAGGTCGGAAACTTCTGCGCCCACGCGCAGCTGTAGGACGGGTCCTCCAGAACCACCCCACGCACTCAGGATGGGGCCACATACGTGCTGAACACGCCCGATTCGGTGGAACCAACCCCTCGAGCCTGAGACAACTGGGGATCTCCTCAAAGACTATTCTGGGACACCCCTCAAGCCCTCCGTGCAGTTTGTACAAAATGACATCGGAACGATGACCCGTGCCTGCAGCATCCACAGCCTTCCTATATAAACCCACGGGCAAAATACGAAGGAGCAAAATACATCCTGAACGCAATCCAGTTTTCAATCACGAGAAGCTTCTCCCACGGATGAAGTTGCACACGCTTTAAAGGCAGACGCGACGAGAGAGGGCGGACGGGAATTCTGACTTGTATCCGTACGAACAGGACGGTCGGCGGGCAGCCTTAGGGACCTGGCAGCCTGGGGCACACCCCAGCCCCCCATTTTGGCCACGAAGTCCTGTTTATTCTTCCACTTACCCCATCTCCAAGTTACAAACTGATAACATCCCTCTGAGAATAGAAACAGAAAAAAAAAAAAAATAGGGATAGGTTGAAAAATAAATGTTCCAGAAAATTTGCCACCTCGGTGTCGCCGTGAAGCTCCTGGAGGGCGCGTCCATCGGGGCCTGAGGCGGCCTCAGGTCTGGCTCCCCGACCTTCCACACCTTCCCTGCTCAGGGTCGCTCTAGGAGGCCAAGAGGGGGGCAGACGGTGGGGCGGCTGACACCTCCACACACGGCACGCACCCCAAAGGGACTTACCCGCAGGGCACAGAGGAGGCAAGAAGACAAGGACCTTCGACCAGAAGGGACCAACGAAGGAGATGCTGAGCGCACAGAGCTGCTGCTGTGGGCGCCCTTCCCAGAGAGGCCGTGGGGACACAGCCGGTGCAGGACAGAGAAGCAAACCCAACGGGGTGCATGCAGATGTCCCCAACTGGACAACTCTGCCTGACAGCCGGGGGCTCCCCAGCTCCAGCCCGGCCAGGTGGTAACGCCGGAAAGATGGTTCTGGAGTCGGGGCCAGCGTGACCCATGCCGACTAGAACAAACAAGAGGACTCACGGGCTCTGTCAGCCGGAACTTTCTGGAAGCGGAGCCAAACCAGACTCGACAGCGGCACAGCCGTTAAGCCGAGGGGGCTCTGCCCTGCCCAGGACCGAGCGGCCCACCTGCCTCCCGCCACCAGCGTCCAGCCTCCAGGGCAGCGTGCAGGAACTGGCAGAGGCCGTGATTTTGGTTGGGAGGATGAAGGAAGCCCACAAGGTCATTAAGAGGAGAAGATAACGGATTCCAGAGCGAACTCCGCATTCAACAGCTCTTAGAAGACGTGTGTAATGGAGCATGCAAGATAATCTACTAGTTCTCGAACACATTTTCCAGGAGTCTACTTCTGCTACAGACAGACCGTCGAAGACACAGCAAACAACTGCCGTTTCAAAGTTTTTCGTTGCGGTGCTAAAGTATGGCGTGTAAAGATCTCCGTGTCATTTTGAAAAGTGGGGGTGCTTTCTGTCTCGGGATGGCCCTCGTGGGCCCGTGCCCAGCTGGATACAGATCGAGTCATTGAAAAGAAGGAAAACCATCTTGGAGGGGAAAATATCAGCCCCCAAAGAGCTACTTTCATTGCATTTATTTAAAATCTGAGGGACTCTACCCCTCGTGGGTCAAGGGAAGGAAACCACATTTCTAAAACCCTCGATGTGTGACATTACTGAGATGCTCTGGGAGATGTCACCGCACCCTCATCCTCACACTGAAGGACCAAGCAGGATGCCCTGGTGTGAGCTCGTCTGTCACTCTACGTGAAATAATTAAAGGGACACCTGCTGACCAGGTCCTAGTGAGGTGAGTGCGCCCCTCAGAGCGCAGGGCTCGCGAGTCGGCTGGGAATCTATGTTCAATTCAGCTACAGATCCGTGAAATGGGACAACGTGGGCCTGGTGTCCTCGACCCCTGCCCCTCCCGCCCCTAAGGGTGCCCAGCTCCCGAGCTGGGTGGGCGGCAGCTCTCACATGCATGCAGGTGGGACCCAGTCCTGCACTCAGACCGCTCCGGCGGGCGTGAGCCCAGCGCCCCCCCACCCCAGGGCAGACCCGCCTTCAGAGACGCCCAGCCCCCCACCAGGTGCCCTGGGGTGCAGGGTGCATGGGTTCCCATTTTAGCCACTGGGCAGAATCCCTGATTCTGGAGAAGGGGTGCTTATGGGCGGTGGCGTGAAGTGCCCTCTCGGGGACAACGGGGCACGTCTCGGTCAAAATGTGCTAGTGAACACGTGGGCATCGTACATGCTGCCCTGACGACGGGGTGTCACGTGGGAAGGGGACGGGGATGGGGCGGGGGGGACGAGCCCCTGCCGCCTGCACAGGAGGGCCTCACATGACCACACATTTGCCCTTGAGCTTCTCCTTCCTCTTCTGCTGCTTGCTCTTCTTCCCGTCGATCTGGAGGCTCACGGTCCTGCGCTTCTCCAGGTTGAGCAGCTCCTGGAACAGCTCCTTCACGTTGTGGTTGAGCTTGGCCGAGGTCTCCATGAAGGCGCACTTCCACTTGCGGGCCAGGGCCTCGGCCTCGCCGCTCTCCACCTCGCGGTTGGGGCTCTCGTCACACTTGTTCCCCACCAGCATGATGGGGATGCTCTCCACGTCCCCTTTGATCTCGCAGATTTGCTCGTAGATGGGCTTGAGCTCCTCCAGCGACTGCCGGCTGGTGATGGAGTAGACCAGGATGAAGGCGTGGCCCTTGGAGATGGACAGCCGCTGCATGGCCGGGAACTGGTGGCTGCCCGTGGTGTCCGTGATCTGCAGCGTGCAGATGCTCTTGTCGCAGCTGATCACCTGCCGGTAGGTGTCCTCCACCGTGGGGATGTAGCTTTCCCGGAACGTGCCCTTCACAAACCTCAAGACCAGCGAGCTCTTGCCAACACCTCCTGCCCCAAACACGGCCACCCGGTAATCGTTGCTCTGTTCCGGCATGTTGCTCCACAGCCCCGGCTCACAACCAGGAGGCACCTGGCAAAGGAACCAGACGTGCAAGAGAATCGGTTTAAAGAAAAGGAACGAAAATCTTGAAAAGGATTCCTTTACTAAACCTCCTTCGAGAGCTTAAAAAGAACCGAAGTGATAAATTTTGTTTTCACTCTCCCAACGTAAGAAAATTTGAATTTCATTTAAAAAGTCTGGGGGCACTCGGGTGGCTCAGTCAGTTAAGCGTCCGACTTCGGCTCAGGTCATGATCTCATGGATTGTGGGTCCAAGCCCCGTGTCGGGCTCTGTGCTGACAGCTCAGAGCCTGGAGCCTGCTTCAGATCCAATGTCTCCCTCTCTCTCTGCCCCTCTCCCACTCATGCTCTCTCTCTCCGAAATAAATCAACATTAAAAAAATTTTTACAAATTCTAAAACAACTCTATAATTCTAAATCCAGTAATTATGGTCAATGTCCAGTTTCCAATAGGGCAGCCCATCTATTCAGTAGCTAACTGGAGTCAGTCTGTTTCTCCTTGGACCATGATTCCGAGCATCCCCATGCCTGAGGAAAAGATGCCAGGTCAGCCCAAGGGAGATGGAAGGGTAAAGGGGAGAGGGAAATTAACCACCTTCCCAACACACACAATCACACACACACACACAATCACACACATACTCACACACAATCACAGAGTATCCTTATTGTTTTACCCAAAGTACTATGAGCACCCAATATTTAGGTCATAAAAATATGTGGCTTTTTATAAGTGCAAGGAGGGGGGAGAGGGGAGGAGAAGGCTATTCATTTTTATTCAATACTTATAGTAACTCATGAAATCCTCAGCAGAAGTGTTGTCACTGTCCCTGTCACGTACTGGAAACACAGATGGCATCAGGGAATGTGACATCCCTGACTTCACACGGCTGGTGACAGGTGAGGCTGGGAGGCACACCAGGAACCGGCCGCCTGGACAGGGAGCTGGCCGCGGTGGCTTGGGCACTACTGAGGCCCTGGTGTGGACTGTGTCATTGAGCAGCCAGAGCTGACGGTTAACTAAGCAGCTTGGAGGGTCCTTTCATCCAAATCAGATTTCAATCAAAATGAAAATGACTCTAGCTGCTTTATTTGTAAGCATTCCCAAAAGTCAACTGCCGCCAAGACAACTGAAGAAACAACCACCAGGGCTTGTCACCATAGAATGGACCGGGGTTTCCCTTCCTTACAAACGTCACCACCAGCCCAAGGGGTAAACGTGCCATCCTCACATGTGGATGATCAAACATCTCATCCTGTCCCTTCTTTGGTAAGGAAGGACATGCAACACACAAAAAAGTAAGCAATTAAGCAACATCCAATTTTTAACCCATTTTCTCCAGGAAGCCATCGTGCTAGCATTCACTTTTCCCACCGTAGAGTGACTTTGGACCATAATCAAAGGTACTGCTCAACAAAGGCATCTTCAGATGATTAAATGTAATTAGCTATGGGAGCAAATGGGTGTGGGCAGTAAATATGTCCCCCGGCAGACAACGTGAGATCAAAGCCCGGGCATTCCATCTTCTGATTTCTCTCTGGGTTCCCCGTGCATGTTTGCCTCCGAATCTGCTCAGTTAAATTTTCAGCCGTTCTTGTGCACACTTTGGAATCCCTAACCTACCGAGAAGCTGAGAAAACATCAAATGCCCAAAGAAAATATAGCAAGATGTCAGGTAGTTTATTAACAGCAAAAGCTTCGGGAAAACCTGCTTAGGAGTTTGGTCAGTCTAGTAAATGCTCGTGAGATCATCATGATCACCTCAGGAGCGCAGACTGGTAATAAATCGTTCTACATTTAATGGCCTTTGGGATCTGGCTTGAAACTTCCCCGCATGCTCAAAACAAGCTCTCTTTGGGCTCAGAAGATGGTGTCTGCGCTCAGCCTCGACTTGCATTATGGGTATTTAGCTCCAGCGTGGAGTGAAAGCATCTACCTGGAAGGGAACGTGTCTTCGCGAGCTCTGCATCCTGAAATCTCGGCAGGAGGCCCTGGTCATGAGCTCACACTCATCCTGTGTGTGGTGAATATGTTGTTGGCTGTGCTAAGGTGTCTCCGTTATTCAACTGGCGACCAAAATATAGAAAGCCGACACTAAATGTGACTAGGAGGACTTTACAGCTATGGCTCAGTCACCTGTCCAAGAAACACCTACTGAACTTCCTCTACTGACCAGGCTCTGGGGGCGGAGCCAGGAAACGCATGCACAGAGGACAGACCTGAGGCAGGGGCTCTGTGCTCCTGGATCTGAGGATGAAGTGAAGAAGCGAAAAGATGACTTGACAGATATTTGATGAATTACATCACAGCAGCACTGCTGAAGAGAGGCCTGAGGGAGCTGACTCTAACCTGCGATTCCAGGAATCACTTTGCTAAGAAGTCTGGGAGCAGGACCCCAAAAGATACACAGGAGACAGGCAGGCAAAAAGGTATAAAGGTTGGGGCGCCTGCATGGCTCAGTCTATTAAGCATCTGACTCTTGACTTGGTCTCAGGTCATGATCTCACAGTTCGTGAGTTCGAGCCCCGCGTCAGGCTCTGCACTGATTGTTGCAGAGCCTGCTTGGGATTCTCTCTCATTCTCTCTCTCTCTCTGCCCCTCCCCTGCTCTCTCTCCCCAAATACATTTTTTAAAGGCATAAAGGTCACTGTTTTATAAGCATTAAAAACCCCTCTAGATAAAATGCAGACTTGGTACTTACCCAACAGAAGCTCCCAGAATTAGAAGACAGACAGGCACGGGAAAGCGTGTATTACATCCTGTGTGGCTGCTGCCATGGTAAAGTCATGAACAAAGGCCAGGCCAGAGCCTGGTGGGGTGTCCAGTTCTGGGTGGGGCCCTCAGGAGAGATTTCACAGAGGGCAGCGTGAAGGTGTGAAGGGAGGAAGGGAAGGTCATCCAGAGGACAGGGTCCCTTGCAGACATACAAGGGCGGGAATAGAGCCAACACAGTGCAGGGTAGAAAGCTGACGTGCAAGGACATCTGGGGCAGAGCTGGCTGAGCAGGCGAGCAGTGGCATCCTCAGTCAAGATAAAAGGCCAATGAGACAAGTAGGTTTCGAGATGCTGAGCAGGATGCAACTGGGCCGGGGTCAGGTTTGCAGGGCAGACAGGTAGAGATGGGAATCTGGTAGGTGACTGGGCTGTGGTCTGAAAACTCAGCAGGGAAGTCCAGTCTAGAGATAAGGATGTGGGTTTCATCCATATATAAATAGCACAATAATAAGTAAAAATCAGCCAGGGAGAAGACATATAGCAAGAGAGAAGACCAAATGCCAGATCTGATACGAGAGAGCTTGGCGACTTATCTACTTCTGCTTTCTGCACCTGAGTTGCCTGCACCAGAAAATGGAGATAGTAACACCACTTTCTTCACAGAGCTGCTCTGGAGGGTTTGTGAGACAAGGGCTGACACTCAGCATGGTTGAGGGCCCAACCTCTCTAGCTGTTTAGTAAGGACTAGGCAGAAAAGGGGGTCACAAAGGAGCAGCAGGGACAGGAGGAAAACCTGGAGAGAAGGTAGCAAAATGCTGAGAAAGCAAAAAAATGTCAAGAAGTCATGGAGGAGAAGGAAACTATAGCTATACACACCTACGTTAAATGAGAACAAAGATCTCAGATCAGTAACCCGATCTCCCACCTTACAGGAGCCAAGTAAACTCAAAGGAAGAAAAATGCAATCTTAGATTGCAGGGAAAGTTAGTAGAATAAAGAATAGGAAAACAACAGAGAAAAATCAAAAAACCCAAAAGTTGTTTTTTTTAAATATCCATAAAATTAACAAACTTCTTGCTGGATTGACCAAAGAAGCAAGAAAATTCAAATTGCTAAAATCAGAAGTGGCAGAGGAGACATCACTACTGACCCTGCAGAAACATAAAGAGTTATCAGGGCTGCTGTAACCAAGTGCGTAGAAACATGCTACATGACTCACATGAGACAGACCCAAACTACCAAAGCTGAATCCAGCAGAAATCGACAATCCAAAAAGACCTGCATAGCAAGACAGTAATCAAAAAACCATCCATGAGGAAAGCCAAATCCAGAAACTTTCACTGGTGAATTCCAGCAAACATTCAAAGGATTAATACCAATCCTTCACAAACTCTTCCAACAAGTCGAATAGGAGGGTACACTTGTCACTCTGAGGCCAAAATTATCCCGATACCAGCTTGAGACACAGAAATGCGACAAGCAAACGACAGAGCAGTATCTCTTATGAACAAATACAAAATCCTCAGTGAAGACTAGCAAACTGAATCCACCGATATATACTAAGGATTATACATCATAACCAAGAAGCATTTATGCCAGGCATGCAAAGTCGGTTTAACATCCAAAAATTAATATAACATACCGTACCAATAAAAGACAAAAAATGATCTCAGTAGACACAAAAAAGAAAAAATCAACAAAATTCAGCACTCGATCATGATTAAAAACAAAAAGCAAATCAGGAATAAAAGGGACCTTCTTCTGCCAGAAGAAGAGGGTATTATGAAACATCGCAGCTAAGACAATACTTAATGACGAAAGACTGACTGTTTTCTCACTACACTCAGGGAAAAGACCACGTTCCCACCCTTGCAGCTTCTATTTGCCATTTTACTGAAGGTTTTAACTAGGAGAATAAGTCAAGAACGTGAAATAAAAGGCATCCAGATTGGAAGGGAAGAAATGAAACTATTTATTACGGGAGGCATAACCTTGTATTTAGAAACTTTTAAGGAATCTTCCAAAAAATAAACCTAATAAACTACTTCTCAAAGATTTCAAATATCCATATGAAAATCAACTGTATTTCTACACACTTGCAATGAACAATCTAAAAACAAAATTAAGAAACCAATTCCATTTACAATATCATCAAAAAGCATAAGATACTTAGGCATAAAATTAATAAGGAAGCATAAACATTATACTCTGAAAATTAGAAAATATTGCTCAAACACACTGGAGACCTAAAAAAGTGGAAAGGCACCCATGTTTATGTATCAGAGGACCTGATTTTGGTAAAATAGCGATATTCCCCAAATCGGCTACAGATTCAGTACAGTCCCTACAAAAGTTCCAATTGGCTACTTTACAGAAGTCAACAAGCTGATTCCAAAGTTCACCTGAAAATTCAAAAGGCCCAGAATAGTGAAACAATGGTGAATTTACAAAGAAAGAAAGGAAGGGAGGGAGGGAGAAGGAAGGGAAAGGAAGGGAGGGAAGGAGGGAGGCAGGGGACGGAAGGGAGGGAGGACAGAAGGATGGAAGGACTGAAAGGAGGAAGGATGTTGGAGAGCACATACTTCCTGATTTCAAACTCACTGGGAGGAGCAGAAAGACACTATACATGATGACATTGTCTACTGATTCTGAAACGCACTCACAGATACAGAGGAACAGGTCCAGAGCCCCCAGCGTGAGCAATGACGTGTTAAAGTAACGGCTCGGCTTTACCCCTACTAGGCAGGTGGTGGAAACAGCTCACGGGTTCATGGTAGAAAAGGAATATTCATCCCATAAAAAGCAATGCATTGAATTAATACACCCCTGCAATAAGAAAGCGACACCAAAATGGCACATGCAACGCGCTGGTTGAACGTGACTGTTGAGATGCGTTCCGCGGCCCATCTTCACGCGGCTGGTGGTTACGGAGGAGTCACCCGGCAGTCGCCCAGATTGTTCAGAATGATTGTATTCTTTCAAAATTATCATGGAAATGAAATATCAAACATTTTAAAATATCATTTAAAAGCCAGAAAACCTAATAGTATTGATTCTCAGACCCAAGTTAAAAGGGAAGTATCCTTGGAGATGGAGTGTGTTAGCTTTGTGGGGGCGGGAGGAGGTGAAGGAAGTCTGGCAAACTTCGGGGTACCTGGTATGTGTCAGGCTATGAAGGGCGTCAAAGCATCTTGCAGGGCGTGTGGGCACGATGGCAACCCAGGAGATGGCCAGAAAGACCAGAAGTGGGGATTTCTCTTGGAGGAAATTGAGGGCTTCAGGGAAGAGGAAGGGACAGTTGGCTGAGGGAGGACCCACCACCTGTCACGTCTCAGCTTAACGCTTTGAAAGGAATGAATGAGAAGGGACATAATGCATATACTTGGTTAAAAGATAAAAAAGATTAAAGAGATAAAAGAGATTGTAAAACACTCTTTTCACCCACACAGAGGCCCCTTCCTTCCTTTGACAGCCTCTTTCCAGAAACAACCACTGTTAAAAAGGACAGAAATCCAGTTATCACTCCCTGGTGTTCACCATGAGACTTTTAAACAGTGCACTCAATGCTTGAAGCACAGAACTTTAGTGTCTTGACGTATTGACGTTGGACCATATCGTTCTCTGAAATCAGCACAGTACCTTCCTCCATTGCCTGATTTTTGTTGGTTACACTCTATTTTTAAAGTATATGCCGGTATTTCAGTTTTCCAGATATAACATTTACAATTTGTTCCAAAATTTATATTCAGTCTTCTCTACTTGCCTGCAGGTTGTTTCTAAACCTTATCAAGAAACAGCTTATTAAAAAGGTTTTGTAAAGATTTTTCAATGCAGAGGGAGAGAGTAGGCCTGAACCCACTGAGGGGAAAGGTCGTCGTCAATCAGACTTTGTTGACAGATAATCTTCTGTGTCCACATCATTGGGGGTCTTAGGTTGGGTTGGGGTTTTTTCACCCTAGGTTTTTTGTTTGTTTGTTTTTGTACCTAGGTAACTCTTAGTTGCCAATTTTTCTTTTAAAAAAAATGCTTATTCATTTTAGAGAGACAGAGCGTGAGCGGGGGAGGAACAGAGAGAGGGAGACACAGAATCCAAAGCAGGCTCCAGGCTCCGAGCTGTCAGCACAGAGCCCGACGTGGGGCTCAAACCCATGAACTGTGAGATCATGACCTGAGCCGAGGTCGGACGCTTAACCGACTGAGCCACCCAGGGGCCCCTAGTTGCCAATTTTTCTATTTTAATTTATTATCACCTTGCTTGGATCCATTCTATGTTTTGGTATGAACATCACTGATAAATTCTTTCGGACGGCATTAAAACTTCTGAGCCCGTGCCCTTTCCCTGCGATTGACGCAATCCTGCAGCCAAACTAAGTTCAAAATATTTTCTCCGCGGAATTTAAGGACTATTTATTTTTTAACTTGACCATCACCAAGGATATTGATGTGAATCCAAAGGCAGTATGATACCCTTTCCTCTGTAGGGAACTTGGGATTTTCCCTTCTCTTTGGTAGGGTGAGAAGTTCTCTTTATTCTGAGAATTATGCCATCTCACCAGGATATTTCTAGAACTGCTTTTTGATTACATTATTTCGGGGGCTTGGCGGCGGATTAAAAACCCGATCGTTTCCGCAGCGTGGGGAAAAAATTTTTTTTCTGTTTTTAAGAAGTGCATCATCCCAACCCCTCTACTTCTCTCTCTTTCTGGAACTCTTACCAGATGATTGCCCAAGTGTACCTATTCTTCATTGCTCTAGAAGCTTTTTCCTTATATTTTTGATCACCTTTCTGGTACTCTGACTTTCTGTCTCTCATAGGAGCACTTTCTTGTCTCGGGAAAGGTGATATCATGCTGACTTTCAACAAGGATGCTAACTGAGATTTGTTGTTGCTGCTTTTATCACGTATCTGAGACATCTCCGGCTCTGTCCGTTCGCTGTGATCTTCCTCTTTCCTGGCGTTTTCACCAAATGTCTGCTGGTCCCTGGTTGTTCCCTGATTTATGAGAGAAATCACCAGTTGGCTGGGAGAGGCAGCTAGGGGAGTTTCTCTGGATGCACAGATCTATCCCCCAAAGTCTCTGCCCTGAATAGACACCTGTCTGGAATGATGCCTTTCTACTTTCCTTTCCTGGAACTTATCTGGACTAAATGGTCTCTAGCCCCTTACCCCTCTGAAAAGCATAGACAAATGACGGAACAGATCAAGGAAAGGGAGTAAATAATCCATCCCAAAGTATCATAAAATATAAAAATATGTGTCTTATAATAATGAATTCAAAATGAGATATTTTAAATACTGAATATTAGGTTAGAGGTACAGTATTATGATTTATGAGAAATATACATTTGATCATTCAGATGATGAAAATACTTTTTTCAGGGGCGCCCGGGTGGCTCAAAGTGTCTGACCTTGGCTCAGGTCATGATCCCATAGTTGGTGGGTTCAAGCCCCGAGATGGACTCTGTGCTGACAGCACGGAGCCTGCTTAGGATTCTCTCTCTCTCCTTCTTTCTCTGCCCCTTCCCATTTGCACTCTCTCTCTCTCTCAAAATAAATAAATAAACTTTTTTTAAAAAGTCCTTTAAAACTACTACTAATAAAAGATAAATGGATCACTTCAGTAAAAATAAGAACTGTCGGGCGCCCGGGTGGCTCAGTTGGTTGAGTGTCCAGCTTCAGCTCAGGTCATGATCTCATGGTTTGTGAGTTCAAGCCCCGCATCAGGCTCTGTGCTGACAGCTCAGAGCCTTGAGCCTGCTTCCGATTCTGTGTCTCCCTCTCTCTCTGCTTCTCCCCCGCTCACACTCTGTGTGTGTCTCTCTCTCAAAAATAAACATTAAATTTTTTTTTTTAATCAACTAGCTGTGAATGTGAAGATTTCCTCCTGGACTCTGTTCTATTCCATTGGTTTATATGTCTATCCCTGTGCTGGCACCACACTGTTTTGTCTACTGTAGCTTTGCAATAAGTTTTGAAATCTGTTAAAGTGTGAGGTCTCCAGCTTTGCTCTTCTTTTTCAAGATTGTTTTGACTATTTGGGGCACCCTTGCAATTGCGTACAAATAAATAGATTGGACTTGTCAAAATTTGTGCAACAAAGAGCATTATCAAGAAAGTTAAAAGAGAACATACACAGGGGGAGGAAATATATATTGTGATGAGGATCTAATAGGCAGAATATATAGAGGACACTTACAACCAAATAACAAAAAAAGAGAAACAAACCAACTAAAAAATGGACAAAGGGCTTGTACAAACATTTCTCCAAAGAAGTTCTACCAATGGCCAAGAAGCACATGAAATGATGCTCAACACCATTAGTCGCCAGGGAAAACGCAGATCAGAGCCACACTGAGCCCCCGCTGCATACCCAGAAACATGACTACTCTCCAAAATTAAAGCAAAAGACAGAAAAAAAAAGCAATCAGAAAATAACAAGTGTTGGAGATGTGAACAAATTAAAACCCTTGTGCATTATGGGTAGGAATCTAAAACAGTGTAGCTACTGGAGGAAAATTCAACACAGATTTACCATATGACTCACCAATCCACTTTTGGGTGTATCTCCCAAATAACTGATATACAATTGATGTATAGATCTATAATTAAAATAATTGAAAAGATACTTGCACACCCATGTTCACGAAAGCACTAATCACTACAGACAAAAGGTGGAAGCAAACCAGTGTCCGTTGAGATGAACGTATAAACAACATATGGTCCATCCACACAATGGAACTCATTCAGTCGGAAAGGGGAAGGGAGGCCTGTCACCTGCTACAGCGTGGATGAGCCTCGAGGACATTATGCTGCGTGAAATAAGCCGGTCAAGAAAGGACAAATACCATAGGATTCCACTCAAATGAGGTCCCCAGAGTAGTCACGTTCCCAGAGATGGAGAGTAGCATGGTGTGTGCCAGGGCTGGGGGGCGGAGGGAGCGGAGAGTTAGTGTTTGATGGGGGCAGAGTTTCAGTTTGGGGAGGTGAAGAGTTCGATGGATGGACAGAGATATGATAGTGTGAACGTGCTTAGTCACTGACTCGGACACCTCTGAAAATGGTAGATTTTTCTCTTCTGTGTATTTTATGACAACAAAAATATGAGTGTAAGTGAAAACATTTTTGGCAACAACAAAGTCACTACTAAAAGACCACACTCCTGACATGAGCACAATCGCCTACAAGCAGCAGGTCACACAGCCTCGCTCCTTTCTCGCCCACATCACTCAGTAGAAGCAATCAGGGTCTAATCTGATCTGACAAAACCAAACAAAAATCTAATTTCCCGAGGAGACCAATTACCATTTGCACCTACTTCCTGGCCCTAATTCTATACTGCATTACAGGTAACGTTGAGCATCACCATTAGCCAGGGCATTGAAAACCCAGCCCAGCCCAGGAGACTCCGGGGTCCAATATGGTAGCCACTCCCCACGTGAGCTTCCACCGTCCTGAAGGCAGGTGTCCCGCACTGGATTCTGAGCACTTAGTATAAAAAAGAATGTTAAATTGATAGTGATTGTGATATTGATTATAAGTTAAAATGATGTTATTTCATATACATTGGGTAGAGTAAATTACTTAAATTAACTTCACCTGTGCCTTTAGTTTTTAAAATGTGGTTACTTTGGAAAATGTAGAATTACATATGTGGCTCATATTGTATATTTACTGGTATGCAATGCTCTGGAACGAGCCCGTATACTTATTTTTAGCAAAGTTTACCAACACGTTATCATGAATCCAATGCGTCACAAAATGTAACTAAACGTGATTTTTTAGAAAATTCTTAGAATCCTTTTCTAATTAACAGTGAAAGCCAAAATGCCACAAGCCAGAAAAAAATACTTATCTTCCTGCCGTGGCAAAGTATATAAAATAACACACCAAAGTGCAGGGACAAACTAAAAGGCATTGCTTCTCCGAATCCTATAGAAAGATAAACAGAAAGTAACGCTTAAGGTAGGAAGAAACCAACATGCAAAGTTTCTCAGGAGAGAGATTTGCAGCAGTTGAGAAAAATCACAAATGTTTCAAACACCCATAATTGGCTGGAATGATTCTCTTTCAATAATAAGATACTTTGGCACATACATTCTTCTCTCGCTGTTTGTTTGCGGTCGCTCTTCCCACCCCGTCTCCAACGTCAGCACCGCAAAGGCGGCTGCCCTGTCGGCTTCACTCAGCAGCACATCAATGCACTCAAACCATCACCAGACACAGCGGAAACGCTCAGCACGTATTGAATGATTATCTCCCGCTGAAATACATTTTTGTGAGCCAACCAATGAAAATCGTACCAGAGAAGACAAATGCTTTCTTTAAGGAAACAAAATAAAGGTTTGAAACACATCTACGTAAGAGTAACCACGCATAGGTCGGCAATGTCAACCTTACAAAGGGTACGGGGTAACATCACAGAGACAGAACCAGAGGGGGACAAGTCACTATATCATCCAGGAAGTGCTTACGGCGAGAAGTTTAAGCCGAAAGTCGGCAGGAGCTACCGGATATCATGCATTTGGATATTTTATTTTGTTTTATTTCTTCCCTTCCCCTACTTCGTTTACTCCCCTAGCCACCCCCCACCTCTGGGCAGTTTGTTCTCTGTATTTTTGAATCTGTTGCTGTTTGTTCAGTTGTTTTGTTTTTCAGATTCCACATATAAATGAAGTCGTCTGGCGTTTGTCTTTCTCTGTCTGACTTATTTCACTTAGCGTCACACCCTGTAGGTCCATCCCTGTTGTATCAAATGGCAAGATCTCACTGCTTTTTAGGGCTGAGTAGTGCTCCATGGTCTACACACCACACCTTCTTTATTGATTCATCTGTCAATGGACACTTGGGTTCCTTGCACATCTTCGCTCTTGTAAATAATGCTGCAATAAATACAGCAGTGCATATATCGTTTTGAATAAGTGTTTTCATGTTCTTTGGGCAAACACCCAGGAGTGGAATTACTGGATCATAGGGTAGTTCTATTTTTAATTTTTTGAGGAAACTCCATACTGTTTTCCACCGTGGCCGCACCAGTGTGCATCCCACCAGCAGTGCACAGAGTTCCTTTTTCTCCACAGCCTCGCCAACACTTGATATGCATACGTCTTTTTCATATAGCCACCCTGACAGATGTGAGGCGACATTTCACTGTGGTTTTGATTCGTATTTCCCTGATGATGAGTGATGATGGGCATATTTTCATGTGTCTGTTGGCCATCTGGATGTCTTCTTTGGTAAAATATCTACTCTGGTCCTCTGCCCATTTTTAATCAGATTATTTGGGGGGATTTTGGTATTGATTTACACAAGCTCTTTACCTACTTTACATATTAACTCCTTATTAGATATATTATTTGCAAATATCTTCTTCCATTCACTAGATTGCCTTTTTATTTTGTTGATGGGTTCTTTTGCTGTTAAAAAAAAAAAAAGTTTTTTATTTTCATGTAGTCCCAATAGCTTATGTTTGCTTTTGTTTCCCTTGCCTGAGAAGACCTACCCATAAATATGTTGGTAAGGTCAATGTCCAGGAGTTTACTGCCTATGTTTTATTTTAGGAGTTTATGGATTCAGAACTCACATTAGGTCTTTTAACCTCTTTGAGTTTATTTTTGTATATGATATAAAAAAAGTGGTCCAGTTTCATTCTTTTCCACGTAGCTGTCTCCAACGGGCGTTTTTTATTTATTTTTTTAAGTTTATTTATTTTGAGAGACAGAGAAAGAGAGAACGCACCAGCAGGAGCAAGAGAAGAGCAGAGAGAATCCCAAGCAGGCTCTGTGCTCTCAGCGCAGAGCCTGACATGGGGCTCAAACTCACAAACCATGAGATCCTGACCTGAGCTGAAACCAAGAGTCAGACGCTTAACTCACTGAGCCACCCAGGTGCCCCCAACTGGTGTTTTTTAATAAAAAACAGGTATTTTTAATTTATAATAGGCAAGAATATATAACATCTATATACCATGTGTATAATATATGTATTATACATACGTATAGACAACGTATACAATGTGTTATATACATGGCAAGTATTTTAATATACACAAATAATATATAATAATAATTAATACCTACAAATAAAACCTTCGAGACACAGCAAATCCTTTAACATACTCTTCAAGGAGATTAGAAGCCACCACAGAATCTCCTGCAGGACGGCTTACTAGTTATCTTGTAGCCAAGAATCCAGAAGTGTTGCAGAGCTAAAAGGTAAGTCATATGTCATCTTTTATGCAAAAAACAATTGTTCTAAATCCACTGCCATCTTGTGCATGGCAGATGGCTTTTAGTAGTTTGCCACAGAGCAGGTATTTTACAAAAATAGGCATATCTCCTCTGTGTCTCTAATATAAAGATTAAATTTTAGACAGGAGAGAGGGGCACAGTACTTCCTTTGGAAAAACAACCATATGGAGACAGCAGCTTGAAAAGAGATGCATGAAAATGCCTCCAGGAGAGTGGCGTCACTAAGATGGTGACAGAGGTTGTTCCTGGCTTTGCGTCCCCTGACAAGAGGGACAACTAACACTGCTTCAAGAGCCAGACGTCACTCGGAGAATCCCAGAACACCGGGGTGAGGCGGAAACACCCCCTCACCACAGAGACCAGGACGGACGGGGTTACAAGGGGCAAGAGAAGGGGCTACACTGAGCATGTCACCCCTTCCCCAGGACAGCACAGCACCACGAGGAGGGGTCTCCCCGGAGCCTCTGCTTCCTCAGGGGAAAAAAAGAGAACCCAGGCGGGACCACCAGCCTGCCCCGGCATTGTGGTCACTTCACAAGAGCCCCTACTCAGATTCACACCATGGGGACTGCAGGGAAATATGGCGGGGCTGGGGGGGGCGGTTTAGTTACCAGGAATCTCACTGTGAATAGAAAAGCTGAACAGACCGGGGTGCCTGAGAGGCTCAGTCAGTTGAGCATCTGACTTCGGCTCAGGTCATGACCTCTCAGTTTGTGGGTTCGAGCCCTGAGTCAGGCTCTGTGCTGACAGCTGGGAGCCTGGAACCTGCTTCAGATTCTGGGTCTCCCTGTCTCTCTGCCCCTCCCCCACTCACGCTCTCTGTCTGCCTCTCTCTCAAAACCACATAAAACTAAATTTGAAAAAAAAAACTAAATTTGAAAGAAAAGTTTAGAAAATCTGAACAGACCAATTACAATCAGGGGATTGAATCAGTAATGAAAATTCTCCCAATGAAGAAAAGCCCAGGACCAGACAGCTCCCCTAGTGAATTTTGCCAAACATTTAAAGAAGAATTGACACCAATGCTTCTCAGACTCTTCCAAAAAAAAAAAATGTGAAGGAGGGGCCACTCGACCTCGTTCTCTGAGGCCAGCATTACCCTATACCCAAACCAGAAAAGGGTGCTACCGGAAAAGAAAGCGACAGGCTAACATCCCTGATGGTACAAATACAAAGACTCCTAACAGAATCCTGGCAAAGTGAATCCAGCAGCGCAGGGTAAGGCTCGCTCGCCTTACTCCAGGGGGGTTTATCCCTGGGCCGCAAAGACGCTTCAAAGTATGCAAATCAATCCATGTGACAGACCACAGTAACAGAATGAAAGCAAATAATCATATGATCATCTCGATAGAGTCAGGAAAGAGCATTTGACAAAATTCAGCACCCCCTCGTGATAAAAACATTCCACAAATTAGGCACAGAAGGAACGTGTCTCCACATCTTAAGACCGTATGTGACAAGCACACAGCTAACATCATACGCAATGGTGAAAGGCTGAAAGCTTTTCCCCTAAGACCAGGGACAAGGCAAGGCGCCTGCTGACACCTCTCCTCTTCAGTGCAGTAGGGGACGTCCCCGCCAAAGCAATCAGGCAAGAAACGCAACAAAAGGCGTGAGAATTGGAAAGGAAGAGGTAAAACTCTCTCTATTTGAAGATGATATGACTTTATGTAGAAAAAATCCTAAAGCCTCAGCCAAAACACTCTGAGATCTAATCAATGACTTCCACAAAGTTGCAGGATACAAAACTCACATACAAAAATCCCTAGCATTTCTATACGCTAACAACAAATTTTCTAAAAAAAAAAAAGAAATGTTCACAGCAGCATTATTTACAATGGCCGAAATGAATGGGTGATGTTGTGGTATATTTATACCGTGGAAGATTATGCAGCCATTAAAAAAAAAAAAGAACTCTTATCATTTGCAACAACATGGACAGACTTTAAAGGCATTATTCTCAATGAGATGTTAGAGAACGACAGACACTATACGATTTCATTTATATGTGAAATCTGAAACAAACAAGCAAAAACCCCAAACCCATTAGAAAAGAGGTCAGACGTGTGGTTTCCAGAGATGCATGGCAGGGAGGGGAAATTTGGAGGAAGACGTTCCAAATGTACACACTTCTGGGGCACCTGGGTGGCTCCGTCGGTTAAGCATCTGATTCTTGATTCAGGCTCAGGTCAGGATCTCACGGTTTGTGAGATGGAGCCCTGAGTCTGGCCCTGCGCCATTGGTGTGGAGCCTGCTTGGGATTCTCTCTCTGTCCCTCCCCCACTCATGCACTCCCTTTCTCTCTCTCAAAAAAAAAAAACACACACACACACACAATAAAACAAAACAAAGAAAAGTCTTACAAAGTTCTAAGATCAAAGACAAGAATACTCGGGCCGTGATGTGCATCACTATGACTGCAGCCAACGGTGCGGAGGATACACAGGGAAGGCGAAAGCGTGTACATCCTAATTGTTCTCATCCCGAGGAGAAAATTTCTTCCTTTTGAAAATTTTTTTCTTTTCTTTTTATTTTATTTATATGAGAAAATGGATGTTAGATGAACCTATTGGGGTAATCATTACACAATGGATATAAATCAAACCACCATGCCAGACGCCTTAGACGTATACAGTGATGTATGTCAATCATTTCCCAACACAACGGGGGAAAAGGCTTCTGTTATGTGACTGGGTCAGAAGCAACGCAGACGTGTCCCTATACAGCTCTCCTAGCAGCAAATTAAAACCTGAAAATCAAACTTTTTTTCTCTATCATTTTAAAATTTTTTATGTTTATTTACTTTTGAGAGAGAAGGACAGAGTATGAGCAGGGGAGGGGCAGAGAGAGAGGGAGACACAGAATCCGAAGCAGGTTCCAGGCTCTGAGCTGTCAGCACAGAGACCGACGTGGGGCTTGAACCCACGAACAGCGAGATCATGACCTGAGCTGAAGTCAGACGCTTAACCGACTGAGCCCCCCAGGAGCCCCTTCTGTATCATTTTAAAGGTCTTTCCAAATGTAGGGTTTCCACGAGTGTGGATGCATCTGAGAAAACACGCGGATGCAGTGCCTCTGAGGTCCATTTCGAGGGTGCACAGGGGACATCAGAGCCGGCCAGAGGCCAGAGAGCAGCTCCCTGGAAAGTTGCCTTTTGAGCAAAGACTTGAGAGAGGAGATGGAGTGAGGTCTGGGCTCCTTGGGAAGAGCTCCCTGGCGGAGACAGCAGCGGGTGGAAGAACAAATGCCAGCGTGGCGTGTTTAGGGCCACGGAGGATTCCGGAATGCAGGAGGGAGGGAGCGGGAACAGTAGATGAAGTCAATAAGGGACGGGTGGGGACAGGCGGTCCTGTTGAGGCAGCTTTTATCGTGAGAAGGGCGGCAGCCACTGAGGGTTTTCAGCAGAGAAGGGACGGGCTGACCCGTGCTGGGTGGGGCATGCCTGAGGACTCAGGGGGGCGGCGCCAAAGCAGGAGACAGGACATCCTGCCTTGGACCACGGTGGCCACAAGGCAGGTGGTCAGTGCCGCCCCTGCCAAGCTCACCTCTGGTTCCACGACCACAGATGCCAATCATATGCCAGCAACGCCCCACGACACAGCCACGGCATAGCCACGGCCGGCCTCTACCCCGATCCGCAGGGGTGTATGCCCTCTTCCCGCTGGACCTCTCCGCTCGGCTGCCTCAGAGACATCCCAAAACCACACGGGCACACTGGGCTGCCTACACCCCCTCAACGGCTCCCCTTGCAACTTTCCTCATCTTGGTCCCTGGTGACGTTCCCTTCCAGTTGTCCAGGCCTAAACCCTAGAGGCCCCCCCCCCAAACCCCTCTTCATCCCCCACACGTCATGTCCAGTCCATCAGCAGCCTCCTAAGCAGTCAGTGTGCTTCAGCCTCAAGCTACCCCAATCTACTTCCCAAGGCACCGGATCACTCCCGCACTCCACTGGCCGCGCTGTCTCCCCAAGAACAAGAGCTAAGGGGCTCAACCCCCACGATCGCTTCCTTCAGTTCTCCCCCCGGCTCACCCCAGCCACATCTGTCTCCTCACTGCTACTCGGGCAACAGCTGGCATACTCCTGCCCCAGGGCCTTTGACCAGGCAGTTACTGCAACGTGGACCGCTCTTCCCCTCCCCCACCTTCTGCAGACCTATGTTCAAATACCACCTTCTGGACAAGACTTTCCCGCCCACCCTTGGTCACTGCACAACCCCAGCCTCAGGCCTGGCAGTCTACCCCCTCTTCCTGCCTTGTTTGTCTCGTGAGCACGTATTCCTTCCCGACATACTACATAATTTACTGTCTTAGAATTTGTGTTTACGTCCACTAGACCGTAAGCTCCACGCGGGCTTTTTGTCGGTTCCGTCCTCTGCTGTCCCCCCAGGACTTGCACACTGCCTGGCCCGTAGGAGACACTCAATAACGACCTGCGCGGAGTGTGAGCGAATCTGTGTTTCCGCTAATGAGCAGATGGGGAAGGGCAGACTCAGCAAGGCGCCTTGGGCAAGAGCCACGCGGGCGGAGATCGTGGGGCCCTAGGTGGCCAGGCACCTGTAGCTGTCACGTGAGTGGCGTCTCGGTCGTGGCTTCCAGGCTGCGGCAACATAGCGTGACCCGGGCCACCCCTTCAGTGACAGGGCAGTGTCACGCTCGTGACGTGTCATCCCTGGCCCTGTGCTGGGGGAGCGCATCCACCAGGCAGACCACGGCCACGTGCAGTCCCCGTGTGGGGAGAGCTCTCCACGCATCTGAAGCGCCACAGCCAGGGGCCTCCAAACGCCAGAAGCAGGGTGACGTGCCCGCCAGCAGCTGCACGAGGGTAGCGATGTGCGCTGGGTCTGCGCGGGGCGCGACGGTCATGACTGCATGGCTCCGGAGGGCGGCGCGCAGCCACCCACGCGGCCGGCTCCAGGGGAGAAAGCGGGCCGGAAGTCTGTCATAACAAACGGCCAAAGCCCAGGCAGCTCGGGCCAGAAGGGCAGCAGGGAAAGGGAGCACAGGGAGAGTGCCGTCAGCAGGAATGGGTGGCCGTGGGTGGGCCGGGGAAGGGGTTAAGATGTGAAGCGAAAGGAGAAAGAAGGAGAAAGAAAGAAGGAGAGAGAAGGAGAAAGAAGAAAATAACTCCCAGGGTGTGTAAGTGGCAGAACTGGAGCGGCAGGATGAGAGCCCCCCCTGAGAGCATGCTGGGCCCAGGTCAGGCGTGGGGAGGCACTGGCTGGGGAACCCGCAGCCGAGGAACACTTCCTGGGGCTCTGGCCGTGGGGCGGAGGAATGGCTGCAAATCAGTGGCTCAATGGCACCCAGGTTGAGCTTTTTTTTTTTTTTTTTAAATTAATCGAAGGCTACACAGACATGGACGTGTGTAAACATCAACGGGAAGGTGACAACTGAGGAGGCCAGCAGGATGAAATGCAAGTCCCGGGAGGGCAGCTGAGCAAGCGCACTGAGAAGGTGCACTGCAAGCACAGGATGCTCTGGCTACAGAAGGGGCACCCACGGGCCCTCAGAATGGGGGGAGAGCTCCCAGGACTGACTACATCCCCTGTGACTGTCAGTTCGCGTGGAGCTTCAGAAGAGGGGACAGAAAGACTGAGGTCACCTGGATAGCATCTGGACAAATCGTGAGGATGGACGCTGGACTTGGTGAGCCAACGCCTCGGAGGTCAGAGGCTGATGGGAGGAGCAAAGTCAAGGGCGTGGAGGCAGTAGCTGTGAACCACTAATCAATATTTATTTGTGTCTGCAGTTACCAGGAAGGTCAGCGGAGCATGCCGTCAAAGGCTGTGGCTACCGACGTGTCTAGAATCCAACGGCAGGTGACATCGGACAGTCCCCAGCAGTCTTTTGGTCAAAGCCAGGAGCCCCAGAATCCTTCCAGGGATGAACGGACTAGAGCCACAAAAATATCAAGCCGGCGATATTCTTACGCACGCAAAACAGCACGAATGCAGTTACAGAGGCGGGACTGCCCGTGGGAGATGAGCTCAGCCAAGGAACAGAAGGAAAGAGCTGGCAAAAGCAGGAACGTGGATTTAACCAGACAAAAAAATCGGGAGTCCCTGCCAGGCCCCGCTCAACGAGCAAGATGTAAAGAAAAAAAATCAATAGGTGAAGATTAATTGGAGAGCGTGTACACCAGGTAAGCGAGGAAGGGCCGATGCTGGAGGCCAGAAGGCCATCCCGAAGCAAGGTGCAAGGCAAGCCCGTGGGCTCCACGCCAGGCTGTGCGCGGGAAGAACAATCTGGTACAGGAGAGAGGGGACCAGTAAGGTGCTGGTCCGATAACATCCACCCCCTGAAACAGCCCAGGAACCTCCTGCAAGGGTGGAGAGGTCCTCGCCCAGCTGTGTCCCCAAACCACCTCCGATTCGGGCATTAGCAGCCCCGATGAACAGATGAGGGACCCAAGACCCCACGAGGTTGAAGTGACAGTGGTCGATGCCGAGAATTAGCAAACGAGCCGATCCGCATCAGCAACAATTGAACCGCGAGCTCAGGATGTTAAAACGTGCAGGAAGGTTTTTTTGTTTTGTTTCGTTCGTTTGGTTGTTTGTTTTCACAGTAACAGCCAGGAGTGGCAATCAACTTTCAGAATGGTCTCATATTTGCTTTAAGAACGCAATAGCCACGTTAGGCAGCTAGTAACGGACGACCGTGCGTGTTTTCTGACCCAATCGCCAGAAACAGTCCCTTGCCAAGAGCATAGATCTGATGCGTAAAGGAGGATAGGCCCTGAAACATTTAGCGTATATGCTGAGTGATGATTGGTCAGGAGCCAGCATTATAATCAGGTGTGACTACTACTAGTCAAAGAGAGAGCAACTGAGAGCTTGTCAGTGAGACAGACGGATAAATGGGAGCATCGTATCCCCAGTGTCCGGGGACTACTCCACGGACAGGTGTCTTTAAATCCCAGGGGGTCCTTCACAAGCGGAGGGGCAGTGAGATAGCCCACCGATCTTAGGCGCACATGGGTGCTGGGAGGTGGGGGTGACAGCTGGGTGGTAGGGTGAGGAAGGTGTGTCCAAGTTCATAAGATAAGGAAGATCCCACTGAGCTGGATTTTTGATGTGGTAGAACTGAGTGAGCTCCTGGCCTTGCTCCGGATGCAGAGACCCAGACACTGACCATTTTCCCCCTTGCCCAGGATCAGCAGAAGGTACACCCCACATTCCAGAGCCACAGGTATGCCCCGATAAGACCATCGGACTGGGAAGATGACGCAGGATGGAGAGTGTCCCCTCCAAGGGCTCCTCTGTCATGAGCACATGGACCCTCCTGGACTCCAGCTTCGGCAGCGGAGGGAGGAGGAGGAGGGAGTCCTCACAGACAGTCCCTGTGTTCTCTTACTTCCTCAGAAAACCAATCACTTTCCAGACATTAGTTAGCGTTAGAAAAACACTGCACACACTCCTTTCATACAAGACGCTGCGCTCTTTAAACCTCCCATCCTGGCTTCGGAGACAGGCAGCCATGTGACGGAAATGACACCGGCCTGTCCATCCCTCACGGACCCCCGAGGCCAGCCAGGGGCTGAGCGAAGAAACTGACCTCTTTTCATTAAGGTCCCTCAGGTCTGGGTTTCAAGAAGTCAGTCTTCATGGGTCAATTATAAAACGTTACATCTCGCCAAACTTTATTTAATGGTGTTGAAATGGATGGAAATATTGAAAATATATACACATACCCTAAAGGATAATACGGAAAGATCCGTGAAGCATATTCAGTCGTGCAGTAAAGACTAGCTCACTGGCTGTTTATTGATTTTACAATGGATGTGCTGTTGCCTGCCCAGTAAAGGAATTTAAATATGAAAATTGAATGATCTCCAACGGGACGTGGAGACTCAGTTGCCGACATCTGCCATCAACGATTGGACAGAAGCAAACAGTACTTGTGCAAAATGGCAGCACCCACCACTCAGGTCTGCTCCTTTGTCTCTGCTACAGCAGATCTCTCTAGGCTGAATGCAGGTTGAATCCACAAGTCTAGCTATGGGTTATTTCTCAGAGAACCAGGTATTTTTGACGCAAGGTATTTAACCCAACCAGATAGTTGAGCTAATCCTCCTATTTTACTAATAAAGAAGCAAAAATAGGTTTTAAGATCGCACAACTAGCTAATGGTAGGGAAGGGTAGGACATGGCTCTTACAGCAATTTGAGATTATCTGTATATTTATTTTTGATAGTGTTTAAGTGGTTCTGTTTAACAGTTCCTAATGTTTCAGCTTTCGAAATACTTTGTCAAAAAGTAATTCCATAGCCATGCTGGCCGGTACAACGGCCACCAGCTACATGGGCTATTGACCTCTTAAAATGTGGCTAATCTTGTTTCAGATTCTGTGTCTCCCCCTCTCTCCCCCTCCCCCATTCATGCTCTGTCTTTCTCTCTCTCTCTCAAAAATAAATAAACATTAAAAAAAATTTTTAATGTAGCTAATCCAACTGGAGATGTTCTATACACGTAAGATTTAGCATGAAAACAAAAACATTCTAAAATGTCTTATCAGTATTTTGTATCAATTACATCTTTAAATGGTCATTTTTGATAGATTGGGTTAAAGAAAATATGTTATTAAAATGAATTACACCTGTTTATTTTTACTTTTCTAATGTGACTACCAGGACATTTTAACGTAAGCCTGTGGCTCACACAGTTTGTCTCTATTGGACAGTACCGATTTATAGGACAACACTTAACTGCACTAAGGACAGAGCTACCAGGGACCTTCCTTTTCCTGACTTTGCCAGTGGTGGGAGCAAAAGACGCGAGGACCAGGGCACATCCGCCCGGAGTACTTGGAAGAATACCTAGCTGGTGAAGGAAGAGAGACTTGCAAGACACATCATACAGTAAAAACGAAAGCATAATTTGCAATCAATGAAACAACTTCAGGTTAATCCTTAATTGTACGTGCGCGAACCAGTCCAACTTGTAGAAGAACATTAGCCACCGTGACAGCGGAACAGCCGTCACCTGCCTTTTAGATTAAGAGCAGATACTTTCCTAGAAAAACCATAACCAAAAACAATGTCCTAGAAATCGGTTGTCTTTAAAGAGATAGCTGCCCATCGTATATACCCAAACCAGATGGACAAATATATAGAAAGAAAAATAGAAAATATAGACATAGATAAAGATATGGATGGATGGATAGACAGACAGACAGACAGACAGACAGCTATCCAACTCACCTTACAAGTGAGAATGGGACACAATGGTTACCTGAATTTAAAGTTACAGGTCAGCCCTGAGCCCTCCTTAACTTATAACAGGTTTTAGGCAACGTCCTCCCCCCAGAAAACCAGATGCTCCTCTTCATAACAAAGAAATCTTTTAGTGCAAAAATTCACTGCGTTCATCTAGGGGGGAAATGATGCTTTTGTGCAAATCAATAGGTAACTTGCAATGCACCAACATACCACCTACGGCAATAAAATAACAACCATGTTTTCACGGTCATGGATGCATTCTCGTTTTGACAAAGAACCCTCGTTATTTTTCCAAGGGTTTAATGTTTCAGTAAGCAGTGCAGGTATCCGCGTGGGGACAGTGCTCCCTGATGGCTGAGAACGCCAGATTGCCAGACAGGAGCGCAAAGGCACTCCCACAACTCAGAATTCAATTTGGCTGTTTTCTGAGTCTCTCCTTAGGAACAACTATTGAAGCTGTAACAAGAAAAGATTCTGGAGGTTTCTGCAATAACCGTGCACACATAATTGCCATCTGCAGAGGTAACCAAGGAGGAGGAAGCAGCGAATCCAGGCTCTGTAAGACAGTCCCTTCCCCCCGCTGCCCTGCCTGTGTTCCCCGGGACCATTGCCCTATTACCCAACTAAGGGCCCTGTGTCAAAGAGGATGACAATGTTTGCCTGCCTTGTCTCTTCTCTTTCTGTAAGATGAACGCTAGGTCTCCAGGTGCCTCAGCCCATAGGAGTGCGGGGCTCCTGCATTTCCAGAGATAGAACTGTTGACAATTTGCAATTTCAGGCAACGACCACGAAACAAAACAAAACAAACACCCCAAAGAAAGTATTATTCCCCTCCCCCGAATTTGTTAAATTTATTCTAATTTTTACCCTCCCCTTTTCTCTCCCTCCCACTCCACCTCTTCAAATCCAAATGCCACTGGAAAAGAGGTGCATTTGGACTGATCTGGAATGTAAAATGCTCCGGGCGTTTATGGTTACCTAGAAAACCTTCCTTAAAAAGAATATTTTATAGGTTTTTAGTTCAAAGCAGGAAAGGTCTCCTATGCTAAGACTGGCTTCTCACGTGGAAGGGGGGCGTTCAGAAGATAATAAGGGCGACTATGTGGAATAAATCCCAAAGGACGGCGCGCTGTGTCACTGCACAGTTAGGACTGGCTCCTTCACGCGCTGTATTTCTCCGTCCAGCGGATGGGGCCGGGGAGCACAGGGCTTCTACTTTAAAAGTCTCCCAAACCCCCAAGGGTGGGTATTGGAGCTTTAAAGGAGAAAACCAGCATTTTTCGGATGCACGGAGGACTGGGCGGGCAGGCTCCCGCAGGGCGAGAAGCCAGCAGCGCCTTGCAGGGAGCCCGGGAGCCCACAGGAGTCATTGTCATTTTGGAGAAGCCACATTTCTTCCCCCTAGACCCGGAGCCGCGGCCCTCACGGCACGGCCACAGCCAGGGAGCATGCAGACCCCGGGAGGCACATTGAAGGGGACAATTGACACACCGAGCGGAGTCCCGGCCAAGCCCGCGAAGGGCCGCGGTGCGGAGGGAAAGCGTGCTAAGCACACAGCCTTCGTAACGCGCTGCCCATCCCTCCCACTTGGAGCCACATCTCCGGGCCCTTCCGTAAACCCACTCAAGCAACTTCCACGCTACAAACACCTGCACCACGGAATTTCTCAGCCACCAACTGCTGTTTGGGAAGGAATCCCTAATGATGTGTAAGATGCCGATTTCTTTTTCTTTCCTTATTTTTTTTTAAGAACACGTTTTAGACCAGGGCACCGCGACGCGCACCCTCCCCGCCGAGGCTACAGAAACGCGGCTTCCCCCCTCGCCAACTCCAGGGGCCGGGGTGCCCACTCGCCCTCCCGATGACGGCAATCCCTCCTCCGGGGCTCCAGGGATGCCCGGCCGTCGGTGCCCCACTGCGGGCGCCGCGCAGCCACGGCAAAGGAGGGGGGTCGTTACCTGAGGGGCAGCGCCACCGTGCTCCGGGCTTGTCCCGAGCTCGTCTCGCACAGGACGGGGTAGGGCCGGCCGTGCCGCTGCGGGCTCCTCCCGAGCCGGGCGGGGCGCGCGCTCCCCGGCGCCGCCGCCGTGACGATGCCGTCAGCTGCTCGCCCGCCGTGCGCCCCGCGCCCCAGCACCTGCGCCCCGCGCCCCCGCGCCCCCCGCGCCCGCGCACCTGCGCCCCGCGCCCCCCGCACCTGCGCCCCGCGCGCCCCGCACCTGCGCCCCGCGCCCCCCGCACCTGCGCCCCGCGATCCCCGCCCCTGCGCCCCGCGCCCCCCGCGCCCCCGCGCACCTGCGCCCCGCGCCCCGCGCCCCGCGCACCCCGCACCTGCGCCGCGCAGCCCGGCCTTCCTCCTCTGGCTCTCCCTCTTCAATCACCCACTTCTGCGCTGTGCCAGCTGCTGCAGCGGCGGCTGCTTTCGCTCAAATGGCGCCTGCTCGCCTCCAAAGAGCTTTTAGGTGCCACCTACTGCATGCTCCTGGAATAGATGGCCGGGACTGGAATTTTCTGAGAATTCAGTGAATTAATACCATGCCATCGAAAGTGCACCAGATTCTTTTGTTTTGGATCCTTCACACCATCAGCTGCCATCACTACTAACCACACAGGGTTTTCCTTCCGCGTCCAGATACTAAATGAAAAACCTACTCATTTAGAAGGCAGGTGAAATGGGGCCATGCCAAAGCCAACCACACGCGCAGATTCATAGATTCTCATTTTATAGACTCCTGTGACAATACCACCATGGGCAATCTGGGGCTGGAATTGCCTTTCCACCGAAGAGTTTCGCATTAGCGCCTGGAGGAAATAACCAGCGTTATTTTCTGACATTGATAAACCATTTTGTCTGAGAAGCATTGACCAGAAACAGGTGAATCAGCAAGAAACAAGATTTACGGCTAACAATTCCGTGCCAACGTTTTTTAAACGCTAGCCTATAACACTGATGGAATATTAAATGGAAACTACAGGTTTGAGGACTGTTTCTTCGCCCTATTAAAACCCATTCTTTTTTAGTGACAATATTTCCAAGAGAATTGGGCAGTGTTTTGTTGTTCTTTACATTTGATTTAGTTTATAGAATCCCATGTCCCTGTTCTAAAACTGTCTTGAATTTCTGTATGATTTCAAATTGCCTTATCCTTTGATGCCATTTCCAAAGTAAATCCGTGCTGTATTATTCACAGGGAATACATGTTTTTAAAAATCTTAGTTTAGAATGATAATTATAACCAAGAAAATTTATGTTTCCCACTAGTTCACCCGAATTCTGACCTAGAAGCAACAACCATTGGAATATGAAAAATACACCATTTTTGTCAGTCAATGAAGGCTACCCTGGGCAAATCTACTCCTATTTTATTGATTTTTTTAATGTTTGTTATTTATATTGAGAGAGAGAGAGAGAGAGGAGAGAGAGAGAAAGTGTGAACAGGAGAGGGGCAGAGAGAGGAGAGAAAGAATCCCAAGCAGCCTCCCTGAGCTGTTAGCTCCGAGCCTGATGTGAGGTTTGATTCCACGAACCATGAGATCACAACCTGAGCTAAAGTTGGATGCTCAACCGACTGAGCCACCCAGGTGCCCCTAATGTTTATTATTTATTTTTGAGAGAGACAAAGTGCAAGTGGGGGAGGGACAGAGAGAGAGGGAGACACAGAAACCGAAGCAGCTCCAGGATCCAAGCTGTCAGCACAGAGCCCGACGTGGGGCTCGAACTCCCAAACAGCGAGATCATGACCTGAGCCAAAGTCAGATGCTTAACCGGCTGAGCCCCCCAGGTACCCCAACCCTTATTTTCAGGATGCAGGAAAGCTCAGTGGCTGCTCCATCTGGGTCTCCGAACTGGTGGCCTGGAAGAAAGCCACCCCAGGGAGGGGGCAGGTGCACTGACGTGGGTTCTGGGCACTGCCTGCCTCCGTTTCTGGGATCTGAAAGGACCACACAGTCTAACAGATCGGGATGTTGTTTTCCATGACAACCTCAGATGTGGGTTATCAGGTTAAACCGTAAAACGGAAGCTGAGGACTGACGAGACATGGTGAAGGGACTGAACGGGGGCAGGGGGGGTGGGAGGAGTAGGTCCTGGAGGCAGACCGTCAGCACGGGACTGGGGGAAGGGAGAATCTGGAGCTGGTTAACGGAGCCAGTCAATTCTACAGAGTCCGCACTGCAGAAGAGCCCGCATTTTGCCACACACGATCCTTGTTTGTTCCCAGAACCTGGTGCAGGGGCCCCAGAGCCCCCGCTTAAACAGGAGCGCCACGCCTTGAATGATGTCTCCCTGTCACCCGGCGAGGCCTGACTTTCCACCGGCCCGAAGGAGCTGGTGATTGTTCCTCAAATCTGACTCTCATAAGATCCCTGGGAGATTTCTAGGCTTGTTGGAGGTGAGAAGCTCCAGGCCAGGGTCTCTCAAACTCTTAGCATGTTCAACACAGCCAGCTGGGTCACACTCCGGGGTTTCAGACTCAGCGGGGCTGGGCTGGGGTCCCAAAATGTGCTATTCTATCAGGTTCCCTGTCGCACTGAGGCTGCTTGGAGCAGGGACCCGCTGAGCTCAGCCACCCAGGTAATGCAGAGACCGATAACAAATGGGGATGTGTTCAGGTATCCTCCTGGTATCCTCCAGGTATGCCAGCTCGGTATCCCTCAGAGGAAGCCTGTCCTCTCCACAGAACCACACACGAGCCCCAGGGCCTTGGTGGGGGGGGGAGGGAGGCAGCTCTGTTCCCGCTTTGCTCTTTCCACCTACAACTTGGCCGCCTTACATTTAGCCTCCGTGCGAGCTAGCAAAAGGACCCCTCTCTTGTGTGGACACACGCTCCCCGCCCCAAAGCAATGCACGACTTGAGGCGCAGAGGACCCTTTGTGCAAAGAGCCTTCCTAGGACAGATGTTACCCACTCCAGCTTCCCAGCAGGGCGAGTGGGGCACCCACCAAACCCCCCCCCCACCTCACCCTCGCCCTCTGCTGGTCCCCTTTGCACATTACACATTTGCTCAACCCAACGCAGCCAGCCAGCACCTCCCCGGCCAGCATTGCTCACTTGCCCTCCAGCAGCTCCACTGGGGACCTGAGTTCACAGGTCCACACAGTGCCAGATGCCAGCAAGGGAGATGCAGGGCCAAAGGCTGACATCGGGGCACGAGCCAGGTGGATAAGACCGGAGACACTCTAGGTAGCCTCTGAGCAAGCTCACGTAAAACGAAAAGACACGCCTTTGGGCTGGGTCTCATGGTCTCACGTCCATCCTGTTTCCTCCAAGACCACAGGCTGGGCGCCCCCAGCGTTGGCAGCACCTGAGAAGTTATTAGGCACTTTTCAGCCCCACCCAGACTTCCCGACTCATAAACTCCGAAGGGTCCGCCCAGCAACTTGTGTTTAGCAAACAATCCTGGTGATTCTGTGGGCACATGGTAGAAATTGAAACCCAGTGCACTAAAGTTTGCCTTTCATCATATTTTCACCAAATGCCATGTCAACGTATCTCGTTAACATGGTTGAAAGGCCACCATCGTGATGGGAGGTGCTAAGGGGACGGTGCCCTCCACCCCAAGAGGTTTCTGGTCCTTCACGTTCTCCCAGCGCGGTGGCCCTCAGGGCCTGTCCATGCAGGGTGGGGTGCAGGCGCCAGGGGTCAGGAGGTCCCCCTGCGGGGCTGACTCATCAATTCAAACTCCTGCCTCCATCTTCTGCCCGTGGATGGGCAGGACTCAGAACCTTGGATTCCACCAAACGAAGTCCTCAACCCCAAAACGTACAAAGCCTTGTACATCGACTTGGAGAAAGGGAAGCCCAGGCCCAAGGAAATGAAGGCTTCCCACCAAAGGGAAGAAGAAAATGACGTTTGTCTTTGACCTTTGTCCCTGAGTTCGGTGACCCCCACAAAAACAGCTCTGAGGTTGAGCCGGCTCTTCAGAGATGTCCCACATCAAAAGCTACCGTGGGACTAGATATCACGGGCTGTCCTCTCCCCACGCCGTCTCTGAGGCAACCCCCAGGGAGGGAGTCAGCTGAGAGCCTTCAGCACCAAGATTCCAGGCACCGGGACCACGAGGCTTCCGTCCAGAGCCGTGGCTGCAAGGATGCCCCACAGCCACACCCTGTTCCAGGGACGACTTCCAGAGATGGCATCAGCTCGCCACGCATGAAGGCACTCAGGGGCAGGCCTCTTTGCAGAGGATGAAGATTCTCTGTTAGTCCATTGGTCTTCATCTTGATTCTCTATTTTTAATCACCCCTTCGGGCTCTATCCAGCTGTACCGGGTGCTTTCAGGTCTAAGGAGGCTGGGCGCCTGTCCGTCCTCCCCGCCCTCCGCACGGACGCAAGGCCCACGCCTCGCGCTTCCTCTCTGTCCTTAATCTTTTCAGCCACCCGGGCCACACAGATGTGAGAGCTGACATCTGTTCTCTGTAATCTCGGGAGTTTCTCATGCCTGCCTTATCTAAGGTTGACCTAGTTCTCTTGTCTACTGGAATATTGGGGAACTCGGATGATCACGGGCGGAAAATGCAGCTCTGTGCATCCTCACTGTCCTGCCTGTCGCCGGGTCCAGCCAGCGCAAACCTGTTCCTTCCCGCCTCCCCAGACCCTCCACTGTATCCTTCTGGACACCCGCGCCTCATCCATCAAGCTTCCTTCAGTTCTAAACTGCTGTGTAGAAGTCTAACAGCCTTTTGGTCAAATTAAAAGCTGACTGTCAGCAGTCCCTGCTTTTCCGGTGACATCTCAAGCAGAGACTGGTTTTCCTCCCGTGCTCCATTATCCCCTTCATCGCAATTCGGTCTCTCCTGAGCCCTGTCTTCCCCTCTGGCTGCAGGATCCTGCCTCTTTCCTTCGTCTTGCCAGTCTTTGGGTCTAGTGGCCTTGCTGTCCACATGGATTCAGTGTCAGCAGATCACCCCACTCTCTGCTCTCTCATGCCCATGGTGTCCTAGTCCCCAGTGACTTTTTCCTCTACCACATGCTGCGGCCGGACACCAGGCTGACATGCTGGACGACAGGGGGTTGGGTTCAAGCATGCCCCCGTCCACCACTCCCGGCTACACCGCCCCCTCGGGAGGCCACTTTTTGCCCTGAGCGCAGGATCACCTTCCTTCTAAGTATCTGTCTTTCCCACACATCACCGCTCCCTTTTCTACCCGCGGAAGATATAGAGAAACGGGTGCGTTTTTGCCCTCACTCTTGTTCTCTCTGAAGAATCAAAATGATTGAAGGTGTCACCGATTAGTCTGAGCCTCTCCCCTCGTCTCCTGATTTCCACACTGCTCTCCAAGCAGCCAGGAGCAGCGGCGCAGGGAGACCCTGGAGTGGCATCCCAGAGCTCTTAGGCTCAAGCCCAGCCTCTAGGCTGCCTCACGGGACGCTCGCACCCGGCAGCTTGCTGCGCCTCCCGCCTCTTCTCCTGCCTTCTCCCTCTGCCCTCTGCTCTCAGCTGCCCTTCTTTCAATTCCCCCATGTGGCAAGACCTTCCTGCCACCAAGGCCGATGCACATGCTTTCATCAGCTCCGTGAGCCCATCCGGCCATGGCCACCCCACTCAAATCTACCGTGAAGTGTCCACAGAGGCCCTCCTGACCACCCTGTTTAAACCTGCATCACCTGCTATGCATTGAATCGTGTCCCCCCAGAAAATACATGTGAAGTACTAGCCACTAATAACACACTGTGATCTTATTTGGAAATGGGTTTATTGCAGAAATAATTAAGTTAAGATGAGGTCATCCTGGAGGAGGGCAGGGCTTTAATTTGACTGGTGTCCTTCTAAGGAGAGGCGGATACACAGGGAGAAGACAGCTCTGTAACAATGGATCCAGGGACTGGAGTGACACACCAATGAGTCGAGGGATGCCAAGGATTGCCAGCAAATGCCAGAAGCTAGAAAAGGCAAGGAAGGATTCTCTGCAAGATTTCTAAGGGAGCCTGGCCCTGACGACAGCATGAAGCCTCCAGATCTTTGGATTCCAGTTTCCAGAATTCCAGCCTCCAGAGCTGAGACAGTACATTTTTTTGAACTGTTCTGGAAACCTGTTTATACTATTTATTTACTTTTTTATTGATATCATGAGACAGCACATTTCTGTTTCTTGGTCCCCCAGTCTGGAGTGCTTTGTTACGGAAGCCCCAGCAAACTATGACACCTCCCTTCACACAGACCCCAGATTCTGCTTCCTGCATAGCCTAGAGCAGAATTAGCCTTCATTGTCTGTTTATCAGTTGTCTATACACTTATTTATTTCTTCTTCCCCTTTAGCCTGTGCACTAAATCAAGGTAGGCACCATGAATGGCTCACTCACCACCATCCCAGTATGTTAGGTTGAAAAAAAAAAAAAACTGAAGACAGAAGAACAGAAATTCCACCTCTTTCCCACCCACATGCTAAACCAATGAAGAATATACATGAGTCAAAAGACTCAAGTAATATGCTCAACTGGGAAGTCCCAGACCCTCATCCCGCCATGGGAACAACAAGTAAATGCCAGCAGACTGAGTGAAATATCTCTGTGGGAACTCCAAAAACCAGTCGAGGATCTGTGGCAATGAAGTGAATGGCGATCAAGAAAAAGCCACTCTCAGAACAGTAGGGAGCGTTATGCTTCACTTGCCCTGGCCCCACCCCCGTGAGCACAGCAAGGTCCAGAGGAACCCTTCCAATTCCTAGTACCTCCCTTGGGACAAAAGGATGCGTGTACTTGGTTTGCAATGCTCTAGATTGTTGGCAGGCTGCCTGAAGGACAAGGTTTCTGTCTTGCCTGACTCAGATATCACACGGGAATTATGGCAAAGGGTTCAGAGCACCCAGAACAGGCCACTTTGGCATATGGACTCTTTTGAACTGAAGGCAATTGAGAACTAGAAAACTCATGAAAAAAAAAAACATTATTCACCCTTTACCTGCCTAAAAATAAAGTCTAATTTCCCCCATTTTCATCAAGAGAATCTATAAAGGAAATTCCCATTAGAAAAAGAACCTGTAATGGGGCTCCTGGGTGGCTCAGTCACTTGAGCATCCAACTTTGGCTCAGGTCATGATCTCTCAGTCTGTGAGTTCGAGTCCCGTGTTGAGCTCTATGCTGACAGCTCAGAGCCTGGAGACTGCTTCAGATTCTGTGTCTCCCCCTCTCTCTGCCCCTCCCCCACTCATACTCTGTCTCCCTCCCACTCTCAAAAATAAACATTAAAAAAAGAAAAGAAAAAGAAACTGTACCAAGAAGACAGCTACACCCACAGATAATTTTCCCTGAATTTTACCTGCATAAGAAGGCAACATTTATTTACCATACATTTCTTGCCCTCCATTCCATAATTTGCCTTTTCTCACCCCATCCCCCCACCAAGAAGCTCCAAACCCCTCCCTTATCTCAGAATGATATATGTCTCAATCATCTGTCTTCCACACATTTATATTTTTGTGAAACTCCTGTGCACACATACACAATTAATTTTTTTTCTCTCCACTAACCTGTTGTCTTTCCATTTAATACTTAGACCAGCCACAGAACACAGATGCGTGGAAGGAAAGATGTTTTTCATCCCCTGCAAGGACAAAGTTCATACATAAGGTCTGAGGATGCTGAGAGCCGTGGCAGGTGTCACAGCACTTAAAAACCGCAGGGAGATTACAGATGCATGGGTGCCTGGGAGCTGAGATCACAGGCAGAGGAACACAGCACAACATCCACGGCCATGGGAAAAACCAGGGGGGGAGCTCTCTGGGAAATCGAGACATTTAAAGACAAGCAGGTCTATGGGGGAATCAGGAAAAAACATGAGCACTGTCCCAGGGAAGACACGTGCCCAGAAAAAGGCTTGAGAAGGTGTTAAGCCCCCACCAGGCTGAATAGTAGCGGTCTTAGCCGGCACGGAGCCAGTCTGCAAAGAGTAGGAGTGGTAGTTATTGTTTTTTCAAATGATTGATTTTCAACAAATGTTCACAAAAGAATAAAAGAAACAGGAAAGCATGGTCCATTGTGAGAAATAAAAGAAGTCTCCAGAAATAGACCCGAAAGAAATAAAGCTTCGGATTTACTAGACAAAGACTTAAACTATTGCCTTGTCACGCTCACAAAACTAAAGTAGAAGATGGACAATGAACTAGAGGAAATCATAAAAACAATATATGAATAAAATAAGAATATCAGCAAAGAACCAAACAAATTCTGGAGCTGAAAAATATAATTACGGAATTGAAATCTCATGAGAGATTTCAACAACAGAGTGAAACAGGCAAGAGAAAGAATTAGCAAACTTGAAGAGACATCACTTTAAGTTACCAAGTCTGAGGAGTAAAAAGAAAAAATAATGAAAAGTGAACGGAGCCTATGGGAGTTTTTAAACACCGTTAGGTAAATTAATATATGCACTAGAGACAACTCAGATGGGGAAAAGAGAGAAGGGGACAGAGAGATTATTTGAAAAAATAATGATCAAGATTTCCCAAATTTGAGGAAATACATGAATACCCAAATACAAGAAGTATAACAAATTCTAAGGAAAATAAATCCAAAGAGACCCACACTGAGACAAATTCTAATTATCTGAGCCAGCACTACCCTGCTATCTCAACATAACAGAGGCCATATATGAAAAGCCCACAGCTAACATCATACTCAAAGGGGAAAGACTGGAAGGTTTTCCTCTAATATCAGGAAAAGGATTCCAACTTTTGTGACTTCTATTCAATACAGTGCCAGAAGTCCTTCCCAGAGCAATTAGTCAAGAAATCAAATACAAATCTGAAAGGGAGGCATAAAGTGATTTATTTTTACAGAAAACATAAGCTGATACATAAAAAGCAAAATAACGCAATAAATTACACCCACAAAAGCTATTAGAATTAATAAATGAATTCAGCAGGGGTGCCTCAGTCAGCAAAGTGTGCTACTCTTGACCTCAGGGTCATGAGTTCAAACCCCATGTGGTGCATGAAGCCTACTTAAAAAGAATATAAATAAATAAATAAATAAATAAATAAATTGAAGTCAGCAAAGTTACAGGATACAGAGCCAATATGTAAAGTTCAGTTGTGTCTCTAGACCTCACTTAAGAAAAAAGGTCAGTTGCATTTTTATACACTAATGATGAAAAGTTTGAAATTAGGATGAAATTACGGAAAACAATTTCATTTACAATAGCATACAAAAGAATAAAATATTTATGAATCAACCTAACCAAGGAGGCAAGGCTTGTACACTAAAAAAAATATGAAACGTTGCTGACAGAAATTTTAAAGATACACATAAATGGGAAGACATCCATTTATTTGACATGGTTGGACATTGTTAAGCTGTTAAGACTAACCCAAAAGAATCTACTGATGCAATGCAATTTTTATCAAAATCCAAATGTTTTTGCAGAAACAAAAATAAATCCTAAAACTTACATGGATCTCAAGGTACCCTGAATAGCCAACACAATCTAGGAGAAAAAAAAAAGAACTCACATTTCTTAATTGCAAAACTCACTCCAACGCTACAGCAATCCAAACAGTATGGTACTGGCATAAATACAAATAGGGACAAGAGAATAGAATAGAGAGCCCAAAATAAACCCTCACATGTATGGTCAAATGATTTTAAACAAAATCATGACCATGCAATGGGGAAATGACAATCTTTTTAATAAATGGTGTTGGAAAAACTGTACATTCACATTCATAAGCGTGAAGTTTGAACCTTACCTTCAATTCAATCAAAACAGATCAAAATTTAAACATAAGAGCTAAAAGTATAAAATTTCATTAGGGGAAAATTGTCATGAATTGGGTTTCCCAATGACACCAATAGATAGCCACATCAAAGGCATGGGAAAAAAGGGGGAAAAAGCCAGATAAACTGATTACATCAGATTTAAAATTTCTGTGCGTCAAAGGACACAATCAACAGAGTAAAAAGGCAACCTATAAAATGAGAAAATATTTGCAAATCGTGTATCTAATAAGGGGTTACTATCAACAGTAATAGGAACTCCTACAAATCAACAAGAACAACCCAATTAAGAAATGGGCAAAGAACTTGACTAGGCATTTCTCCAAAGAAGATCTATAAAGGGCCAACATGCATGTGAAAAGACGCTCAACATCACTAGCGGTTTGGGAAACACAGCCCAAACCACGGTGAGATATGAGCTCACACCTGTTAAGATGGTTATTCATGGAAAATAACAAGTGTTCGTGAAAATGTGGGGAACTGCTTGTGGGAATGAGAACCAGAGCAGCTGCGAGAGAAAACAAGGTTGCAGATCTTCAAAAGATTAAAAATAGAATTATTGTGTGACCCTCAATTCCACCTCTGGGTATGTATCCAAAATGTTTTCTTGAGCAGAGACTCAAACGGACATTTGTACACTGGTGTTCACGCCAGCATTATTCATGATAGCCAAATGTCCAAGACAAATAAATGGATAAACAGAATGTGGTCTATACATGTAAGGGCATATTATTTGTCCTTAAAAAGGCAGGACATTCTGACACTTGCTACAGCATGGATGAACCTTGAGGACATTATGCTAAACGAAGTAAGTGAGACACAAAAGTGTAAATTGTCTGATCCCAATTATACAAAGTATCTGAAGTGAGTAAAATTCATAGATGTGGAAGAGTGACATAGTCAAGATGGTGACATAGGACAGAGTGAGGACAGAGTGAGAGGGCCCCCGCCTACGGTTTCTCCAGTGGGAAAAAGAGAATCCAATCCCTGAATTATGGGATCCTGGGAGGCTCACTCCGAAGGGTGTCTCACCTCCAAAGGGTCACCGCGGGAAGCCTGCCAAGGTCAGGCACTAGGATCAGAGAGAGGGAAGTACGACTTCCGGAAGTCTGTGCTCGGATCTTGGGAGACCACACGTTCCTGCTTTCAGCAGGGACTGAGCAGAAATCCCACCCTCGGCTGGCGGCCCCCACTGGCCAGAGAGCTGGCTGGCAGTTCTGCCTCATTTGAATCTTCAGCCAATGGCCTGTACTGGTTTGGTGCCCACTCCACGGCCCCATCAGCTTCTTCTTTTTGGAAGTCCCCTGGGAGTGAGGAGGCTGGGGACCATTTGGGGGTCTACGACTTGAATTCTAAGTGCCTTAGATAAATTGCCTGAGACTCCTTATTTAGAAGGAGGTAACTGATCCAGCAGGATGATCTCTGAAACGTTCTCATTTAAAACAATCTTTTGCAGGGCACCTGGGGGGCTCAGTTGGTTCAGCATCTGACTCTTGGTTTCAGCTCATGATCTCACACGGTTGGTGGATTTGAGCCCCATGTTGGACTCCATGACTTGGAATTCTCTCTCTCTCTCTCTCTCTCTCTCATTCTGCCCCTCCCCAGCTCACACTCACGCTCTTTCTTTCTGTCTCAAAATAAATAAATAAACGTTTAAAAATAAATAAATAAATCCTTTGATTATACGTGAATCTTTATTTCTGGTTTACACATGCCTTCCCGGCAGTGAAGAGATTTCTAGAAGATGTCACTTGATGTCCATGAGTAAGGCCATCACATAATTTACCCGCAAACTGGGCCATTTTTGATGCTAAAAAGGAGCAGTATTAATAACCATTCCTGGACAGGAGGCAAACCCCAGAAATGTCCTGGGTAAACCTGGGTCTACTCCTGATGACTTTTTTTTCTATATTTCCTACTTCAAGATCAATATTGATATGTATTTCAGATGTTTTGCAACAGGGCTTAACATCTGATAGGATTCAGCCCCTATTAATTCAGGAGGTGTGGTTATTTAGATAGGAGATGTGTTCATTCCTATCTTGTGTTTCTGATACATTACTTGATAACATAGATTAGTCTGAACTATAAATGAAAACATAATTCATTTTGTCTTTATCTACCCATATATACTTTAGCTCGTTTTGTGCAATGTTTGCAAATAATGGAGTTCTAAAGAGGCCCCAAAAGGTCAATTACATGAGCACCTTCTTTTGAGCACAGTTGTCTATGAGACATTTCACAAGTGGCTCTGATCCTTCAGTGGCCAAAGGGCGGCTAGTTGAGGGCATCTGAGCACAGTTTGGATGACTGGGCAGAAGCGTCCATGTGGCTATGAGAGCCTCTTCCTCCTCCTCCTTCCCTGGGGGACCGAGAGGGGGACACGGGTGGGGGTAAGGGGTGGTGGCACTCCTTCAGCCAAAAAAATCTCTCAGTAGAACCCAAAAAGAATTTCATACTCTAAATACGAATCTAGAAGTTTATAATGGATTATTTTTCAAGGTAGGGGGACAGAACATGTTTTATTTAATAGTTTTTCAGCTTGATTTAGTTTTTTTAACTATTTAAGTACCAAAATACTCCTGTGGGCCCCCATTTGTAGTCTTGCCCACTAATGTGCAAACATTAGGGCAGTCTGTCTTGAGTTTAGGAGCCCTCGACCTAACACGGGGGGCGAGTGGGCGGTTCATTCTATTTTTGGATACAGCTAACCGTTAAAAGGAATTTTTTTAACTAAAGCCAAAACTTCTATCTTTCTTACATCCATTTTTTTGTATCCCCACACTATTTATATAAAATTCTTCAATAATTCAAATTTTTCCTAACTTAGAACATCTTCCCTAGCTTTTCTCAAATTAATATTGATTTACTGTCAGAAGCGTTTCTCAGATTCTAGTAAGAAGTAGAGGGGGGGGGGAAATACAAGCACTGTGAGAAGTTAGTTATATGAAGTCTTACACAGTGATAGTGCATTATAATCACAAAACTTCATTTGCTTATTGTAATAGATACAAATGTCAGCTATTGTATTACTGCCATCACTATTTTATAGATGAAGAGAGAAGCTCAGAGAAACTGGGTGACCTTCCCAAGGTCCCCAAACTGGCAGTGGGAAAAGCAGGCCTTCGGACTGGTTGTTCTGAGGAACCAGCTACTTGGCCCTGGGGAAGCCACGAAAAGCGATGACCTTTTTTCAAAGCTGTCTTCATGGTTCAGCTGGCCTTTGTAGATGAAATGGGGTCAGTTTTTGTATCTGTTATCAACTGCTGCATAACAAAAACACCCAAAGCTTCATGGCTTAAGACAATGCCATGTGATTTTTCATGGGTCTGTGGGTTTGCTGGCCTTTCTTCTAGTGGTCCTGCCGGGTCCCTCACAAGGCTGTGGGTGGCTGGAGGCCTGGCTGGGGCTGCACGGGCTCTGACAAGCCAGCAGGGGTCTGGCTAGATGTCTGGGGCTCTCTTCCCCAGCCCTTCACCCTCGGCTTTCTCGCATGCTGCTGGAAGCGCGCCACCGTGGGACCACAGGTGGTCACTCCTGCCAGATGCTGTTGATTAAAGCGAGGGGCAAGGCTGGCACCCGTTCAGGGCTGGGAAATGGATACCGGCTCTCAGAAGGAGCACCAACCAAGTCACCTAGCAAAGAGGTGTGGACACTGGGAGGCACGATGCGCCTGGGGCCATCAAGGCAGTGATCCGCGACAGTGATCCGCGACAGTGATCCACGACGGTCCCTTTCTGGCCCCAATGATTCACAGCCCACTGAGACCCCCCTCCCTGCAAAGTCTCATCTTGTTCAGCACCCAGGGTGAAGTCCATGAGCCGGTAATGTGCATCAGGTCTGGGTGCAGACGCGGCTACAAGCGGACAGCTCCCCTGGGCTCTGGTTCCCTGGGAAGGGTGGCTCAGCCCCGGGCAGCTTGCTCAGACCCTCAGCAGCCGTGGGCGCCCATTCTCACCCCAGATGCCTCCGGCTTCCTCCACCCCCACGGGCAGCATCCGAGTGGAGCGCACGTGAATGAGGACCTCCGCCCGGACCCAAGCCGACCCCAGCCTTTCTAGTTCGCAGTACTGCCAGTGAACTGGGAAACTCACGTCTGCCTCAGATCAAGGGCACCTGTGCCGAGTCCTGTCCCGTGGCACAGGGCACCTGCCACACTGTCACATACCTGACATCTTAACAAGCGTTCTCACACTTGGCTGTCCCAGTGCAGCACTAAGTCCCAGGCCCCTCGAATCTACCAAGGGAGACTGCTGTCTAATTCGGGGAAGCCTTCCAAACATAGAGGCCTTGGGCCGGCTTTCTCTGTTTAGTGACCAATGGTCATTATTAAAGTCTTCTTGTTTCCTTCTGATTCCAACACCTGAGTGCATAAGCCTGATGCATGGTGTGCACAGACTGAGAGCAACCCTCCGCCGAATGCTTTTGTAGCCACTGGTCATGTTTTCAAAGTGGATTTTTATCCTGTAAACCCATGAAACAGGAATAAGCAATAGTAGTTTCCTACATTGGTAGTCAGGTAAAAGCCCTTGTTCAGTTTCGAATTGCTTTCTCCTGTATAAACTCTCAGTCCATCTGCATCAGAAAGGCAATTCCGGGGGGCGCCTGGGGGGCTCAGTCGGCTAAGTCTCTGACTCTTGGTTTCAGAGTAGGTCTCGATCTCACGGCTTCATAAGTTCGAGTCCCGCACTGGGCTCTACACTGACAGCACGGAGCCCACTTGGAATTCTCTCTCTCTCTCTCTCTCTCTCTCTCTCTTTCTCTCTCTCTGCCCCTCCCTCATCCATGCTGTCTCTGTCTCTTTGAAAATAAATAAATAAACTTTAAAGAAAAGAAGAAAGGCAATTTCTGGAATCATTCTGGAATCATTCTATATGGACACTCTCGCCCCCACACACTGATATTACACACACGTAACGAGGCATATGCACAGGTATGCATACATAACGGTGCGCGCGTGCGCGCGCACACACACACACACACACACACAGTCACGCACCTGTGTCTGCCTTCTAGGACCTTCCAGATTGAGTCACTATTTTCCCAGAAATACACACAATGCATGGGAGTGTATCCTGATGACTACACTAACTTCATTTTCAGGACTTAAGACAAAACACACTTCCGCTGGCCAGCTACCCCGTTTCTCTCCGGGAGGCCAACGTTTTCCACGTGGATGCGGGACAAGATTGCAAGCATCTGAGAAATGGCACTCGAACCAGAAACAGAGTCATGTGCAGGAAAACAGGTAGCGGTTTCTCCCAAGGGCGCCGATCATGTAGCCTGGGAACTTTGTTTCAAGGATGAGAAGTCTCCCCATGGAGTAAGACATTATCGCTCGGGCCAGAGCCAGCTAATTCCTCCATCACAGACTCAAACTCCTTGGCAGATGAGAGAGACCTGCGGGTCAAGTCTCCGGCCTGTGGTATTTGGCTGTCACCTGGTGGGTCAGGGCCCGCAGGGGTGCTGCGCCCTTCCCGCTGTGCCCCTCCATGTTCATCGACATGAAAGATTTATTTTTACTCTAACTAAATCAGTTATTGCTCAGCAGCCCGTGAAGCTATAGCATTTGTGCTGTGTAATGCAAGGTGACACTTCTTGCTGGTGTCACTGAGCATCTTTCAAGGGTTTTTCAAGTAAAACACAATCGAGGTACACCTGGGGGGTTCAGTCGGTTGAGCGTCTGACTTCAGCTCAGGTCATGATCTCACTGGTTGTGGGTTTGAGCCCCGCATAGGGCTCTGTGCTGACACCTTGGAGCCTGGAGCCTGCTTCGGATTCTGTGTCTCCCTCTCTCTCTTTTCTCCTCCCTCACTCATGCTCTGTCTCTCATAAAAAATTAATTAAATTAATTTTTATTTAATTAAAAAATTAAAAAATAAATAAAACACAATGTAAAAACTTTGGACCCTGTTGGTCCCAATCCATTGAATCAAAGGATGGTCGCCTTCACGGGACAGGTGATTATCACCTGGAAAAAAGAAAAGTCGTTGATTAACCTTAAATCCTGAAGCTGATTTTCTCGAGGTCCTGGACACGCAATCACCTCCAAATCTGAGGTTTGAGACATAAAAAGAGGGGATTTCTAACTGTCAAAGTCTCCCTTTCATCTTGAAAGCCAAGCCTGAAGGCCTGAACTGGGAGTTTCTTGTAACCCCTGAGGAGGAGAGAAGTCAGGATGTGACACAAAGGAGGCTCCCTGCTGCAAGGGGTAGGAATCTCTGATCTGGGGGGCGAGGGATGGAGGGGGCAGGCATTCAGGGCCTGGCTCTGCACACCCAGTCTGCCCCTTGGCCGCGTGCCGCTGCCTTGAGGATGGTGTGGCAACGGGGGACGGGATGCGTGGCGTGAGAGGCGGCCGAGGGCTTCGGGGTGAGAGCAGGGAGCAACATGGGCGCTTGGGGAGGCTGCTTTCGAGGTACCGGCTGCAGACTCGCTGCTCCTTAGCAAGTAGGATGCAACCGGAAAAGATCCATGAGTTGTGGGAAGACCCCTCGGAGATTCTGGATAATTCTTCAGGCTGAACAAGGCTTCGTTTCCCTGTTTTCAGGAAGTCGTTCAACCCCGAGGCAGACATGCAGGGAGAGGGCTGGAGAGGGCTTCATTCCCTCTGGTAGCTGGAGAGCAGGGGGGTCGCAGAGAAGGGGACGGGCCTGCGGTGGGGATCACCTCCCGCCCTCCTGCAGTGAGTGTGTCCCTGGAGGAGCCTCCCCGTCCCCTGCCTCCGTCCCTGCAGCCCGTCCTCAGTCCCCAGACCAAGCCCCGCAGGGAAGCCCTGAACCCCACGTGGCACAAGACTGCACGCTCCTCCCCCTGGTTCGGCAGCAGAAACCCCGACCGGCCCATCGCTTCCCGGCTTACCACGACTCGAGCACACCTGACTGTCCTCAAGGGACCATATTTTTTATTTCCAATTTATCAATTTCAGCTTCTGTCATTACAAAATCTCTCTCCTGAGTCATATTTTTCCTCTAATTTTTTACAACCAGATTTGTATATTCTTCAGATACGCACTGATTTCCTTTATTTTTAACCTTTCTTTTTCAGTAACGGAGGTGTGTAAGATGATGCATTTTCACTGGAGTGTCGTTTTCACACATTTTGATGTAAAAACGTCTCCCTTGTATTGCTTTCTGGTCTGTGTGGAGCCTCGGGTCCTTGCAGGGCCACAGGTCCCTGTTTGGAAACCTCTGCGATCTGCAGGGGCCCGTGAGGGAGGGTCCTGTTTGCTGGCTCACACCCTTGGGACCCAGCAGCACCGGCAGCAGCCGATGTGGTTTGGTCCCTGCATTTAAGAAACACCCATTTCCCTTAAATTGTTGTTTTTCTTTTCTTTTTATGTATGTATGTATGTATGTATGTATAGAGAGACACAGAGAGTGCGCCCATAAGTGGGGGAAGGACAGAAAGAGGGAGAGAGAATCTCAAGCAGGCCCCACACTCAGCGCGGAGCCCAACACGGTCGATCCCACGACCCTAGGAGCATGACCTGAGCTGAAATCAAGAGATTGACACTCAACTGACTGAGCCACCCAGACGCCCCTACACTCAGACAGTTTTAAATCTCACTCTTGCAAGCTTATGCAAAAAATATCAGAAGAGACCATTCTCAAAGTCAGTGCGCAGGGATTACCTGGAAGTCAAAGAACTTCCGGAAAGCACGTGAAATACGGAGATCTGCTGCTAAGTGTCCTGTAGGTCTGTATTTGCACCCCTCTGCACCTGCCACCTCTTTGACTCAAGTAAAGCCTCCGTCAAATATCAAATTAGTTCCTTCTCTATTTTTCCCAAAAGAGACCTGTTTGTATATTCCCTTCATTTTCTCCTTCCTCAGAAGCATTCCTTTGACTTTTGAAGGATAATTCAGGATTTCTGGCAGTTAAGGGAGATTTACTCCCAATCGTTACATTCTCCGTAACTTGAAAAAATATGTTGACGGCAACACCGTGTGTGACTTAATGCCATTATAATACACGACTTACAGAAAATAGCAGTATTAAAAATACTGAGCTTTGGGGCGCCTGGGTGGCTCAGTCGGTTAAGTGTCTGACTCTTGGTTTCACTCAGGTCATGATCTCGTGGTTCGTGAGTTCAAGCCCCGAGTTGGGCTCTGTGCTGGCAGTGCGGATCCTGCTTGGGATTCTCTCTCTGTGTGTCTTTCTGCCCCCCCTCCCACAAGTAAATAAAAATTTTAAAAAATACCGGTTTCAAGAACATACCAGGAGAGGCACAGATCCGTGGTCTGTCTGTTAAACATTCTCTCACCTACCGTGAAAAAATTCTACCTTGTCTGGATATAGCAAAATACTGGGAAAGACATTTTCAGTCCAGGTCACTTTTGCCGTGATAACGAAGTCAGGCTGCCCTGAACACAGAACCAGGGGGACGAAGGGGTGATAAATGAGTTGCCGCCCAGCTGTGCGCTTTCAAAAGGATGGTTTCCACAAACTCCTGACTCTAGCTTGCAGGAGACGTCCCTAAAGAACAGAGCCGCGAAGCAGGATGCCACAAGACATTTATTTAAATGTCACTTCTGCCCCGGGTGATGAAAAATGAAGTAGTTCCATTTGAGATAATAAACCAGTTTTGGAGAGAGAAGATGAAGTAATTAATTATTCAAGGGCAAGGATTTCTCCTTCTCTCCATTCCCCAGCCCACACTGCCGCTTAGCTGTTCGCACGAGGAGCAGGCTGCACGCCACACCCCGAAGCACCTCCCGACATCACAGCCCCACCGGGCTCCCCCGGACGCGGCGGCTCCACCTGGCCCCATCCTCTCCCGGAGTCTGCACCCCCGAAAGGGCTTCTCCACATGCACGTGACTTCCTCCCCTCAGCTCCCGGCAAACCTAGGGCCAAAAATGAATTACTGCCAAGTTCGGTTCCAAGAATCCTCCCTTCCAGCAGTGTCTTCCTAAGGAGAATATGCAAAAGCAAGCAATTCTCGGGTGTGACGCTTCCCTTTGCTGAACGGAGGACACCACCCTCTGCGGTCACCCTGCCTGTCCAGCCACCACCGGATGCCAGGGGGCCGAGCGCCTTCTGCAGACAGTTGTACTGGATGATCCCCATGTCCTCTTTAGTTCCAAACATAGGATTTGGGGGTGATATGAAAGATAAGGCTTCTTTTATTGTTTTATTTAAGTTTTTATTTTTATTCATCTTGAGAGAAAGAGTGTGCGCACGAGCAGGGGAGGGGCAGAGAGACAGGGGGAGAGAGAGAGAGAGAGAGAGAGAGAGAGAGAGAATCCCAAGCAGGCTCCACACTGTCAGCACAGAGCCCAACTCGGGGCTCAATCCCACAAGTCGTGAGATCATGACCTGAGCTGAATCAAGAGTCACCCAGGCGCCCCAAGATAAGGCTTCTTTTAGTTCAATGTGACGGAATAAGCAGCTTTTACCCAAACATGGTTTTCTCCTAAAGTCTTAGGTTATCAGTCAGGGTTCTGCAGAGAACTGGAACAAAAGATGTGTATGTGTCCGTGTGGGTCTGTGTGTGTGTCTGTGTGTGCGTGGCTGTGTATGTGTATGTATGTGTGTGTGCGTATGTCTGTGTCTGAGCCTGTGTCTGTGTGTCTGTGTGTGTGTGCGTGTCTGTGTGTGTGTCTGTGTGTGTATGTCTGTGTCTGAGCCTCTGTGTGTGCGTGTCTGTGTCCGTGTGTGTCTGTGTGTGTGTGTGCGTGTCTGTGCGTGCATATCTGTGTCTGAGCCTATGTGTGCGTGTCTGTGAGTGTGTGTGTGTGTGTGTCTGTGTGTGTGTGTGTGTCTATCTGTGTGTGCGTGTCTGTGCGTGTGTTGACTGTAAGGAATGGGCTCACATGAGGACCGAGGCTGACGAGCCCCAGGTCCACACCGAGCAGGTGCAAGACGCAGGGCGGCCGGTGCAGGGACGACAATCTGAAGCCAGCGAGGGGGCTCTTGACCCGAAAAGCCGCAATGTTTCTGTTTGAGTCCGAAGGCAGGGAAAAGCTGATGTCCCTGTAGGAAGGCAGTCAGGTGAGCGAAACCCCCTTTCCCTTGGGGAAGGGTCAGCTGACGGCATGAGCCCCCCCCCCTTCAGGGAGAGCGTCTGCTTTACTCAGTCTACTGATTCCGATGTGCATCCCGTCCAGAGACACCCAGAATGCTGCCCAACCAAATGTCTGGGCACAGGACACTACCCACAGCAAGAAGGGGCAAAGAGAGTGGGGGAGACAGAGGACTGGCCGGGAGGCAGGCCCGGGTGACCCGGTCAGACCGGACCCCCAAGGAGGGGACTGCAGGGGAAGAGAAATTTCTCCCCGTGCTGACTCCTGGATACGGAGGGGGAATGGGTGCGAACAGAAGCCCAAACCGAAACGCTTAACTACAGAAGTGAAAACTGCTCTCTGCAGCCAGGTGGCGGGGAGACCTCGCCCCCCCCCCCCCAGCTCAGGGCCCGCGGAAGCGCAGGAGGCAGAGGAAGACGCAGGCACTGAAGCTGCGCAGCGGTGCTCCTGGAAGGCCAGGCGTCCGGGGAGCCTCCCCCGGGAGTCGGTCCCTGCGGACCATCCGGCCGCAGAGCCCAGGAGCGCGGCCCGCTCTGCCCCGCTCGGAGCGCACACAGACTCGGGCAAACCACAGGACACAGGACGGGCCGGTAGTGATGACCGCGGCTCCCATCAATCAGAATGATGGCTTCACCAGAACCAGGTCAGCCAGGAGCACGGCACGCTGGAGGACTGCTGCTGGGAGGTGCATCCCCCGCCAGGTGCTTGTCCCCCTCGGTCCGGCCCACAGATGGCCGCCCACACGTGTCTGCGCCCCGAGGGCTGAGGTTTGTGGTGACACGTCGGCTGTGGGGCCTCGGGCGTCCGTACAGCAGGGAGAGAAGCACTCGCTGCTGTCACTTCACCTGTCCTCAGAGTCCGCTTGCTTCCCGTCTGCTGGGGGGTGAGCGGCGGGACAGCCAGCCGGCTCCCGTCCCTGCTTCCATTCAGCCCCCTCTGTATCCTGGCCTTGACCACAGACGTCGCTTCTGCCCCTTCCCCTCGGGCTTCTTGCTCCATCCGACCCATCGCAGTGGCCCACCTCACCCTCCATCTGACCCATCGCGGTGGCCCACCTCACTCTCCTTCCTGGAGCGCTGTGTGCGCGATGCCTCCCTTCACCGCCTGGGCCACACTGGGCTCCCTGTGCCTCGGGGTCACTGATTCTCAGGCAGGGAGATGTCTCCTTCCCAGCCCTCTGGTCTACCTCGGCACTCAAGGCCCGGCTGCAGTCCAGAGCTCAGACATCGAGGTGTCAGCCAGGCTGGGCCGTGGTGTTGTGTACATTCTTTGGCAACTTCGCTCCCTGACTGTTGTCCTTGAGTGACACCCCTGCAACCACGCACAGACAGCACATGTCTACTCCCGAATAATGTTCGTCTCGCAGCATTTGGATTTTCTCTATTTACTGTTACTACTTTTTGCGATTTCAAACAAGGACTGTGTGAGCATTTTTACTATATGGCACCTGCGGGACGCCTGGGCGGCTCAGTCGGTTGAGCGTCCAACATCGGCTCAGGTCCTGATCTCACGGTTCATGAGCCCAAGCCCCATGTCGGGCTCTGTGCTGTCAGCACAGCGCCTGCTTGGGATCCTCTGTCCCCCTCTCTGCCCCTCCCCACCCACTCTCTCACAAAAATAAACATTTAATAAAAACTATCACTTCAAATAAAAATTTTAAAAATCTGCTTTCTCATAAGCAGGTGCACATTTAAACACACATAAATGCACATTTATGTATATCTTCCTTCATACTTTTCATAGTCCTATGTATACACTCACAGAATTTTGATTAAATAATAAATTTTACCTCTCTCATTCCATGTGAAGAATGTGGGAACCAGAAAAAAGCTAAATGACTTTTTCAAGCGAATACAGTTGATCAGTCCCAGAAGTCGAGCAGAGCGCCACCTTTTTGATTTCAATCTATTTTGTTTTCTCCAGATCATGTGTTTGTTTTTTTTTTTTGGTAAAGGAAATGTAAACCCTTAAATAATTAAATCATTATTTTCATTAAAAGGGAAAGAGAGAGCAAGAGAGAGTGAGAGAGAGAGAGAGAGCAGAGAACACATGTGGAAACCCTTGCAATTCAACAGGAAGCCATCTTCCAAAGACAGATCTCGTTTGGAGGCGCTGGTCAGCCTCGGGGACTCCGTTTCAGGATCTGCTGTGCACGAACAGGAGCGGAGGTTGGGAGCTAAGTCACTTAAAAAGACGATTTAAGGCCTCAAAGACAGAAACAAAAGCGTGTTTCCAGCCTCGGCTGAGCTCAGCTCTTGGACGAGCATGATCTGAGAACAGCAGCACGTGTCCTTCTCCTGTCTGGAAAGGACGCTGACACGTGCCTGCCCTGTCCCCGCTCCCTGGGGGACCCACAGTGTCCGGACTCAGGGTTTCAAAAAGTGCTTCTTTCTTTTTTTTTTATTTTTTTAATGTTTATTTATTTTAGAGAGAGGGAGAGACAGAGTGCAGAGTGTGAGCAAGGGAGGGCCAGAGAGAGAGAGGGAGGCACAGAATCTGAAGCAGCTCCAGGCTCCGAGCTGTCACACAGAGCCCGATGCAGCGCTGGAACTCATGAACCGTGAGATCACGACTTGAGCCGAAATCGGATGCTTAATCCACTGAGCCACCCAGTGCCCCAAAATTTTAAAAAAATATGTTGCATTTTACTAGTTGTTAAGAGAACAGGGAAGCACTGGGTGTTCCGTGTTCCTTATCGGTTTGCTGTCAGTAGAAAGGCTCGTGTCTGCCTGCGTCCTGAGTGCCGGCCGATCGCGCCGAGATGTGGGTGCGGCCCCGACCAGAAGCCACTGTCCGCATTAGGTTAAGGTGCATCATGGCGTCAAACATCAAGTGACATCTTCATTTTCAACAGTAAAAATCATCCTGTCTTCTCGTTGACCGGTTTGCTCTGCAGAGTGAGGGAAATAGGAGTGGTGGCCTGAGCTCTTCGATGTAAGGAACATCTTGTTTGGTGATGGTATGTCTAGGACACTGCTTCTCCTGATAGACAAGAGTGAGACCAGTTAATACACAAAAATAGCTCCTGCTTTCCACAGGGGACTGTTCCGTAAGACTACGTGTTCCTTCCCTCTACACCCCTGCGAAAGAAATCCCTGTATCTCTGGAGTCTTCTAGATCCTCTTGTGAATCTCATCGGGCCTCCCTAAGATTCTTGATTCTGCGTCTGGACCCTTGGAACGGCCCCCATTTCCCGCATCTGTCCGCCTGCCTTGCGGCTCATTGGTGACAGAGGAGATTAGGGAAACATGTTTCTGAAGGCCAGTTGTGCCAGAGGAGGATCAAATGTGCTTCGAGGACATTTCTGCTCAGCAGTTGGGCTCTGCGTCTTGAGAGCTGGGTGCCTCCGGGCAAATTACCCAACCTCTCAGCACCGGGTTCCTCGTGGGTAACCCGGGAGGGGATGGCCTCTTCCTCACAGAGCCCTGGGGAGCCTGAAACATGGTGACACCAATGCTTACCGCGGCGCTCCTGCCGAGGAAGGGCTGCCACGATGGCTTTGCTCTTCCCATCCTGCTCTGCGCTGTCAAGAAGGATCTTCTGGAAGCAGCAACAGTAGCACAAGCCATCTCTCCAGGCTCCTCGTTTACTGACTGGGGTGCGGTGTACTTCTGAGGGTCACCAGGGGACCGCTGGGGTGCAGGGAAGGAGGGGGGAGGCCGTGGGGTGGCCGTCCCTCCTATGTCACCGAGCACTGCTGAGGGCATCACCAGGCATGACCTGGGCACTCCCTTAGGTCAGCAAAGGCTCACGAGGCCACTTGCTCAGGGGACACGCACTACAGGGAAGCCCGCTGCGCGGTTCCAGTGAACCGCATGACCAGGAACCCGTGAAAGGAACCCAGTGCTGGGCCGTCTTCCCAGGCCCTGGGACGCCTGCTGGCACCTTCTTCCTGCCACGGCGCCCCCCGGAGGCCCTTGTGTGGTTCAGCAGCTCACAGAGGGCTGCTGGCTTCTGTAATTCCAGGCCTTTCCATGAATGCGGAGTTTTGATGCTAATCAGCTTTAAAAAAAATCTTGTTTTTCAAAGCAGAGTTAAAAACAAGTGTGAAATCTGGGCTATTAATAGGCTGGTTAGGAGGCACTTCTTACTCATGCAAAACCATTGACAAAACGTTAACAGAGAAAGAAAGCTGAGGGTGGGGCTCACGGCTGAGGGTCAAGGGCAGCGGTGTTGACCTTTGACTGTGAGCCCAAGCAGGCTGTGGCTGGGACGTGGGCCAGCGAAGGGAGCCTGGCTCAAGGACACCAAGTCCTCCGAGCCAGCAAACACGTCCCACCCCAGACCCAGCCACCCCCAGCCACGACAGTGTCCTCCCTGCTTTCACCAGCTGACATTCTTTCCTTTCAGATCTTTGGTCTTGAAAGCAGTAGCAAAGTTTACCGTCCCTGCTGCTCACCCACCAGGGTGGGGTCTCCGGTGACAAACGACGCGTCACTTCCATGTGTTCTAGCGTCACTGGAAATGGCCGTGTGACTCCGAGGCGGCATTATTGCTTCAGGTAGCGACTGCTAAGCGTGTTCTCAGTGAAGGAACTCAGGAAGGACAGGGGGATGCGTGTCATGGACCTTTTAGGAATAAATGAGGCAAAAGCAATCTAGTTTGCACACTTGCACACAGTCATCTGTATGCCCGTGCAGCACGGGGGCTCGTGTGGGGGGGGAGTGTGGGTGTGTGTCCACTCTTCACACACTTCTTACTGCAGATTTCTGCAAACCCGGCTCGCGATGCCTGCTCCAGCCTACAGTGCAGCACCTTCAGGCAAGCCACATCTTCTCCTCTGCCTCAGTTTTCTCTTTGCAGAGTGAGAATTGGGTGGATTCTAAGGCCCCTGGAGCCCAAGAGCCCGTCTTTGCAAAACCTCCTGCCAGCCCACGCATCACTCGAAAGCTGAGATCACCCCCCACAGTTACTGGGGAGAGCTTCCCCGTCCTAAGACTGTCTGCAATCCAAAGGGTTTTTTTTTTTTTATGGTTTTATTATTTATTTTTCGGAAAGAGAGAGACAGACAGACAGACAGACAGAGCAGGAGCAGGGGAGGGGCAGAGAGAGAGGGAGACACAGCCAGAAGCAGGCTCCCGGCTCTGAGCTGTCAGCACAGAGCCTGACAAGGGGCCGGAACTCACAGACCATGAGATCATGACCTGAGCCGAAGTCGGACACTTCGGACACTGAGCCACCCAGGCGCCCCGCAACGGTTTCTGTATCAAAATCGTAGCTTCACAGTGCGTTTCCTCTCAGCCAAAGCATCCCACCCAAATTACATGGGTGCTCGTGTACTTTAACAAAGGATCCCGTCCCTGAGGTTTCAATAAGGAGAGAAAGCGACAAGCAAAAGTGACAGAGCCTAAAGCCTGGATAACAGAGCGTTCGAAGATTCAAACTCACATGTGGCAGTTTTAAAGCAGAGCCGGGCACCCTGCCCCTGGCTTCAGCTTTCTCCCCTGGAAATGGTGTAAGCGTGGCCTTCTGACCCGGCCAGTCCCTGGACCGATGCCTCTGGTCTGGAACAGGTTGTGGCCCGGGGACCGTGTGGCCTGGGGACCATGCATGCTGAGTGCCTTGGAGACACCCATCAGTAAAGTCTTGCTTCACCTGATACAAGACCACTACACCTGAGAAGTAGATAAGGAAGTTTCCCCAGAACCCTCCACACCAGACCGAATTCCTCCCATCAAGCCATCTCCTTGATTCCTTCCATCGTGACCCCGGAGCTCCAGCCCAGCCCCTCAAGGCCCAGAGGGGGGACTTCTCGTCTCTGCAGCAGCCCTTAGCTTACTCTTCGAGTGTCCCGACTCCAGTCCCGCGCTCCGTATTTTGTGCACAATGATGCCCTGAGCGAGGAGCCCTGCCTCTTCTTCTTCTTTGCCGTCCTGCCTCCACGGCCACCTTGCTGGCATCCTCGGTGCCCACCTGCGACCTTGAGCATGGCTAGCTTGCACCTGTCCACTCACCCTCATGCTCTTAGCCTCCAGGGCTGCAGACAGCGCACGGTTGCTTTGCCTTTCTTACTCAGTTTGAACAATCTTTAAAAGGGAATCGGTTTGTTTTCTATCTTTATATTTCATTGCATCTATTTCTATTTATTCACATGACTTTATGCTTAGCCTTAGTCCCACCATTCCATACTATGATTTTGGTCTTAAAGCTTCCATTTTTATGTTTTTGCTGTTTGATCTATGTTTTGTTTTGTTTTTTTAGAGATGCTTACCTGAGTCTGACTTTCCGAGAACTGGAGAGCTTTCTGTCTGCTGTCCGTCTTTCTCTTGGTTACCTGACTCTCTTCATAAAAGCCACGTCTCAGTTTCTTGAGGGTTCACTCGAGACGTGTCTGCAGTGTCTCCTGACTCGATAAAAGATGAACGTTTTGAAGACAACTGCCATTTTCTCCCCCCTCACTTCTGCGTTTTCATTAATTGTGTGATGGTTTATGCACCCTGCTCTTTTATAACATTTACTTTTCATTCCGTAACCATAGTTTCCACACAATGCAGCTTCAGTCTATTGTTCCAGAATTTTCACCAGTCTTTCCTGTTTATCCCTTGGTTTCCTGGAGCTCCTCTTTTCTTCCCCCGCCACCACCTCAACATTTCATGCTTGCCCGTATTTGAAATTACAAACATTTTTTTAAATCTTAATTTATTTTTGAGAGAGAGAGAGAGAGAGAGAGAATGAGCGCGGGGGACGGGCAGAGAGACAGGGAGACACAAAATCTGAAGCAGGCTCCTGGCTCTGGGCTGTCAGCACAGAACCCAATGTGGGGCTCGAACTCATGAACTATGAGTTCATGACTTAAGCCAAAGTCGAACGTTTAACTGGTTGAGCCACCCAGACTCCCCTGAAAAAATTTTTAAGCTTATTTATTTATTTTTGAGAGAGAGACAGAGAGAGAGCAGGGGAGGGACGGAAAGAGAGGGAGAGAGAGGATCCCAAGCAGGCTCTCACCTGTCAGTGCAAACCCCAATGTGGGGCTCAAATGCACGTACTGTGAGATCATGAGATCATGACCCGAGGTGAAACCAAGAGTCAGACACTTAACCGGCTGAGCCACCCAGGTGCCCCTGCTTGCTAGTATTTGAATTTTCCTCTGTGTAAAAAGTTGGTTTGGGTCATCTGTGTGCGTGTGTGTGTGTGAGTTAATGACCAGGGATCTGGGGTCATATTCTGGTTCAACTTTTTCTTTTCCTAAAATATTCCAAGAATGCTTCCACCTCCTTATCGAGGGTCACTGTGGAGAAAGTGTGCCGGGGCTGAGCCTCTTCCCGCAGGAGGGAGGAGGGCCAGGTGCTAATCAGGTCGTCACACTCTTTCCTTGTATTGAAAAGGCTTAGTATTAGTCCTAACAGTTCACGTTGTGGCTTAGCCATTCTGTGTCTTCCCTTCCTAGGACACGCTGTGTTGCTTCAGACTCTTGGTTTCAGAGAAGACGGTTTTCACGGCATCTTTAACAGTTGCTGCTTTCTGTTCAGTTGTTCTAGGACACGTATTACACGCATGGTGGTGTTCCTCTGCCTGTCTTCCGTACTTGCCCTCGTCTGTCTATATTGATGCGCATGCTTTCAGTCGCAAGGAAAAGAAAACCTACAGAAAGTGAATTCACACAGTAACACACAGGGGGCCCCAGAGAGTTATGTGAGATCTTCCAGATCACATCCACTGCTGTGCCCCGTCTCCCCCTCCCCTTCCCTCCTGTAGCCCCAGATCCAGTGCCCCCCAGATCCCGTCTTGCTTTTTGTACCCCACTCTGGTGCAGAGCAAGCTGCCAGTGGCCGGGGAAGCTGAATCTGGAAGGAGAAGTTTTCAGGTGGAGAAAGGACTGATCCTGCAGAGACAGACCCTCCCCGTCCACCTCCTGCGTAGGCACCGGCACAGCCTGGCGTGTTCTCAAACCCATGGTAATGGAGGACCCAATGGAACCGAGACCCTCCATTTTTCTCCCAGGGTTTCTGCTTCCCAAAGTTGGGGAAGATGATTCTAATAATAGCACAGACTCAAATTATTCAATCACGTATGGCTTTCAAAGTACCCTTTCTGTGGAATCCTATCCTAGGATTCTGGATGTATTGTCACTTAGAAATAGCCTGACGAGCATCGTTTTTGTTACGTTAGCACATTATGTAAAATACGTTAAACTGTTAGGGTCACTGCTCAGGTACAAATTGACAAGTTGGACTGGGCATCACCGACTTAGGAATAAAGTTTCGTAGCCCAGTCAAATGATGGATATAACCTGCATCTCCAGATACTTAGAAAACCCCTGAACTATGATTTCAGCAACCGATAGAGGCACTGGAGTCACGCAAGATGGAACTGTTAGCTTAGGTTAATGTTCGCATTTTTCTCAGCACAGTCGTGAAGACTGCTGTTGATTTCTAGGACTCTTTTTAAAGTCGATGCTAAGTTTAATGCAGGCTATGCTTGAATGCAGTCACAACAGCTAAGATACCTCTTCACAGTCTCTAGAATGTTGTTCAGAAAGAATATATTCAGACCGCTTTGTAGGGAAAACTAATCTTGGTCTCAAGTAGCCCTAAGTAAGTACCTACGTATGTTCGGTTTTGCTGTTAAACCGGGGACATGCGATCTTGGGAATGCTGTCTTGGAGGATAAATGCTGTCAGGGAGAGGTGCCCTCCCTCCCCAGCTGCCAGGATTAGGCCCTCCCTTCCGGCCTCCTCTAGTTTCTGATTCTGCTGACTTGCTTCTATACTTACTTATCTGCTTCATTGGGTTTTAAAAAAGTCCTTAATGTCAAAAAGCTAAGGGAATTGCCTCAATTGGCCAAAGAACATCTTACAGCTAACGTCTTACGTAAGTAACGGTGAGACGCTGAAAGCTTTCCCACTCAGGCAAGGATACTCTCTCTCATCACTCCTTTTCAAAACTCTGCTAATAGTTGTAGCTAATGCAATAATATAAGAAAAGGAAATAAAAGGAAATGAAGAAATAAAACTGTCTTTGGAAACTCCTGGAACTAATAAACAATTATAGCAAAGTTACAGAATACAAGGTTAATATACAACAGTCAATTGCTGTCTTATATGTCAGCAATGAACAACTGGAATTAGAGATTTAAAACACAATACCTTAAAAGAAAAACAAAGCTGAAAGTATCAAGCTCCCTAATTTCAAGTCACATTGGTAATCAAACCAATATGGTGTTGGCATAAAAACAGACACACAGATAAATGGAACAGAATGGAGAGCTGCCCACAGATGAACCCACACATATATGACCAATTAATTTATGGCAAAAAAGCCAAGAACATGCAATGGGGAAAAGAAATTCTCTACAATAAGTGGTGCTGAGAAAAAATGGCCAGCTATATGCAAAGGAATGAAACTCTAACTTTGTCTTATACCATACACAAAATGGATTAAAGACTTGAATGTAAGACCTGAAACCAGAAGACTCCTGGAAGAAAACAGGGGGTAAGCTTTTTGACATCGGTCATGGTGATGAAATTTTTGATTTGATGTGAAAAGCAAAGACAACACAGCAAAAATAAATAAGTGAACTACCTCAAATTAAAAACCGTCTTCACAGCAAAGGAAATCATCAACAAAATGAAAAGAGAAAATATTTGCCAGTCATACAGCTAGAAAGGAGTTTATATCCAAAATATATAAAGAAGTCATACAACACAATAGCCAAAAAAAAATTCAATTAGAATATGGGCCGAAGATATGAATAGACATTCTTTCAGAAAAGACATAGAGATGGCCAACAGGTGTATGAAAAGATACGCAACATCACTCATCATCAGGGAAAGGCAAATCAAAACTATAATGAGATATCGCCTCACATCTGTTAGAATGGCTATTATCAGAAAGACAAGAAATAACAAGTGTTGGTGAGAATGTGGAGAAAAGGGGACCCTCCCGAACTGTTGGTGGGAATGTAATTGGTGCAGCCACTGTGGAAAACAATATGGAGGCTCGCTCCTCAAAAACATAAAAATAGAACTACTATATAATCCAGGAATTTTACTTCTGGGTATTTGCCCAAAGAAAAAGAAAATACTAACTCAAAAGATATATGCTCCCCCCATGTTTGTTGCAGCATTATTTTCAATAACCAAGATATGGAAACCACCTAAATGTTCATCATTGGATTAATGGGTAAAGAAAATGTGACAAATATGTAAATATATACAACGGAATATTACTCAACCACAAAAAAGAATGAGATCTTGCCATTTGCAATAACATGGATGGATCTAGAGAGTAGGATGCTTAGTGAAATAAGTCAGATGGAGAAAGGCAAGTATATGATTTCACTAATATATAAATCTAAAAAATAAAACAAACGAACGAACAAAACGGAAGCAGACTCATAAAAACAGAGACCAAACTGGCAATTGCCAGAAGGGAGAGGAGTGAAAAAGATGAGTGAAAAAGGTAAAGGGGATTAAGAAGTATGAATGCCCAAAAAAGCTATTTAAACAAAAAAAGTACGAACTCCTAATTGTAAAATCTGTAAGCTATGGGGATGAAAAATACAGCATAGGGAATATAGTCATTAACATTGTAATAACATTGTATGGTGACAGATGATAAGTAGAATTATTGTGATAGTCATTGAGTATGTATATAAATATCAAATCACTGTATTGTACACCTGAAACTAACATAACATTGTAGGTCAACTGTGTTTCAATTAAAAAAAAAAAAAGATCAGCTCTGACTCTTTGGGAACAGAATATATGTTAACTGACTCCTTGCTAAATATAATTCGATTCAACTACCTGTCTACCCCACAAGCCATGTAGTTGGGGAGATATTATGGGCTCAATTGCATGGAAGTCCCAACCCCCTAGTCCTTCAGAATGTGACTGGAGACAGGGCCTTTTGAAGAGGTGATTAAGTTAAAAGAAGCTTATGTGTGTGAACCCTAATCTAACATGGCTGATGTCAGGACACAGATGGAAGAGCACACAAAGACACGGAGAGAAGACCACTACCCGCAAGCCCAGACGAGCAGGCACCTTAGGAGAAATGAATCTTGTCAACGCCGTAACCTTGACCTTCCAGCCTCCAGAATTGTGGGAAAACATATGTCTGTTGTATAAACTAAAGAAAAAAAAATTTCAACCCTCCACGCTTCATAAACGGTGTAGTTCAAATGCACGTCTTGATTTCAAATATATGTGCTCTTCAGGGGCATAAATGTATTTCAAAGGCAGAGCATTTGAAGAAAATCTGCATTTCAAAGGTGAGCTTTATATATGTGTGTACATGTCAAAAACACGAGCATCATTTACATAAATGAAAAACAAAGACTGATGGAGGCACCTGGGTGTCTCAGTTGGTTAAGTATCAGACTTCAGCTCAGGTCAAAATCTCGCGGTTTGTGGGTTCGAGCCCCACATCGGGCTCTGCACTCATGTTGTGGAGCCTGCTTGGGATTTTCTCTCTCCTTTTCTCTCGCTGTGCCTTCCCCACTTGCATGGTCTCTCTCTCTCTCTCAAAATAAACAACTAAACTTTGGAAGGAAGGAAGGAAGGAAGGAGGGAAGGAAGGGAGGAAGGAGGGAAGGAAGGAAGGAAGGAAGGAAGGTAGAAAGGAAGGAAGGAAGGAAGGAAGGAAGGAAGGAAGGAAGGAAGGAAGGAAGAAAGGAAGGAAGGAAGGAAGGAAAAAGAAAGGGCCACATCTGGAAGTCAAAATTGTACATGGGCCAGTTGAAGTCATGGAGTCATGGGGGTGAATGAGCTCTCTGAGGAGATCGAGCGTAGGCCAGGTCTGGATTCTGAGTCACCCCCCCCCTCCCGCATTTAGCGTTGTAATAACAGTACTAGGAGAAAGGTCACAGTAGACAAGAGTCATGGAAACCAAAGATGAATTTTTTCATAGAACATGTTCAACAACATCCAAAGTGTGTTACCAGTAAGTAGCTGAACGAGTCTAATTCCTGGAAGCTGGGCTAAGCTACATTTGGTGTCATAACAGATTTCTTCGCGATGGGTATCACACATGTGAACCATTGGAATGGCCAGCTTCACAAGCTTTAACACAAGCAGATGCATCTCTCATTTATTTGTGCAATTATGTGTGCAACGTTGTGTGTTGCTATTAGCAAGAAATCAGTACCTCCCTTTCGGGCCTCCCTCCTGCCTTCCCCTCTAGTCCAAAATCCCAAGGTCAGGTTGGGTTTGGACACACCAGTCCAAAGGGGAGAGAGACCCACGTCCAATTCCAAGTTGGGAGGGAAAGCTACACGCACACTCCACCCACCATCTCTCAGCTTCTGTCACTGCAAATGCCCATCCTTGCACAGACCCACAACCCTTGCTCGCTGCTGTGGGGCCGTGTTGTCCGAGACCCCTGTGTGGTTCCAGGCTTAGATTTCAGGTTTTGTTAAAGAGAAAACCACAGACTCAAAATGGAGTCATTCGTGTTAGGTTCCACGTCAGCAAACCAAGAGTTAATATCTAACCCGACCCCAGTTTCCAACAGCCAGAAAGGTGATCTTTAAGGAGCCACACTAGGGTCTGGGCAGCACTAGGGGGTAATCCCTGCTGTCCTCCTCGAGAGGGCGACCTTGCCTGAACCAATGTGCTGTTTGCTAATCGGCTCCCCTTTTGCACACCCTCTCTGCCTTTAAAAGCCTCTCCTTTCCTGCAGCCCTGCAGGGCTCCCCTCTGCTTGCTGGATGGGGCGCTGCCCGATTCATGAATTACTTAATAGAGCCAATTAGATCTCCAGATTTACTTAGCTGAATTTTGTTTTTTAACGGATTTGGTCAGGATAGGAAGCGAACTTCTGACAGCATTTGGGACAAGGAGAAACCTCAGTCCTCAGTCCTCGGCCCTCGGTTCCATCCACCATTCCATGCTGGGATCCCTCCCCCATCCCCAGGCTGCAGTCCCCCCCACCCCGAATGGGGTCTTCTGGTTTCATGCAGGACCTTCTACGAGCCCTTCTGCGGTAATGCCTACACCCCTAGCCCTGGGTCTGCCCCCAGACTCCACGGTGGGAACTGAAGTTCTCCATTGGTTTGGAATCCATCCCAGTCCCCCTCTGTGAGGTCCGCTGGTCCAGTCTTTCCCCCAGTTCCCAGTTCTCTGGTTATTGCTGGCGTCCACGGTTCATTTTCTTGCTTACTGTTAGTTTCTTTTACTGGGCACGTGAGATAAAGGTTAATTGCTAATGGAGATCTCAGAGGCCATAAAGCTGTAGAAATTGGTGGGCAAGGGTCGAGCATTCAAGAGCTGTCAGGGCGGCTCGCCACCCAGCTCCGAGACTCTTGTGTTAGGACAAGTTGGTCATGCAATGGTTTAGTTTGACCCTGGTCACCTGCCAACCCCCAGGAAATTTCTGTACAACAAGGTACACTGTGAAACAGCACACAACCCAACCATGGGGCATATCCCTCTCAGGCTATTAATCTGGCTGGTTTGGTAACTGTCAGGTTGGGGACAGAGATGTGGGTTAACTCCACCAAACTTCCCCGGGTCCTCAGGGGAATTACAACCCAGAATTACAATGACCTTTATGAGGAGCAATCCAGAGGAGACAAGATTATTTAGGAAGTAGACTTCAGGGGCACCTGGGGGGGCTCAGTGGTTAAGTGTCCAACTTTCGCTCAGGTCATGATCTCATAGTTCATGAGTTCAAGCCCTTCATCGAGCTCTGTCCTGACAGCTCGGAGCCTGGAGCCTGCTTCGGATTCTGTGTCTCCCTCTCTCTCTGCCCTCCCCTTACTTAATGCTCTGTCTCTCTCTCTCTCTCAAAATTAAATTTTAAAAAAAAGTGGACTCCAAAGCAAAGTCTTCAAAATTCCAAAAACAGCTTCATTGAAAGTTACTTTTCAAAAAAGGACCCAACAGGGGCACCTGGGTGGCTCCATCATTTGAGCATCCACCTCTTGATTTTGGCTCAGGTCTTGATCTCACAGTTTGAGTTCAAGCCCTGCGTTGGGCTCTGCCCTGACAGTGCAGAGCCTGCTTGAGATTCTCTCTCTCTCTCTCTCTCTCTCTCTCTGCCCCTCCCTTGCTTGCACACACACACACACTCTCTCTCAAAATAAATAAATAAAAACATAAAAAGTAAAATAAAATAATAAAAAAAGTTTAAAGATACAACAGATACCTAATACAAAAGACTGTAACACAGGTGTAATTCTCACTGTTCCTCTGTCCTCTCCCTTTGAACACCTGCTGTACTTACTCTGTGTCTAAATTCCCTTTACAGGACCAGCAGCAGCCCACCAAGTTAATGACCTTGCAGACGCCCTCACATCTACCTTTAAAGGAAGCCCCTGTGAGCCCCTCCGGAGTTGACAGGAATCTGAGGAATTCTGTTGTAAACTACTATTTATTCTCTTTTAACAGCCAAGGGAAAACTACAATTAAAACACACAAAAATATCTAACATAGAAGGGGGTGTATATCCCTCCCGTAAAGTTTACACTAGAACCTAATTCGCTGAGGAAATAAAAGCGTTTTATCTTACAAATCTTGACAAAACTAGACATGCGGCTGGAGAGGCAATTCGAAGTTCACCTACCCCTTTCACCCATCCCCAAACCTCTTCTATTTATCTCAGAAAGCTTGTAAATGATTGACCTTAAGAAACCAAAGTCCTTCTCGGAGGAATTTACCTTCTTTCCTGGTGCCTTGGAGATAAAAATATTAAAAGTACCAATCTCAGGGAGGTAATTCTTATCAGAAGTAGAACAGAAGAGGGAAAGGTTATTTGAAATTGAGACAAATGAAAAATCTGGTATCTTCTCCACGAATATTCGTAGATAAAATTTAGCTACCTCCGCAGGTAAGCTTACCTTATTCCATTCACTAGAAAAATAGCTCGGACCCAGCTGCTCTTTTATGAACTGGTGAGTTTTGCATTATCACATCCATCTTAATGCTAAAATGTTTAAAACTGTAAGTCTAATTATGTGTTAATGTGCGTTTATTGTAATGCGTGACATTTTCTACCCCCAGATGGTTATTACCAAAATGAACGTGTACAAGAGCTCCATTTCATTGGCTTAAAGCAAATCAAGTGTTTATACAAACTTGGCATTCAGAAACATTCTCAAAAATAAAATAGGAATTTAATCCAAATGAATTCCATGTTCACATGATCTAGGACATATTTGGTATCAAAACTAATTTAAGGTCCCTGGTTTGATTGAAATAGGCGTGTCTTAGACTCATTAATTTTGAGTATTATGCAGACACACACTTTTTGCCCTACCTGGTTTATTAGCCAAATGAGTTCATGTCGTCTGTGTTGCAAAATTTGTCAGCCAAACAATAACCGAGACTGATGGCTGACTTTTCCTGATATCTTCCAAAGTTTTTGTGAGTAATTCAAACATAATTGTTGGAAGCAAATGGTCTTTATAGATGCACGTGAGGTAAGAGTTTTTAGGCAAACTTTTTAGCAGTAGTTATGTTTTGTGGTATGTGTCTCTGAAGATAGTCTTTTTGGTAACCTGAAACTTTAGAGCTTTGCTAAGTTAAATGAGGGAAATTCATTGAGTGTCTAGATTATCTCCAGGTAGGATTAAATGAAGCAATGTTAATTACCGAACACAGATTTTTCTACTTTGGACTTCCTTCTTACCGAGAAACTAAAGATAAATTTGGGTCAGTTAGTAAACATTTTTTTGTGCTTTATTGAAAGATTGTGCTGTAAAGAAACATATGTTTCTAGAAATTAGGAAATGTATTTATAAATTTGCCAGTCTAAGGAATGCTGGTATACAAAACAATTCACAACTGCTTACTACTTCATTTTTATTAGGAATTAGCTGCTGAGGGTGAAGAATTCTAATTTCTATATGTGGCTAAAGCAAATAGAAATAATAAGGGAAACAGCAATGGATACAAGGAGAGTAGGATGCGTTTGGGGTAATAAAGGCGACAAAGGTATGGAGATGTTTTACTAACAGAAAAAGGAAATAATTTTGTCCCAGAGAGAGGCTGGATATTTAAAGAGAGAAAATATGGGGCGGGGAGAATCTGAATTCAGAAAGAAAAAAAATGTCGTAGAAGGTTTGTGCAAAAGCAATCTGCGATAAGAAATTTTAATGGGTGATAAAGCTAGCTAAAATTAAATATATTTAAAAATGAGTTTTAACATCAAAAGAACATTGGTACAAAATTAGAATTTCGTTTTTCTCTTTGATAAAAGGACAAAGTTTTTTAGATTATTGGTCGGCTCTTAAGAAATTGTAAGCAAAAGTTTTTCTTTACCTTTAATCTCCATACAAAAACAAAGATTCTTTTTATGCTATTTAACTTTCTATATTTGCCTGTGCAGTCTTTAATCGTCACTTCGGTTAGATGGGTAATGAAGTATTGTGTCACGGTGACCTATGACCCTATTTCACCAAGTGTTTAAAAAAACGTGTTGATATTTTTGACAAACTTTCCAAAACTTGAATTCTAAATAAAGTCTTTTTGACCGTCAACTTTGAGTTTTCCCGGGGAGTCCTCTAGCATCTCAAAGATTTGTTTTGACTCCTTATAAAAAGGAAGATATTAAACTCGTTAGGGATATTTGGTATGTTAAATTACATGGAAAGCATAATCAAATAAGAAGTAATACTAAGCCTTCTTTGTACTGTGTGTGTTTAAGTGTTCCAGAAATCATGCAAAATTTCTGGAAATCTGATATGTCCTGATATAATGTCAGCACTTGTAATTCTAGTTAGTGTCTTAAAATGTGTGCTCCCCAAAATAACCAAATTTCCTTGTCAATGGCATTATGATGAACTCTCATCAGATCTTTATCCACGGCCATTTTTTAAGTGTTTTGTCATTTCCAGGCGGCTGATGCTTTCACAGAAACTTCCTGCAAATGTGTTTCATCTTCAGAGAAATTCATGGGAAGGAATCTGGCATGGAGTCTAGAATACAGATGTCTGACAATTGTCAGACCACACAACGGAGCTGTTAAGAGCAAAGACTTCCCTGGAGTGTCCCTGGAAGGGACTATGCCGGTCCTCGTCACTAACCAGACAGGAGCCAGCCTTGAATGTGACAGCTGACGAAGGCTGGAGGCCTTCAAGTCAGATTGACGAGGAACAGAAGTAGTTGACGTCGAGGTAGATGGCTTTCTCCCAAGACACTGGGTCAAGCATGGAACACTTTCCTCTTCTCTTTCTTTCCTTTGCTCTGACACTGGCCTGGAATAGTCGATGCTGTCACCAGTACTTCCCAGACCATTATTACCAAGGGGGTGACTTTGCCTTTCAGACTGCCAGATGGGTGGCCAGAAACTCCCATCTGTCCATTAACAGTGCCACCTAGTGGACGAACAGTGTGTCCCAACAAGGTCTCAGTCTCCTGGTCATCTTCTCTTGCACAATTGAATGCCTAAGGCTGGCACACGGCTGGGCAATGCCTCTTATGTTATCTAGCTGTGCCCTGGCTTTTCACAAGCAAAATAAGACATCTCATTGGTTGATTCCCTTGGATTTACATCACTGAGTTAGAAAAAAAATGGAAACGAATACCGGAAGGGTTCACTTCCTTTGGTCATACTTCCCTGGTTAGAAATAAATAGAAATAAGGGCACCTGGGTGGCTCAGTTGGTTAAGCATCCAACTTCTTATATCCGCTCAGGTCGTGATCTCTCGGTTGTAAGACTGAGCCCCCATTGGGCTCTGTGCTGATAGTGTGGAGCCTACTTGGGATTCTCTCTCTCCCTCTCTCTCTGCTCCTCCCCTGCTCATTTTTTTCTCTCTCTCTTAAAATAAATAAACATTTAGAAATAAATAGAAGTCAGAATATGACCAGAATCCTCTCTCTAACTCTTAAGGAGATTGTGGAATCCACTGCTACGACAAAGCTGTCTGACAAAGACCCTTAGACCCTCCTCTCCACCTTGAAAAGCCTTCATTTTTGTGCAGCTGGGTGGAGCCCCTCTCTACTCGCCAAGGTGGGGTGCTGCCTGATTCATGGATCATCTAATAAACCCAGTTAGACCTTCAGATTGACTTGGTTGAATTCTGTTTGTTAGGGGTTATAACTCTTCTAGGCCACACTTGAGGGGTGGGCGTCCCACCAATGGATGACAGGGCACTAAGTAGCCGGTGTTTGACGTCCACTGCGCTGGCAGGTGCACCTACGATCACTGTAGACACTTCTGTCCCTGGAGCTCTGCTGGGGGGACGTTCCCTCCAGTCACCACATGGAGCATGCCCATGAGTCCATGAAGCCATGTGAGGACCATTCAACCAGCCCCTGCTGCCCGGGGAGAATGAGGACGGGGCCACGAGCCACGGACACAGGCCACTCCTGGAATGACACAGAGACTCCGGAAGGCAATGCCGTCTTGCCCATGCCTGGCTTTCAGCTTTAGTGAGACCCATGTCAGACCTCTGAACTTCAGAACTGTGAGATAATAAATCCGTGCCCAGTTAAGCCACTAAATTTGTAGTAATTTGTTGCAGCAACTGCAGGAAAGGAATATGCCTCATCTTTGCATAATTAAGAGGCTGCAGAACAGAGAGTGCTCCAAAGTGCCCCTCCCCCTTTGCCTGCACAGCAGACCACTGCGACTGGAAAGAGGCCCCCTTGTCCATATTTGGACGTCAATTGGCTATTTTCACCAGCGAGCACAGCTTCTGTTGGGGTGATTGCATTATCTTTTTTTTTTTTTTAACTAAACCTTGAAAAACAAAACAAACAGTGTAGAGATGAAGTCCCCAGATCACAGATTTCACCTTCTTGCTAAAAACCAAAACTGATTTTTGCTTCCAGGATCCCATGCTTCTGCTGGACCTGATTTTCACCCTGACCGCTGGCTGGCCCTGCGGGGAGGGTTAAGGCTTTATCCTGAAACCCTCCTGGTGGGGAGTCTTCAGCAAGCAGCCAGCTCTCACCACCCTCTGCCTTTGTTATTCAAATCCTCCCTGGGGGGCTGAGAGGAAGCATTTACTCCACTGAAGAGGGAAAACCTTGCCCAGTAAAGGGGCAGCAGCCTTATTATTACCAGAACCGTGTCCATGGCTCTAAACACGCGTGGAGTGGTGGAGAAGCAGTGTCCGCAGTCTGAAAGGGGCCCTTCCCACACTCGCTTAATACGGGAACGCGGCCGACTTCAGGGAGGAAGAAGCAGGAAGTGGATTCATACAAGAACTGTAGTTTGCCAGAGGAATTAAGGGACTTTTCCCCAAATGTTTTGAGCACAAAGCTACTGGACAGCAAGAGTCCCTACCTGAGTTAGAGCCAGCTTGGAGGGGGGGGGCATTCGGGTAACACTGGGGGCCGAGGGTGTCACTAGACACTCTCAGGGAGCTTGTTCTATTGGGATAATGATGTTGAGTGCAGAGTGGTCCCTGCGAGCTCTGGAGGGCTCAGTGAGGCACGCCCAGTCATCTGCGGGGATGACCCAGAGGGAGGACACATGGGGAAGGAGGGGTAATGCTGTCCCTGGGGGAGGGCCATCTGAGGATACCAGGAGGAGCTGGACACGGGGGATAGGGGCAGAGACCCCCTCCTCAGGGAGGGTCCTGGTGTCTTCACCGCCCAGACTCAGGTCTGTGCGAGCGAGTCCTTCACACCCCACGCGAGGTTCACCTGTGTGTGGGGACACCGCGGGTCCCACGCTGCCCCCTGCCCTGCCTGCACTTAGGTGCTTTAAAAGGAAAGGACAAAGAGGTCGCCGATCTGTGGACATCCAAAGGGACAGGGTGATCACAGGGGACCGACAAATAGCACCTTCCCTGGGAGGCTTTGGAAATTTCCTTTGACTTCCTCTCTCCAACCCCCAAATTTCTGTCCTTGTGGATTAGAAATTTGTGGATTTCTAATCCTTGTGGATTGTGCCGGGTAGCTTTAGCCTCTGCCGTCGGGGGAGGACGGACAAACTGAGCCAGGACTCGCCTCCGGCCGGCCATGGCTAAGCGGAAGCCCCACTCTTCACTCATGTGACAAGTAAAAGCTTGACTTTAAGGTTTTCCCCACAAAATGGGAGTCGTGCTGGTTTACAGGGTTAGATGAGAGGACAAGCTGAGCCCCAGCAGGCTCAGTTCAGGAGCCATGTGAGTTTCCTGTTGTTGCCAAAACAGACTATCACATACTCGGTGGCTTAAAACCACACAGAATGCATCACCATATATAGTTCTGGGGGTTAGAGGTCTGGCACAGGTCCTCCGGGGTCAAAGTCAAGGCATTGGCAGGGCCGTGGCCTTCTGGGGCCTCGAGGGGAGAGCCCGTTTCTGCCTTCCTGGCTTCCGGAGGCTGCATGATGTGCTGGCTCCTGGCCCCCCACACCACATGCCCCCTGCTCACGTCTGTCCCTTCCTGCTCCTGACGCCTCCTCTTCCCTCCTCAGGACCCTGTCGCTCCGCACATGTTCTGAGATTTCCTGTGGACACTGTTGGCGCCACTGTTCTATCTTCAACAAGGAAAGGAAAGAAAACGCAAGTGACCTGAGTCTTGATAAAGCAGAAGCGAAGGTGTGCTTGGAAGGAAAGGGCATGGAATTGAAGGAGCAGATCCTTGGTGCTTCATGGGGGGCAGTGGGGACATGTGCGCGGCGTCTGGGGCTACATCTAAATGGACCGGATGAGAAATAGAGTCTGGGACAGTTCCAATAGAGGAACTGAAGGATTTCTGCCAAAACTGGAAGGCAGTGAGAACAAGTAAATAAAAGGTTAAAAACTGGGGGCGGGGGGGACCGAGACATGATCAGGATGGTCCAGGCCATGTATGAAGTCTAGAGGAACAAAAACCACGACATGTGAGATCGTGCCTGCCCGGAAACCAAGAGCCGGACGCTCAAGTGACAGAGCCCCCGGGCGCCCCAACCACCGGCAGAATTAAAAACACCCCCCTGTATCACAAAATCCCTCCCAGACTCCTCGCCCCTCATTGCGCTTCTGTGCGCACTTGCTCTACTTTCCTTCTGCTGGAGTCAAACGTCCAGACACAGGAGGTGTCTTTTTGGGTCGCTGCTCTTTGGGAATTACCTTTTCTTTGGCCTTCACAGGGCAAGTGTGCCTCTTCTGGAAATCGGAGAAACCCCAGGGTGCAGAGGACACTGTCCCGCGGTCCCCGCCCTGCTGTCGAGTTTGCCCTCCCCCCGCCCCGTCAGCGGGGTCTTTATGCAGACACCTGCACTGAACCCCAAGTTCCGGAGTTGCCCCCGTGCAGGCCGGCTCTGCTTTCCCGAAACCGAGGACGGGGACCTTGTGACAGCAGCTGCTGCTGACACCTTCATGCCCCTTACTCTTGGGGTGCGCTGGAGCAATCACCATGCCCCGTACCCCTGGGGTGCGCTCCAGCACCAGCTCAAAGCAGCAGCCCCTGAAGCTGTACCTAAAAAAAATTATCATCATCTGCATTGATTTGCTTTTTTAAAACTGTGAGGCGCAGGTGTCTTCCTGGAGACAGAACCATAGAAAAGACGTCATCTGGGGTGTCACTGGAAAGGGGCCAAGCGTGAACAAGAAAAGAGGAACTTGGGAGCCCCTTCTGCCTTCTGTAACCCTCCGGTCCTGGGACACTGTGACCCGGAGGTGTTCCGGGGCGCCCCCCTGTGGGCAAGACTCACTCGCCGCCATCCACGTGGGCAAAGCTCTCGGGATGAGCGCAGCGCCGTGGGGGACAATCCATGCCGGCAGCAGGACCGCCGCTCAGACTCGGTGAATGAACCGTCACCTGAATAACCGCGCGGCCCCGGGGCAGAAGAATCATCCTGAAAGGGGCACACTGTTCAGCTCCGAATCCAAGTGGGAGCGAGTCTTCCCCCAGACACAGCTGGGAACTGTGTCCCGGGTCAGGAAGAGGGGGCCACAGGGGTGAGAACGGGGAGCATGTGTGGGAGCAGGTGGCGATGCCATGGCCACAGCTGACCATGAAGGTGGGCAAGCCAGGTCGACGGCCACCAGGTCCTGAGGGCCTGAGGGACAGGGCCCTGAGAGAAGTGACAGGAGCACCTCCCCCATCCACCGCAGGGGAGACAGCACCAGCTCCCACCAGAGGCTCCAGAGATGCTGTTTATCTTCTTGGGATTGTTATTCTTACTAGTGTTTATTTAAGTGATGCTAGCTCTCCTTCCAGAACGTGAATTAAGTCCTTCCCGACAAATCCTCTGCCGTCTTCGGAAAGTCTCGAGTTACTGTGAGATGTGGAGACCCTCCTTTTGCCGTCCTCCTTCCGAAGAGACGAGACCCCAGGGCAGGGGGTCATCCATCGGGTGCAGGGCACTCATCAGGGGCATGAAGGGAAGGGGAGGGGCAAGAAGGCAGCAGGTGAGGGGCAGGACCAGGCCAGCATCACCACAGGCCCCTGAAGCTCCCCCCACCCCCAGAAGTGGAGCCCTGACCTCCGCAGGGCCGGGGACATGGGCACCCGCTCACCAGCCCGCCAGTCAGCAGAAGAATCATCCTGAAAGGAGGTTTGATCCCCGGCGTTCAGACCTCATGGACGTGGACGGGGAGGCCCTCCTGAGGCTCCCAGATGATTCTCCGGCAAAGAGGAAAACGCCGGTAGAGTCAGGGCAGAGCCCGCACTCCAGACGGGGACTCTCCAACAGCTCCCGAAATATGTACATATAGGCAGCAGCTTCTGGAACCCACCAAAGGCAGGTCCTGGCGAAGACCATTCCTTCCGGTTGGCGGCCTGGACAAACCAAGCCTTGGAAGACTCGCTGTTGCTGACACCAAGGACAGCGGGAGCAGAGGGACCAAGAGTCAGGCCCTGCCAGCGGATGGTCTGGCCCCGAGACCCTGCTCTGCCACTGATGAGCTCTGTGATCTCCAGCCAGTCACTTAGCATCGCTGGGCCTCACTTTTGCCCTCTGTAAAATGGGGATGACGCTAATACTTCCTTAGTAACCTTGTTTTGAGTGTCTCACGTGTTCACATAGATAAAGCCCTTAGCGAGCACCCAGACATCTCTTATTCTTACTTTTGCGAGTTGCGGTCGTTTCTAAAGGCTCTGATAGCGTGTGTGCTCAAGGGTTTTAACGATAATGCATTCACTATAACTAACCAACAACGGAGGGAGGTGTTAGTGTGGGAATGAAAATGAGGCGCTCATGGGCTTGTGTCCAGAGAACCAGGAATGTGTGTGCGTGTACGTGTGTGTGTGACCAACGAGCTGGCGGTGCACACCACTGGTCACCCAGAGAGCCCCCTCTTACTTTATTCTGATCAGCTGACCTTCAGTTCTGAATCCTAGCAGCTTGTAGATATAAATGAAAATAATCTGCAAAAAAATAAGGTTTGGGAGAACAGCCTGGGACATGCATAGATTCTTTAAGTTGGATCTCGAGGCACTGACCACAGCGAATGCCTGTGCCCTGCCGCTGTGCCATCCTCCGCTCCAGCAAAGGCGACCCCGGGTCTGTATGGCAGGTGTGTTAAGAACCTCGATTAACAGAGGTGAAGGGAGGAGCAGAACTTCACTTTTTTTCATGCATGGAGGAAAACAAGAACTCTCTATTTTTTTAAAATGTCTTTCTAACGCCTTCTAAGGAACAATGGTCGAATTGTGCCTCCTAACAAGATGGGATTTCACCGGAATCCACTGTCGTGCGCCCTTCCCTACCCTCTCCAGGCTCAGCCCTTTGCGGCTGAGCCTGTTTTTTGCTGGAAGCCTTGGATGCTTGCAGTGAAGCGCGGGCCTGAGCCTGTACTGCCCTCTGATGAAAGACGCCAGGTCAGACAGGGAAATTCCTCATTCTCCGTGAGTTCAGGAAAATCTTGAATCAGGAAAATCAGGAGCTTGGCGTGGAGAGCAAAGTGAGGCCGCGGCAAAGTCTCGTACTCTTGAAGGGCAAACGTGGGAGGTCACTGGTGCATTTGGAGCTGGAGGGACAGGACGGCTTGCAAGAACAGGGAAGTTCCAGCTGGACTAGTCCCAGCTGGGGCACATTGGTCAACCCCTCTAGCCTCAGGCTCCCCACCTTGGGAAATGGGATAATGCATAGGATGGCTCAGGATTACAGAAGAAGACGTGTGCAAAGTCGTTCCTTAGCAGAGTGTTTTTCAGTAAATGTTGGTTATCATGATTTCAAACTCCTCTGTAAAAAGGCAGAAACTCGGAGGACTCGACCAAGGGTCCCAAGGTCATTTGTCTGCTTAGGGGCAAAGGAGGGCGTAGTCCAGGCCAGGACCTGCCACCTTTCCTTGATCTCCAGTCCTGGGCTCCAATGAGCTCCTTTTGCTCCCCACGGCTGCCTCAGTGGACACCAGGACTCAACGCTCTGCCTGAGCAAGCCCATCGCCCCCACAAGGAAGTGTCACCTGTCCACAGAAGCCCAGTGCGCTGGTGGGTGCTGCAGGCCTGCTCCGCAGACGCCAGTGTGAAGCCAGAGCAAGTCTCAAGGGGTGGAGACAATCCCACACGCCACGAGCCGTTGGGTGGGGGCAGTGGGATCTGAGAGCCGGGGCCATCAATCGACGGAACTTACCGAACCATGCAAAAGTTCCTTTATGCACTTTATATTCATTTTTCACCAGTACTTATTATCACTTTGCCAAGCAAATCTTGGCCCTCACTATGGGGCTCCAGATGGCCCTGGCACGCCCTCGCACACCTGGTGGGTGGGCTGGTTCCCCTTTCATGTGGTTTGTCACACCCCCAGGGCTGTGTCCGAAACCCCAGGCAGGGCATGCTCAGAAGATGTGCAAAGTGAACGGCCCCTCTGTGAACGAGCGTGAGCAGGTGGGGGGTCACATTGACTTGACGGTAGGCCACCCAAGCTGCAAATGTGCTGGCGGGGGCCATCCGTGCATCGTCCCAGCACCAGGGACATGCTTCCAGCAGATCCTACGGGCACAACCACTACTGCCCCCCGGGACTCCACAACGCCTAGTCAGTAAACAAGAATGGATCTAATCACCACCACCCACGGTCTGGGTTGGAATTCCAGAAATAACCCCAACTGGGCCACCTTCAGCCGAGTTTAATCTTTCTTGTCTCCAACTTCTCATCGGATCATGAGAAGGATAATTTTTATCTTGCAAAATGGTCATAAGAATTAGAGATAGTGAAAGGGAAGCTCCACCTAGAATGGGTATGAAGTCATAGTAGCCATTGTTGTATTTTCACACCTAAACAAATACACATAGAGACTGTGTGCACGTAAGGCTACACGCACACACTGGTGCACAGAAAAACATACGGGTTGCTTTTGATTTTTTTAATAAAATATTTACTGACCCCGGAGAAGAGGAAAGAGTATGCACTCTTGAAATTAGAAGCCATGTTTACCTAGCCAAATGGAAAATTTGAAAGACACTGCTTTGCGTGTGAAGATAGCTGCTTTCTCATCTCTGGAGGTAAGGCAAGCATATTTTAGGGAAAGAGCTAAGGAGAGAACCACTAAATAAAAATGAGATTTAAGCTTGTTCTAAGGAATGAAATCAGTGTTTCTCCTCATCTGCCTTCTTAAGTATCTTGAGGAAATAAAAGAGAAGTCTCACCTATGGGGATGGATTTTAGGCTGACTTGCTTACATTTTTGCCATGCAGGAATTTATAATCGTGTTGTAGAAAGGTACTGTTCCTGACACACTTAGCAGTCACTGCCCCCCCACCCCCGCCTCCCAAAAGGTGTTGTGCAAGAGCATTAGCTACTTTCGGACCCACAAGTGAAGGCAGAGGGAGTCACGGCGACAGCAGCCTCATGCATGAGGGGCAGCCAGCCTATGGTCTCCAGAGCCAGACTATATGGTTCTAGCACTTCCTAGCTGTCTGGCCTTGAAAAGCACCCACCAACCTGTGCCTCAGTTTCACCTGCTGTAAAATGGATGGAGACAATAGCATCCCAACTGTATTTCTTCTTTTATTTATTTTTAAATGTTTTTTAAAGTTTATTCATTTTGAGAGAGAGAGAGAGAGAGAGAGAGAGAATCCCAAGCAGGGTCCCTGCTGTCACCGCAGAGCCTGATTGGGGCTCGAACTTACAAACTGAGAGATCATGACTGAAGCCAAAATCAAGAGTCAAATGCTTAACCCGCTGAGCCCCCCAGGGTCCCCACAGCAACCATATTTCAAGATTAAATCAGTTTATACCTAGAGAATAGCACATTAGTACTACTGTTCGTGAAAAAATGCTTTTGACTTTATTGGTATTTCAAAACACCTTCAGTTCAAACCAGATGCCAACGCCTCTTGGTGAAGTTACTCCTAACAATAATAAGGAAACTATCTCCATCACCAATACCTATGGAAACCATGTAGATAACATCATACTTAATGGTAACATAAGGAATGCTTTTCTGTAACACTGGGAAGGAAATATGAATGTTCACCCTCACCTATTCTATTCACTGTTACATTAGAGGTTCTTAAGCATTGCAATAAAGTAGAAAGAAAGGAATAGAAGCTATTTTAAAAAGCATAAAGATAGGAAGGAGAAAAATAAAATGGCCTCTGTTTACATGTGATGTAACTGATTACATCAAAAATCTTAAGGAATCTACAAAGAAACTACCATAGCACTCAAGTGAATTCACTAAAGTTTCGGGACACAAAGTAACTGTACAAATTTCAATTGTATACCTATATACCATTAACAAAACTCGGGCAATAAAAGTTACAAAAACCTATACCATTTTACAATACCATAAAATGCTTAGAAATACATAAAGTTGTGCAAGACCTGTTCACTGTAAACTATAAACACTGCTGAAAAAATATTAAAAAGTAATAAGTTAATGAAGAGTTGTACCATGTTTATGGAATTGGGAAGTTCAGTATTGTTAAGGGGTCATTTCTCCTCAATTGATCCATAGAGTCAATTCAATACGAGTCAAAATCCATGGGGGAAAAATAAGCAATTTTTTTGTATTTCTATGGAAATGAAAACAACCTAGAATAACCCAAAAAATCATAAAACAAAAAAAGAAAATCCAAATGAAGAAATTACAGTACACGCTTTTTCTTACTGTTTGTTGTACAGTAAACGTGTAGCATGGTATTTATTTAAGCATAACTAGATCATTAAAACCAAATAGAAACTCTAGATACATATGGTTAAGTAATTTTTGGTGAAGCCATCAAAGCAATTCAAAGGGGAAAAAGAAAGTTCTTTCTAGAATGGTACTGAAACAACTGGATATTTGCATAGAGAAAAAACACACCTCAACTGCTATTTTATAATATACACAAAAATTATTTCCAGATGGACCAGAGTTTCATTAAACTCAAAGCTATAAAGTTACCCAAAAAAATCTAAGAGAATATCTCATGAGGTCACAGAGTTCTTATACCAAGGACAGCACTAATCTCAAAATAAGAAAATTGGTCAATTTGACCTGAAATTAACAGTCTACTCTTTTAAAAGACAACAACAAGGAAATAAAAAGGGAGAAAACTTTTGCCACATGTATGTATGACAGCAGACTTGAATCCAGAATATATTTTTAAAACTCTCACAAATCAATAAAGATTTTAAAAAAATTAAAAATAAAGATGAATAATCTAATATTTTTAATGGGCAAAATATTGAACAAGCAAAAGTAATGGAAGGGTCAATAAGCACCTAAAAGTGTGTTCATTGGTGATCAAGGTAACTAAAATCACAGTGGGATACTGCCATGTCCCCACAGGAACAGTTAAAAGATAGTCAGATAACATCAACTATTCCCAAGGATAGGAATCAATTGGAACTCTGCACAAACCTTGTACATGAAATGAAACAATTTTTAAACTTTGTTGGAAGTTTCCACTAAAGTTCAACAGACTCTGATTTGGCAATTTTACTCTAGATCCTAGAAATTCACCCACGATAAGTAAAAATTTAAGTCCCCAAAAAAGACTCCTGCAAGAATGTTCATAGCAGCTTTATTCAGAACAGCCAAAAATTGACAGCAACTCAAATATCCATCAATAAAAAATGGAAAATATATATCTAATAAAAATAAGTGGAAAAATAGCATGGGTGAAATTTTTAAGAATCTGACACTAGGGAAGTGGAGCCAGATGCACAGGAGTATACAAATGTATGATTTTATTTAAATAAAGTTCAAAATCAGAATTGTAATGGACTCTGGGAGAGTGGAGATTTGCTACAATGGGGCAATTTCTGGGTGATGGAAATTCTCTATGACCTTACTGTGGTGGCCATTATCTAACTATACATATTTTTATATGTTTGTCAAAACTGATCAAAACTTACACATCAGGTTTGTGTATTTATTATATGTAAACGATGCCTTGATTTTTAAAAATTGTTGTTATGGACGTAGAGCTGGCAAACAATGTTTTATTTGTTTCAGGTGCACGGCATAGTGATTTGACAACGCTACATTACTCAGTGCTCACCATGAGAAGTGCACTCACATTTGTTGTATGGTGAATACAACCTTATTACAATGTTATTGACTACATTCGCTATGCTGTAGTTTTCTTCTCTGTGACTTATTTATTTTATAACTGAAAGTTTATACCTCTTAATCTCCTTCACCTGTTTGGGGTCTTTTGTGATTCCATACAAATTTTAGTGTGATTTTTTTCTAGTTCTGTAAAAAATGCTATTGGTATTTTGGTAGGGATTGCGTTGCATCTCTGGAAGGGTGTAGATAATATGTGCCTTTTTTTTTTTTAACAATACTAATTCTTCCCATCCATGAGCATGGTATACCTTTCCATTTGTTGGTGTCCTCTTTAATTTCTTTCATCAATGTCTTAATGCTTTCCAAAGTATAGGTCTTCACCTACTTGGTTAAATTTTTTCTTAGAAATTTTATTCTTAATTGGTGCAATTGTGAATGGGATTTTTTTCCTTAATTTCTCATTCTGCTACTTAGTGTATAGAAATGCAAAAGAATTCATGTATTAACTTTGCATCTTATAACTTTATTAAATTCATCTTTAGCTCTAATAGATTTTGGGGGAGTCTCTGGGATTTTTCTATATACAGTATCATGTCATCTGCAAATAGTGACAGTTATTTCTTCCTTCCCAGTTTGAATGTCTTTTTTTTTTCTTGTCTGATTGCTGTAGCTAGGACTTCCAGTTGAATTGACTATTCCAGTTGAATTAACTATGTCAAATAAAAGTGGGGAGAGTAAACATGCTTGGTTTGCTCCTCATCTTAGAGAAGCTCTTAGTTTTTTACCTTTGAGTATGATGTTGACTGTGGATTTTTCATATATGACCTTTATCATGTTGAGGTTTGTTCCCTCTAACCCAAATTTGTTGAGAGTTTTTAGTGCGCACAGAAGTTGTATCTGTCGAATGCTTTTTCTGCACCTATTGAGATGAGCATCTGATTTTATCCTTTCTCTTGTTAATGTGATACATCACACTGACTGAGTTGTGAATACTGAACCACCATCCTTTTCATCCCTGTAATAAATCCCAGCATGATTGTGGTGAAAGATCCTTTTAAAGTGTTGGGCAATTCAGTTTGCTAATATTTTGTTGAGGGTTTTTCATCTTCTGTGTTCATCATAGATATTGTGTGTGTGTCTGTTGTTGTAGTTTCTATGTCTGGTTTTGATGTCAGGGTAATGCCGGCCTTGTGGAATGAATGAGAGGTTTTCCTTCCTTTTCTATTTTTTTTTGGAATAGTTTGAGAAGAAGAGATATTAACTCTTCTTTAAATGCTTGTTAGAATTTAGTTATGAAGCCCTCTGGTCCTGGACTTCTGTGTATTGAGAATTTGTTGATTATCAATTTAATTTTCTTACTAATAAACCATCTGTTCAAATTTTCTATTTTTTCCTCATTCAGTTTTAGAAGATTTTATGTTTCTAGGAATTTGTCCTTTGTTGTCTAATTCACTGGTGTATAATTTTTTCCTAATATTCTCTTATAATGCTTTGTATTTTTATGGTGGTGGTTGTTATTTCTTCTCTCTCATTTTTTACTTTATTTATTCGGACCCTCTCTCTTTTTTTCTTGATGAGTCTTTGCCCCGGTTTTGTTCTTCAAAGAACCGGCTCTTGGTTTCATTGATCTCCTCTATTTTTTCAGTCTGTATTTCATTTATTTCCATTGTTATCTTCATTATTTCCTTCTTTCTATTAACTTTGGGCTCTGCTTCTTCTTTTTCTAGTTCCTTTATGCATAAGGGTGGATTGTGTATTTGACATTTTTCTTGTTCCTTGAGGTGGGCCTGTGAGCTTCTCTCTTAGAACTGCCTTTGCTGCATTCCCAAAATGCCTGGTTTAGCTCTTTTTTTCTGTCGTTTTGTCTTCTTCTTTCAGTGAGGATATATTTTTCTGTCTCCTCATTTGGTCTTACTCTCTACGTTTGTTTGTTTCTCTGTATTAGGGAGGTCAGCTATACCTCTGGTCTTAAAAATAGTGGCCTTGTGTAGAAGGGGCCCACGGTGCGCTGTGGCACAATGGCCCCCTGGTCACCAGAGCCAGCCCTGTGTGGGCCACACGCACCCTACTGTTGTGGCTGAGCCGTGATTGCCGTGAGCCTGCCGGTGCAGGGGGCTGGCTTTCGGCTGGGCTGGCTTCAGGGACCTGTTTCTCTCGCTCGGGCACACTGGCAGGATTTGCATCCTGAGCCGTTGAAAGGCCTGGCTACAGCCATCATGGGCTTCTGGTGGGTGCTGCTGGCCTCTTCCAAGGCCCACATTCTGGGATCTGACAAAGCAGCAGCAATGCTTTCCAATCACAGTCCCAGTCCTGGGCAATATATACGAAAATGTAATTCCCAGGCACATTTCCAAATAGCTGTGTGAAAACAGCCGCGGCCTGTGAGGTATAAACGTGAGCATTCTTCTAATCTGGGTGTGTCTTTCGTCCCACAAGAGGAATGATAATGGCCCCACTCGCCTAGACCACCCTGCACCCCCGGGAGCTTTTCTGGTCACCTTCCCTGGACCGGGGCATCTCTCCCCAGGTGAGAATGTCATCTGCCTGCCGGGGGAGGTGTCATCACGGGGACACTTAACCTTCCCTCATCTTTCTGGGATCACAATAGCACCCTTATCACCTGTTAAAATGACATGAAAGGATTAATCTGCGTTTTGAACCGTAAAAATCCATGTCAGACCTACTGAGATAATCGTATGTGTGCTCCCGAACAGTGCTCTCTGGTTGGCATGGACACACTCGCGGGGCCACAGGACACTAAAGTTGGGAGCAGGGGCTTGGGGAGCAGAAAGACCTGGGTTCTAACCCTGGTTCTCCAACCTCCTGCCTGCAGATCATGGGCTCACCTCACCTTTCCTCCTCAGGGTCTTCATCCACAAAATGGTGATAATAATGGTACCCACATCACAGGCAGTGTGGAAGGAACCATCACATACAATATGTGAAAGATTTTATAGCAAAGCGCCTAGGCCTTTTAAAGATATTTATCTAGTATCTCTTGGAAGCGAAGGGCCATGGCAGGTGCTCTAAGTTCAACGGGAAGGGGAAGTGCCCTGTCTTGAGTCAAAGAAGCTGTTGTGTGTGCTAGAAAATAAGGAACTGGAAAGGGCACAAATAAAGTAAAGTTAATATTCATTGATGTCAGGGGCCTCACACACGTTATCTGCTTCGGCATTCACAACAGCGTGTTGCTTAGGACACTGCCAAATCGCAAGAGATGTAAATGTAGCCCAGAGGGGCTTGAGACAAAAAGAAGAAAGAGCAAGGAAGGGAGAATGTGAGAGAGAGAGAGAGAGAGCAAGAAAGAGAGGAGGAGGGAGAGACAGAAGGAGAGGGAGAAAGGGAGGGATGGAGGGGAGGTTTGGAGGGAGAGGGGGAAAGGAAGGAGGGAGATAGAGCAAGAGGGAGAAGGAAGAGGAAGGAAGACGGAAGGAGAGATGGAAAGAGAGAGAAGGAGAGGGAGGGAAAGGGGGAAGAGGGAGGGAAAGACAGGGAGGGGGAGAGGGAGAGATGGAGGGAGACGGAGGTTGGGAGGGAGGGGGGAGGGGAGGGGGGAAGAGAGGGAGGGGGAGGTTTGGAGGGAGAGGGGAGAAGGGAGGGAGGGAGG